>PTEX01000439.1:207980-313686 GCA_003342815.1 Eudromia elegans | reverse complement strand
CCACACGGCTCCCACGCCATAATATTCCCTGCATACTGGGAAGGAGGCCTGTCTTGGGCATCTATGGGGGGAAGCATCCAAAACGGGCTGCAACAAATTATTAGCTAAACTGTCAACTTTAGCTAGGAATTTAGCTGTCAATTAGGAATTAGTGAAAAAGTCATTATGGTCTAGAAACTGTATTGTTAGTCTGGCAATGATTTGGATAAAAAAAAAAATCCTGTAAATTCAATTAATATAATTTATTTTCCCATTATGATGTATGATGATACATTTAGGGGGCTACCTTCAATTTTTTTTTTGCTTACAAGAGCTGCACAGAATACAGCACTGTGTTCTTCATCTGTGGAGCAAGCTGCAGCAAAGTAGTGTGCCACAACACGAAACACGGATACTTGCCTGGGTCAACAGAGACAGCATGCTTCATTGGCAAGTTGTTCTATCCAGGCTAATTAACCTGGTTTCTCTACAATTAGCTATACAAGATAATTAGAGCTTCTGATTCAAGAGTTAGCTCCTTTGCTGCTAGTCTAGAAATGTGTGCACACCATATTTCACTGTTCAAAACATAATTGTACATAAACATAAGTAGACTTTAAATATGAGGTAACTAAGCTAGTTAAAGGAATTTGAGTTTTCCATTCTTTGCCACTGAAAACCAAGTCTTGAACTTCAAAGAAAATATCATCATTGCCCAAAAAACATTCTAATGAGTTTGTATAGACCTTACAATACTTTTATAACTTATGACTTACTTCACTGTATTTTAACTACATTGTGTATCTTAATGTGTTTTTAAATGTATGTGAGTGTGAGCTTTCGGTAAAGCATTAAGTGTCTTTAATTGGAAGCTGAAAATAAACTGCAAATGGTAAGCTGTAATCTAACATCAATTTTTCAAAGAAACACTATTGGTTAGGTGTTCAAGATCAAGAAGTATTTAAAATAAAGAGCCTCATTCAGCCTGTCTACTTTAGGTGCCATATTCAGGCTTTGTCAAAAAGTTAAAATAAAGAATCCTTATGCATCCCAATAAAAAAATCCACCTTGATAAACACTGAAGGAATGAAAACAACTGTTTTGGTTTTTTTTTTCATGTGTATGAATGTGAAATAAGTATATTCTTCTTTTCCAAAATATTATGGAAAAATGAAGTTATTAAATTACCCACTGAATTGAACAAGTGTTCTCTCCTCTTCTTTGTTCTCATTTTTTACCATAGAAAGCTCATCATAGCATATCTTTTCATTTTCTATAAGCAATTGTGATCAAACAAGTAAACAAGGGAAAGTACAAAGGAAAGTACAAAGGAAAGTAATAAGCATAAAGAAAAGCAATCCTGGCAACATCACTAGAAATTTAGCATTTAGTGCAAGTTGTAAAATACTGTCCAGAAAAGTAATACAGGCAAGAGCAGGAATTCTACACTGTAAGTACAGATAACCTGGAGGACTCTGAACATGCTAAATGTAACAGGACACAGTGCACCGTGCATAGAGGGTAAAGCACACATTTTGGAATACCACACTGCTATTTGCTGTAAGATGAAATACAAATGACTAGATTAAATGCATAAACACCCTCTGAGTCAAGACTTTTACTTACAGGTTAGTATTCTGAATATTATACTAAAAACTTCCTTCAGCTTAGAAAATGTACTTCATTTTCTTAGGAACTACCTACTTGCAATATTCTCCACAAGACTGTGCATGGAAAACAAAGCTGAGAGGCGGCATTTGCAAAGAAGTTGCTACGCTCTTCTGCTTGCAGTGCAGACAGCAATAAATAAAAGGACCTCAGAGCCTAGCTCTATGCAACTGAAATGTTGAAATACAACTTCTCACACTTGCTCCTTGAACAACTTCAGATTTAGCCTTAATCAGGGATGATAAAGTCTTTGGTAGCTGTTTGAACTTCACAGTCTTGTAGCTGCTTATACATAGACCAAATTGGAGTGAAAAAAGAAAAAAAACCAAACAAACATAAACCCAGAAAGCTTATTCTAGGAAAAGGTATTTACAGAATGTGGGGCGGCCTGTGCCCCAGTGAGGGTGGTGATGGAGAGAAGACTCCGAGGACAAGGCTGATGGCGCAGGTCTGTCTTTATTACGCAAGTACAATTTGTTATATAGCCCAGAGGTTGGGCGGAGAGCCAGGGGATCATCCCAATGCGGGGGGCGTATCTGCTGCCTGCCAGGTCTCCTGACCACACACTCCCACAACAGAATATACAGAATCTGAGAACAATGCTAATCATTAAAGTATGAATACATATATCAGAGATGTAGATGATGATGTACTATGATACATTCAGGTCAGGATAGCTACAGTGTAATGCAACAACTCCTAAGTATGTATTATGTGGCAAACTAACCATTCTGAACAAGCTATTCCACTATAGAGGGGCAATATACTAAAACCTTTCTCTCCTGAAGACTCTTTTTAATCTAGATAGATAAATTTGAAGCATTTTTATCCCAATGGGTTTTACAGTTGCGTTATCTAAGAAGACCAGTTGCAAAAGAAAGGACATTCACAGATTCAAATAAAATAAAAGAATACAGACTTTCTTAAAAGTAAGTATGGGCAAAATATTACATTTTCCAGTTATACCTTTATTCAAAGAGAAGTTCCAGCATTATTTTGAGTTTCCTTTCTAGAAAGAAATTTAGATGAGGTACAGCATTTGACTTTTTTAAATCTGTACCTATGTCTTTGTAACTGGCATACTGAGATATGAAAACAGCTATTTCTAAAGATTCAAATGCTTGGCAAGATAAAATTCTATATTTTTTTAATGTCTTTTTACCATCTTACATCTCTTGCACTGTAAGCAAAATATATATATAAAACATCAGCACTCTGACATGGTGGGAGAGATCCACGTGGCCATGGATGGTTTTAGGCTTTTTTTGGAAGGACAGGCCAGGAAGACAAGGTGGTGGAGTTGATGTTTATATGGGAAAGCAATGAGAATGTATGGACATCTGTCTAGGGGAGGATGAAGCACTGGTTGAGAGGCTGTGGGCGAGAACTAAAGGGCAGGCCAAGAGGGGCGACACTGTGGTGGGAGTTTGCTACAGGCCTCCTGACCAAGACGAGGAGGTGGATGAAGCCTTCTACAGGCAGTTGCAAGCAGTGTCATGGTCACATGCCCTGGTCCTTATGGGGGACTTCAACTGCCCTGATAGACATGGGATAACCACACAGCCAGGAACAGACAGTCCAGGTACCTGTAGAATATTGCAGAGGATTGGGTTAGGGATTATTTAAGCAAACTGGACACCCATAAACCTATGGGCACAGATGGGATGTTGAGTGCTGAGGGAACTGGTGGGGGTTATTGCTCAGCTGCTCTTCACCATCTTTGAGAGGTCATGGAGAGTGAGGGAGGGGTCAGAGGACTGGAAGAGAGTCAACATCACTCCAGTCTTCAAAAAGGGAAAGAGAGAGGAAACTACAGACTCAACAGCCTGTAGCAGCTCATCCTAGAGATCCTCTCTAGGCATGTCAAGGAGAAGAAGGTGATCAGGACTAGTCAGCATGAATTCACCAGAGGGACATCATGTTTGACCAACAGTATAGCTTAATAGCCTTCTGTGATGGGATGACTGGATGGGTGGATCAGGGGAGAGCCATTGATGTTGTCTACCTTGACTTCAGCAAGACTTTCAACACTGACTCCCATAATATCCTCATGAGGAAGCTCAGGACGTGTGGGTTAGAGGAGTGGATTGAGAACTGGCTGGATGTTAGAGCTCAGAGGGGGGTTGTGATAAACAGGACTGAGTCTAGTTGGAATGCTGTGGCCAGTGGTGTTCCCCAGGGTCAATACTGGGCCCAGTGCTGTTCAACTTGTTCACCAGTGGCTTGGACAAGGGGACAGGATGCACCTTCAGCAAGTTTGCAGATGACACCAAACTGAGTGGAACAGCCGACACTCCAGAGGGCTCTGCTGCCTTTTAGAGGGACCTGGACAGGTTGGAGAGTTGAGTAGAGAGGAACATCATGAGGTTCAATAATGGTCCTGCACCTGGGCAGGAATAACTCCATGCACCAGGACAGATTAGGGGCTGACCTGCTGGAAGACAGCTCCGTGAAGAGGGATTTGGGAGTCCTGGCTGACAACAAGTTAACCATGAGTCAACAATGTGCCCTCATGGCCAAGAAGGCCAGTGGGATCCTGGCCTGCATTATGAGGAGTATTGACAGCAAGTGGAGGGCAAGATCACCTAATCCTGCCTCTCTGCTCAGTACAGTTGAGGCCACACTTGGGATATTCTGTGCAGTTCTGGGCTCCCGAGTACAGGAGGGACATGTTGCTTCTAGGGAGGGTACAGCATAGCGCAACAAAGATGATTAAGGGACTGGAGCATCTATCTAAGCGAGCTAGGCCTGTTTAACCTAGAGAAGACTGAGAGATCTGATTAACATGTACAAATACCAGATGGGTAAATGTAGGGAGGAGGGGACAAACTCTTCTCCGTAGTGGTCAGTGATAGGACAAGGAGTAATGGGTACAAATTGAAACACAGGAGGTTCAATCACTGTTTGAGGAAGAACTTCTTTCCTGTGAGGGTGACAGAGCCCTGGAACAGGCTGCCCGGAGAGGTTGTGGAGTCTTCTGTGGAGATCTTCCAAACTAGCCTGGATGCCACCCTGTGCCATGTGCTCTAGAGGTCCCTGCTGGAGCAGGAGGATTGGGCTCCTGCTAGGGATCTATAGAAGTCCCTTCCAAACTCAACCAATTTGTGAATATGTGATATGTTGGCAAAAATTTAGAGGTGACTAAATGCTTCTATATATACGTACCTGCAGGTTTTCCAGCTATAGTTCAAAATTGACAGATTCTATTCCATAGAATGAACAGCTAAGCCATCTGAGACAGAGTCTTGAGCAATTAAATGTTAGATCAGGGAGTATGATTTGTCATACAGTAGTTTATTTGAAAATAACATCCAGTATCAGAATGCGCACTAAAAAGTATTACTGAATTTAATTATTGAGTACTATAAGATTATCTTTTAAGTGTTTTTTAAAACAAAAAAAATAGACATCTCTGAAGTGTAATGAATTACAGATGTTTGGCAAATTGTGTTTATTAATATAAAATAAAGTACCAGAGAAATATTTGAAAAGTAAAAAACCAGGCATTTTTAGCTTTTCTTATTGAAAATGTTAGCTGTGGTTCGGTATTGTATACTGAGAGTGATTTTTATAAACATATTTAATGAAAATTTTAGCCAGTTAATGGAAGGACTTGAAGAAGTCCATAATCCTAACACTAGAAGCACAAGGCAAAAGATACATAATGTAAAAAAATCAGAAGTATGTGTAACAAAAGAGTGAAAGAAGTGAATGGATATCCTACATTTGCATATTACACTCTACATTGGCATGTTACTAGCATTTCTCACTGAGGTAATATATTTCAGAATCCATCTTAGTGATAGAGGATTTTGTTTTGTTTTGTTTTTCCTCACCAAGAAATGGGAAGTTTGAGCCTTCCTTGCAGTATTTTAAATAAGCCTCTTGAAAGTTTTAAGTATTTTTTTTCTGATATAGTAGAAAAGCCTAAGAGCTCTAAAATCTGTTTGTAACATCAAAATTTACTTCAACCATTACTCAAGTGATTTCATACTTGAAAGAATTAAGTCTCTCTCTCTCTCCATTCTGTTACCTTAATTCTTTGACTGATTCAAGTAAAGTGGGTTAGAGTTTTAGAGAATTATGACACCCGGTATGCCTGTGGATATATCTCACTTCATATTTTGAGAGGAGAAGACTAAATGCTTTATAAACCTAGTCATCCTCTAGAAAACATCAAGGGATGATATTTCCTGGAGGATAATAGATAAGAAGACTGAAGTCCCATGATTCTTGGAGAATTAGGCTATATATAATACATCCTTCAAGGGTAACTAGATAAACAGAGTGTACTAGAAAAAAACTACTGAAGTGCTTCTTGGAAAATAATTGCTAGTATATCTTCTCTATATCAAAAATAGGAAATTTATTTGATATATATACCATCAGTAGTTGTTTAAGGCAAACAGCTATAAATACTGAAAGTATAAAAATTTGCAAACGAAATGTTTTTATCAAAAGGCTTAGATTTATGGATATGTCTAAAACACACCTCACTTATTTATATTTTCTAGCTGTGCATTAGACAAAGCCATATAATGAGCAAGTAATTTTTTTACAAATAAACATAAGAGGATATGTACTAGCAGTACATGCTAGCAGAGATTATTTTCTACCTATGTAATTTTAGTAGGATTAGAAAGAACAAATGCATGTGTTCCTAGGGTGATGATAAATTGTGTTATATAGTTTCATGTCGTCTGGTGGCAGAATTTTTTAGATGATTATTTTGCTTTTTATTTCATTTACCTTTTCAAAGTTGCAGTTTTTCACAGATTAATACCTACACCTATCAAACAACTGTGAAGATACAGCTGTATTCATGACTTCTTAAATTAAAAAAAAACCAACAACTAAATTTTGGAGCAGAATTTATAACAAGCATGTATAAAATGATCAAAACTCAACCGCTGCAAAATAATTACTGTGGCTACAAAAGATCTATATTAATCTGCACTGTGTGGAGATCTGATAATAAGGATATCACAATGATAAATCCAAAATTCTGATTCAAATAGTGAGTCACTACTTCTCCCTTTAACATATTTTCAAGGATGATTTTTTTTTTAGCATGAAGGAAACATTTTTTTTACTTATTTATTCTTTGAAGTGAGCACACCATAACTGTTAAAGCCTTTAAGCAATGTATTGTCTGAAAGCAGATAAGCCAAAATTCAAAAGAAAAGTGTGGCAAAATCACAAGATGAATCAAAATCATCTAATTAGAAGCCTCAGACATCCACCATTCACAGCTAACAAAACATGTATTGGTCTAAAAAGAAGATAAAGAAATGTGGAAAATCAGAGCTGCAAGTATTTTTATATTACATTAAACATATTTTATTACTGTATGGTTTACATAATGATTGATGTCATTCTCTAATTAATCCATAAAAGTGTGATTGTTAGTTTTGTCATTTTGAAAACAAAATCATTATAATGATCCACAGTGGGAATCCTTTACTGTAGATTCAAATAAGAATTCACCGTAGAACTTTCATTCTACATCACTTTTGGGTTTTTTTCTGAGTGAGACCAATTGATCTGTGTATCCATCCATTCATGGACAGATTTTATGTTTCTTGCCTCTCTCTTCTCTTTGGAGAAAAGATATGAGAAACAAAGCATTGTCCTACCTGAGTTCTAGAATACTATACTGCCTAAAACTGAGAGAAAGAATTTTTAAATCCTAAAAAATTAACAAAATCACTAGGAGTAAGTCAAAACTACGATGTGCTTAGAGTTAAAATGCAATTAGCAAATGTTACTTTAACATATGCTTTTCCAACACAGTAGTAATTTGAACCCAATTCCCATATAGCTCAATGTGGAGGCAATTAATTCCAGCATATGTTAATGGAGTATCACGTTTTCAGATTACTCCTCCTCTGATTTGGAACAGCATGGTGGACGTTCCATAAGCAAGTTTCAGACAAAGGCAGAATTCCCATGCTGCAAAACAAAAAAGCCACAAACAAGGTGACTGGGGATCAGTCTGTTCAGATCCATTTAGGATAGATCAGCGAATTAGAAGTCCAAAAGATGGATGGATGAGTGGGTGGATGGATATATGAACGAATAGTAAGATATGATTTTATTCTGGAATATTCCAAGAATAAATTGAAAAGAATTTGCCTCACTAATGTCAGAACATAAAGTCCAAAATAAAGAATTCTTCATTTCACTGCTATGGTACACTCTTTCTATCTTAAATCCTAATATCATAAAAAAGTACAAAACTGCTTAATTAAGTGCTTCTTAAGTATTTACATATATATATATATAAAAATATATTATATATATATATTTAGTTAAAATCAGTAAAGTTCCAGGGAAACATTATATTTTGTTGCAAACTATCCACAGACAAGTCATAGTAAATCCTGGAAAAGGTATACTCTTAGCTATTTGAAAACACTAAAATATGCAACCTGACAATATTTATATATACAAGTGCTAATACACAAATTATACCAATATTTTAATTTCAGGGAAATGCATCTCATCACAGTTATGATGACATCTTGTGGTAAATACAGAAATTTTAAGTTTCATACGTTTCTACATGTAATGACTTTTGTTCTGAGATTAATTCTATCACGACCAGTAATTTCAATCTGATAAGTGATTAGTAAAATATATAACTATATGTAAAATACATGACAGTTCTTAATCTAAATGTAATTTGAGATTTTAAATAATCACAGTCTTGAAAGAGTTATGTAACCTTCCTGGAAGAAAGTGCTTTTGGTAAGGACGTATGTATTTTGTGTTTTCATAGCTAAAAGGAGCTCAATGAAGTCAGTGATTTTTAATAGCTAGAGTTACTTTTTTTTTGGCAGAACTAAGTAATCCATATCTTTAGGTGAGACAAAAATACACAAAGCACTTAGAATCTGTCCTCAGATTTTTCTATTTATCCTCTAAGAATACTTACAGAATTTGTTTCACCAAGATGAATAGTTACGATTAATGTATATCTTACGTTGTTCTAAGTCAACAAACTGATTTCAGTAATTACTTGAAATGCATTCAAGCACTAACATTACGGTGACTGTTTTTACCTAACTCTTACTTGCTGAGAAAGTTCTTTGTGAAAGTTTGTGTATGTGTAAGAGTTTCTTAATAATAATAATAATAATAATAATAATAATAATAATAATAATAATAATAATAATAATAATAATAATAATAAAGTGGATTTTCCATTACTTGACTGGGCTAAGGACCTTAAGAAACATGATTTGAATTGCAAATTGTGAATTTCATTAAATGTTTTATGTAGTTAATATAACTTAAGTAACTATTGATTTTACACTGTGAAAGTTTGGGGGAGGAGTATTTGTATTTATGTAAGGCAAATTTGTCTCATTGCTTTGATCCAACAAGACGGTTTGATTATCTCCTCTGTAGACTCCCTTTTTCCTTAATATTGACAATACTGACATTATTTGTTGCCATCTAAGCCTTAGCAGTGTGAATTCTCATAATTTTTTAGGAGGTAGTTGACTGGAAGACAGAAGTCCTGGTTCTCTTCTTAGCTGTACTACAGCCTACTCTCTGGCATCTAGCAGATCATCTAACCTCTCATTGGATTATTTTATTAAGTTATAATTTGGGATGTAATCTAATTCAATTTCAAACACCTTTTGCTGTGAGTACTTGTAGCTCAATAATACGACTAATCAGCACTGTTTGTCTGTAAACAGAAAACCCACATGTAACCTAATATTCTGATTACCATGTATAACAAGAGTTTTCTTGAATTTCTTACAAATACGGACCTTTGTAGGAAGTAATAAGAGCAACAACAGTAAAATACCACAAGTGATTTGGGAAACAATCAAATATCAATAGTTCTGTCATAGCAATGTCATGAAGTTCAGAGTGAACTAATTTTAAAAAAACAATTTATAAGTTTATACTGAGTTTAGTGAGTTCCTATACTGGAACTTGTTAGTATATGGAATTACTTCAAATGTTTCCTGTTAATTCTGAGCAGGCAGTGTGGGTATTTCAAAAGTGACATTTCAGTCTCTTTGTTTTGCACTTATTATATGCATAAACTGCTTTGACAGGCAAGAGAAGTTAATTTACCTCACTGGATAGGAATCAGTTGGTACACAAGCTTATTACTTTTGCTATTTTCCTCCTGAGATGTTACTGAAGAGAAATGACTTCCTAAGGTGTTTGTGCATACACAGAAGAGCAGAATTTTGAATAGCTGTGACATTAATTCTAAACTACTGCTATGGATATACAGTTGAAAAATATATATATTATCTAAGTGACTATTTTGTCATCGTATTTCAGGCCAATAATTTACATAGACTGGTTTACATTGAAATTTTAGCTTTTATATACACAGATATTTGTCAAAAAAATGTGTGATGATGGAATGCTTATAGGTGCTCCCTGATTTTTTAGATTAGGAAGATTGCTTTGTTCATAAGTCTTCTCTGCTGGAGGAAATGACAACCCGGAATGTTCAAAGATATCCTTAGGAAGAAGAGATGAGGAACAAATGAAAGCTGCAGCATTCTAGTTTGATCACTGTTGAATCAAACAGAGTCTGTTTGGCTTCTGTGTCAATGCCTGGTACAGAGGGAGTGAGAAAATTATCCAAGTAAAAGAAAAATAAGTGTCACAGTATCTCAAGTGCTCTGGAAAAAGGAAAGGGCAGGGGGGAAAAAAAGAGAGAGAAAAGCTTTAAAGAGGACTGAATTACAATACCTAAGAAGAAAATAACTAAAAGTAACCTTACTTCTAAAAACAGTTCATGCTAAAACTCTTATGATTTTGATAATTTAAAGTTAATTTGCACAGCAGATGTTTACTCTAACACTGCTATACAGAAATATGAGCCTGACTGTAGGTAAAGTGTGAAATGTATAAGTTATTTAGAGCATGTACAGAAAATTGAGATAAGTTTTTAATTTATCGAAGACCTTACAGCCGCACTGCATTTAAGAAAACTATGTTTAATGTCCCTCATCAGAGGTGGAAACAAAATCTTTATGAAAACTGTTGGGAAATCTAGTACTAATCCTAGCTAGGTAATTAGGATTTGCAAAGCAGTGGGAAGCACATTTAACCTTATGAAGAGTTAAGAACATCCTGATAGTGAGGGTGTGAAGGAGAATCCCAGACGGTACAAGATAAATGACTGGAGACATAAAAACTTGTAGAGCTTAACACTGAATTCTCTTGAGCCGCCCCTCTCAAGTGAAAACTGTCAGACTACAAAGATTTTCAGCTACTCTGGTCTACTCATATTGTATGCTTGGATCCTGACTGTCAGTCTTCTCCTATTCTGATGTCTAAGCCCACTCCTCATTTTTTTCTTTTTTCCATGTTGCTTCCAATTTTACTTTCCCATAGACATAACTGTGGATCTGTGCTATGAGGAACAAATGTAAAACATCCCTGACAATTCTATCCTTGTCCAAATTAGCAGTAACTATTTTCCAGTGTATAAAATAAAAAAACAACAACATCTGCTTCAATGTCATAGTTTGTATGCCTTAGAAATAAAAATCTGTAAGTTTCTATTTGTTTAAAATTTCTTAAATTTTCTTACTGTCTCTATCTTGGATTCTCGCTCATATTCTGATTACCAGAATGTTCTTAACTCTCTTAAAAACAAAGGGTTTCACTATAACAAAGCTGTAAAATTATAGCTGCATTGTAATGTTGAAGGAGAAAAAGGGAGAAATATGTTCATACTGTTACCTGTTGTATACTGAAGTCCTTAGGGGCTGACTTGAGTCCTATTCTGTTTTAGTTAAAGATAACATTAATCTCAATAATGTTCACAAGACCTAGTTTATCCCTTACTTTTTAACTTGATGTTCAGGAGACTCATTTCATGAGTTATTGTTTTTCTTCCCACTAAATATTTCAAAAGTGAATAAATATAATTACTAATGAATCTGATGTCTATACATGGATTATAATACTATAATTTTCTTTTTTCTCGAGTGAACTTGAGACTGCTTATGATAGAGACATTGGTAAATTGTACAAATAGTCCTACAAAGTCAGGGAAAAAGTCAGTGTGTTCCACAGAGAAACAAAGAAGGATGTTTATATTTCATCTTTCTTACGACTACTATCTGGATCAAATTCTCATTTTAAGTGGTTTTTCTTTTCCCTAGATTGTTTAATAAATTAAAATTATTAAGTACTTTCTTATGTGAATATAAATGTGAAGATTCTTCCCTCTTCTTATAAGAAAAAGTTACAGGAAGAAAAATGTATTGTTTTTTATGTAAATGGACATAACCAATGTCAAAAACAGTTATTGCAACAGACATCTCTTAATTTCCAGTCCACTATTTGAAGTACAGACCTTTCTCCTTCCATCTACGACATACACCGCAATGCTACGACAGCAGAGGAAGAGAGATTTTCAGAATTTTTGATGAGTCACACAACCTCAGCTGAGAGGCAAGCTAATGGCTGTAGCTGCACCTAAACAAGCTGTCTCCTGTCCTTTGGAGGAGAGGAATACCTATTAAAAAATTTCCTGAACCCATTTTTCACCAGAGGTCTTCAGGACAGATTATCTGCATGTACCACACTATTTTTTTAACGTTCACAAGAGTAAGACGTGAAGCAACTGTCAAAGGGCCTCAGAAGGCCATTTGAAGAAGAAATGAACTTTTTTACCCAATGTTGACTTTTGTACGTTGCTCTGATCCATTTGGCAAAGAAGAGTCACTTGGTGACATTCCCTGAGAACAACAGAAGATAGGAAAGTATGTATTTCTACTAGCCAAGAAACATCTGGTGATTTATATAACTCTTAACTGTTTCTCCTATTTAGGATGCATGTGAAATACATATTTAGTTCCTGAAGAAGCCTGATATTCAAACAGCACTAAGCCCATATGGCAAACGCACATAGCAGAGAGCATGCTTGGTTTGTGATGCTGATGGAATTGCTGTAGAACGCCTGTTGGGATCTCTTCCAGCCTGTGAGCTCCCTCTGACATCATGCTGTGGGTGCTGCACTTGACTTCCTGTGTTAAATCTGGTTTTCAGCAATTAGTAAGAAGAAATGTTGGTGTGAGGGAATACACAAAATAGTAACTTTTGTTATTTTACATACAGAATTGCTACATCTAATGTTTCTAGCCAAGACCAATACTCAGTCTAAACACTCAGTAAATGAAATGTAACTCCTTGTGTTTTCTGTATTGTTTAAGAGCTGATTACTATGTTCTGCCAAGAGATATTTGACAAGGCATGTTTAGAAAACAGGATACACAAAGTAACATGAGAATATTTTAAGGACAAAGGAAAAGCGCAGACTATTATATTCTTCCCTAGGTTGTATTCTATATCAGTAAATGCATTGAATCAGTAAATGATTGAAAAAAGAATTAAGGTAATAATCAGATGCACAGTCATGGACTAGTTCATATAAGCATTTTGCACATATCAAATACGGTGATAACTTTAATATTGTTGCTGTTCCTTTTGAAAATGGATATGGGCTCCTACTTATTTCCATTTTCTATAGCTTCCCACCATTTGTCTTATTCATGTTTAGCAACAGAATTTACAGATGGAAAAAGAATGTGGAAAAAAACTAAAACCCTTTATCAATTAGATACCATAATCATATTTTTTAATGAAGTCCGGTTTTTTAGACCCCAATAAACTTCATGCACAAAAGTCTCACAGCACATGTAAAACCCAGAACAAATCCCTAGTCAGAGAACTTGAATTAATCATTTTTTAAATCTTGTTATAATAATATTGTACTATGTGAAATATAGTGTCTTTATTCATTTATTCCTAATTAGAATTCTAATTTTATCAGAATATATTGCCAGTAACCAAATACTATAGATGCTGAATAAAAATGCAATAAACTTCCTCCTCCTTATTCATATAGTTAAATACATAATGATAATGCATTACAGATGAGTAATGAGTCATAACATGTCTCAGCAAAACAAGGTTAAACTAGACAGCATGTATGTGGCATAGATGTATATGTCTAAATGTTGGCGAAGGGAGACTCGGACATCATTTGATCATCAGCAAGTCTCAACTTTATTGAACATCACAGCAGTTTATATATCCTCCATAATGAGCTTCATTGCATATTGCAAAGCGGAGCTCCTTATTGGCTATTGAGCTAGATGTTGAAACATCCTGCCTACGTGCTTTGGCTCAGGCCCTGGGTTTGTTTGCCATTATCAAGCAAATACAGCTTCCTGATTGCATTATCTTGTCATTGTGTTTCTTATCTTGTTACTGTGTAACTTGTGCGCCCACCCCCTCGCCAAGGACATTCTGTCCTTGGCGCGGCCCTTAACCTACTTTGGTATCTCGAGCAGGTTTATCTGGCTATGGCCTTTCTGCTCGAGCCATTCTTCAACAAAGCTCTCAACATCTAAACACTCACAAATCAGGAACAAAGAAGTTCATCTCGGGTACAGGCATCTACCACTTACAGGCATCTAGCAATGATACCTGAGATGCCTTGGATGGCACAGCTATCTTCCAGTTATCATTGTGGAAAAGCATGGTTGTCTCACAGGAGTTATAGTCTCTTCTGCCAGTTTTACAAGGATATTTTGGATATGCCAGAGTATTTCAAATGGTATTTATCTTAAACTGTCAATCCCTGATCCCATTGGCTAAAGTAGGAGCTTATGTACTATATGATATGAATAATTTATATTTAGTCATCAGAAATCAATCTATACAGCCTAGAAATGAATACAACTTACTGAAGCTTAATTTGATTGCCTGAAGACATTTGAGATGTCATCATGTATTCAAGACATTAAAACAGATGGCTGTCAGATATGACACAAACCTGTGGGAGACCTGCCCGCTTCTGAGGCAACAGCTAGAGGCCAGGTGGCCCTCTAAAGCATCTTGTATTTCTTTAAACACCCATGTTTAACGAGCAATGAATCAAGCCCCCATGATTTCAGAAAATTTGCTCAGGAACGGCATTACAGTAGAAAATTGACAGATATTTTGTAAGAGCTCTAAGCATATGTGTTAGCAAAAAAAATGCACAGTACTTTTTCAGTCTCATATTAAATCATTTAGAGGTACCCTAGATGGAAGGGAGTTTTAATTTTTAGGGAGAACTCGTCTCTTCACATAGCTGTTATAATCCTGTTGTATTGAACTTAAAGAACCCATCAGTCATATTTGTGAACTGCATTCTCTTCTGAGTAGAAGAAAAACAAACAGAATTAATATTCTCAAGTTCATACTAATTAGAAAGATCTGATGTGCTTTTTAAGCAAAGCAGTGTTTTGCCAAATTACTATATTACTTACAGAGTTAATCCAGCTGCTCTGTAAGTGGTGAAGCTGCGCAGCGGGAGGTCAATACCATATCTTCTGGTGCATACTGCATTGATCAGTTCTGATGAACTGAGGAGCTCCTACTATTAGCATACTTTCCATCTACACTGTCCATCAGTCACTGTCCATTATTTTCTTCTTTTAACCTTCCTTTTAAAATATCAAAAATATCAGAAAGATATGTTTTAATGAAAACTTGGTTGATAGTTCTTCATGATTGGCTACCAGATCTTAGGCTTAAAGACTAAATTTGCAATTGTCCCCTTGTCATCAAAAAATCCACTCAAAAAAAGGCTGCTTTTAAGGGTCTACTTCACAGGTGATTGGCAGGATTGCTTGCCAGCTGAAAAATAAGCAAACTGAGCTTGACCCTCGAATGTGTGGATCTTGGTCATCATTATTGCCAGCTTCAGGCTGTCACTCTGCCTTACCCCAATTATTCTCTGTAACTGAGAAACACTAGCAAGCAGTTACTGAATGAGCTTAAGTCCTTAGATTCACCCTCTGGTTAAAGTCTGTGGAGTTTTTATTAATGCAGTATGCATGAACATTCTCTTAGAGTTTTTTTTTACAGTTATCTGCCGCCAATACAGGAGAATAAGACACATTCCTCTACATTTATTATCAAAGCTTTTAGTATGCAATTTTCATTTTTTTTCCCAAAAATCTTGTCTTTTTTGCTGGCTTCAATGAAAATTGCTGAAACTGAAATTTTCATTTGTAGGGAAAAGGAGCACAGAGTTATCATGCTGAAGATTTCTGTGAATGGCTACACAGTGCTATAGTGCTGCGTCAGGGTAAAATGCCTATACCAGGAAAGAATGTCTATGTTTTAAGCCACACTGCAAAGTATTTAACTGAGTTACTTCATGGTGATAAATAGAATACTGAAATAACTTATACTGACAATTTAAAAGACAACACATTTTTTCTTTGTTTTATATTACATCTATAGCATAGTTAAATGCACCATATTATAATACTCCAGACTGTATAGGAAAACAATACCATTTAAATACACACAGTAAGACTCATTCACTTAACTGAAGCATATTCAGTTCAGCTATTGATATCAAATGCAAATACTGTTTATATTCAGTGAAGAGACATAGCAGCTCCTAGGCATAATTCCTCTGATCTGATTTGGATATCTGAAAACTTTTCAAATTAATATAGGTTATGATGCACATTTAGTTACTGTTTCTTTGTCATTTCTATGAGAAATTGTTAAGCAATATAACAGAAAAGATTTTGTCTATAAGTGAAATTTATCTCTTTTTCTTTATTGGTTGTAAGGACAAAGTATCATAATAGCCTCACGGATACCTATCTCCATTTTAAATATCAGTGTTTGATTATATGAATCCTTTTCTCAGAATGGAAATTTTAGTTCTGCCTTAATAGAATTAAAGTGCTTTCCAGCTGCCAAGTGCAGGGCATATACTGCTACAACTGGATTGTATGACATGATAAGGAGGTATGATCTTCTTGGAGGGAGAGGAAAGTCTCCTTGGATAACAGATGGACTAGGAGGTAGGGTACATGACAGAGTACACTGACTAATGTCCTATTGAATAATACTGAAAAGAATGCAGTACACATACTGAAAACTGCAAGTTTCTTTCATTACTCACGGTTTACTGGAAGAAGGGGAAGAGTCTGTCTTATTTTAAGTTATTTTAAGTACTTAAAATGAAACACATGAGATAATGAAGTTATATAGATCATCTTAAAAAAAAAAAACCAAAAAAAAAACCAAAAAAAACCCAACACTCCTGCAGCTAAGTAGAGATTTTTAGACCTTCAATTGTTTGGCCTTAAGAAGAGATGGCTTGTGGGGATGATAGCAAAATGTATAATACCTGAATACCTGATTGGGACAAATAAAGAAAACAGAGCCTGGCTCTTTCAATGGTGATTAGTTAAATAAGAGCCAATGAGCAAAAATCGGAATACACAAGTACCACTAGAATGGAGGCCAAACCCTGGAGCAGGTTGCCCGGTCTCCATCCTTGTAAACCAACCATTATCCAAACAAACATAGCTCTGACCTATCAGCATTAATGTACTCTCCTCTGAGAAGTGGAGTTGGTCTACACGATTTCCATAGGTCCCTCCCACCTTCTGTGAAACAGACTGGATATGGATTGAATTAGACCTTTCTATTAAAATATTTTTGAAAACCCACAGTGCTATTACTCAGATGTTCGAGGCAACTAAGTTTACAAACTGGATCTAGAAATGCAGGAACCACATTTCAGTTCCTGATATAAACACACCTGCCGACTCTCCTCTGTCACCATACTAGATAGGACCTAGGCATACATTTCTCTTTCTCTCGACCTTACTCACTCTCTTATACAGAAAGAAAATCTATCTTGTATAAAAGCTGTGGCACTTTCCTCATTCCCTGATCTGGCCTATAGCCGTAAAATAGATTTTCTAGGAAATGTGAAATCAAGATTCAATTGTATAAAACAATTTGTAAAATGTAAAATGTTTGAATATATTAAGAACATCACCAATACAAGCCAAGTTACATTTATTTTAAGACAATTTTTTGCAAGACTTGCATTATAAATAACATTTCATTATCATGGATAGTACATATTATAAATGAAATATAGCATGTTCAGCATTCATAAAGCTAGAAGGAGGTTTTTATATATACTATATATATATATACACACTATATATATATATACTGAAAGAAGAGGGAGGATGACTTTGTTAAGATAGATAGATTTAGATAAGATATGAGGTTTAATGAAATGTCTGATCAAATTTTATGTTAAAACATATAATACAGCCATACTAAACTGTTTCAAAGGTCCATTTAGTTCATGGTTATAGTGATATTTAGTTCATACTCCCATCAACATTTCTATATTATTTATGCACTTTATTCAATTTTATTTTATGCTTTCTACATGTTCCTTTGCTAAAAATAATAACAATAATAATAAACAACTTTATAGGATTTTTTTCATTTTAATAATTGTTTCTAATCTGTCCTTAAAAATGAAAAACAAATAGGTTGTCAGATAGCAGCAGGTGAGCTAAGATGAGGAAAATCATATTTTCCTTGTAGCTTAGTACTATTTTAAATAATTTTTATTATTTTAGTTTTATTTTATTTTAAATAGTAAAATATTTTTATTATTTTATTATTTATAAATTTATAATTAAGTGCCAATTTTACTCCTGATATGACAGAAAAGAATTAGCAATCATAGCAATCACACAATTGTTTAATCTCATTTTATAGTAATATGTGACAAAAAAAAAAAAACAAAACTTTTTTCATATATTTGATTTCAGTCCGATTCAATTTATGAATGATCTTCAAAGTGTTCTTTGCCCCAGAATTGTTTTGGCTCAATAGGATAAATACTACTTAATAATTTGGGAAACTATATCATATTTGGACTACTATCTTCTATTATTTTGGTTACTCATTACCAGAAAAATACAAATAAATAAAAATTATTATAAGGGAAAAATATGTAAGGTGAAAGAAAGGGAAAAGGGAAGGGAGGAAAAGGGAGGAAGAAGAGAGAAGGAAAGAGAGTTCCATCTGGAAATATCTACTCAGCATGAAAATAGGAAACAGATGTCTCATAATTTATAGCAAAATGGAAATATAAAATGATTGTATATGTTCAGCGTCGTCCCCTTCCCTTAAACTGTATACAAGAGATTGATAAAGGACACGTTTTTAAACTGTCGCTGGATACCAATGTATTAGGGACCATAGTATTAGGGACTTGCTATATTTTATCACTGAAAATTACGTCTACATTTCTTGGTAATTTTATTTTCTACTATCATTTTATCTTTTTGAGTGTTTATGACTAGGATATTATCAACACTTTTTATTAGTCTAAAATATAAAAATAAGCTTTTCCTTTTTTCCTTCATATGTATATATTCAGTTAAAATATGCCTAATGAGGTCAACAAAAAATATTCTCTAGGCACTTAAACTGGCACTTTCTAGATTCTCATTCATAATTGCCAAGTAATTTACATTTGACCTGTACCTCCAAGTCAGAATGTTAATGCATTTTGCAGGGTGAATTCAAATCTGTCCTTAATTAGGGCAGGAAATAGGAAGAGTTATATTTTATCTGGAATATAACCTCAGCATTTCTGAATAATGGAATTAATGTGCAAAATCATAAAAAATACATTGGTGAGCATTTCATACATTACAGAATAATAATGAATTGATATTTGAAAATTTTCTGTTGTATCATTAGCTATTTTTTCTTTATATTGGAAGACACACACACATATGTAATATATTATATGTGTATATATATATTTATAACCATATATGTAACAACACATATACACATTGGTATGTTTTAGAGATGTTAGGGACTGTAAGAATTTGCAGATGGGCTGGAATGCTGTGCTTCTAGAACATAATTTATCTATTGCATTACTTAGTCCTCATCCCTCATTCATGCTCATCTAAAAATTCCAGTAAATGGAAGCACTACAGAAACAGTTAATGGCTGGTTGCCTAAGGATCTGGGGAGAGCCTGAGTTCCTGTTTTCACACCTACACAGATTAATTTATTTATTTTCAGTTTTGTAACTATGTACCCATTGCTTTGCTTCTGGGCATATTTACAAAAAGATTAAAAGCATAAATTATCATAACAAATCAACTGCCTACAACAGATGTGCCTACAATTTGAGTGTGTCCTGGGTAATCTGGCTCTTCAAGCTGTTACCTTCTGTTTAGCCTTTCTCTCAAAGTCTTATCTTCAGCTAATACTATGGCATTGCAAGATTTATATGGCCATGTCTCCATTTAACTATGAAGTCCTTTTACTCTGCAAGCTGACTTAAGGCAGAACTGATGTGATGATCGCTTCTTTAAGGAATCTGCCCTGTAATTGTTTCTATAATGATCAATATACGCTAGTCTCACTCGACATAAACTGTCCCTGTGAGAAGATGCATTTATACATTTTGTAGAGTGAAAAAATGCTAATTTCCTACAACTTAATGAAAATACAAACAAGCAAATTATAGTAAACAGCAACAGAGTTCTTCTGTTTTGGCAGCGCTATAAAGCTCAGACTCTTTTTTTTTTTTTTTCTGTGTGATTCCTGAAAATCAAAGTTCAAGGCTCTATGAAGCTGCTGCCAAATTCAGCAATATAAAGGGCAGGAGGGAGCTGATAAGTGACCATATGGTGGCCTTGAGACACAGAGGTAAAACAGCAACATGGAGAAGAGCAACACTGGTGGACCTAGGACAGACAGAAAGGAACTGTCATTGGTGGAAGGAGACTTTTTTTTTTTTTTTTGAGTAATCAGAAATGTAAATAATCACTGAAATGTAATACCCACTTTTCCAACTTCCTTTTATGATTTATTAAGATCATCTCTCATTCATCTTCCCATTGCAGAAGTATCCACTACCTTTTTGGTACCTGTGAAACTTAACATGTAACCTTTTGGACCACACTGTATTTCATCTGCATTTGAGGGTCTGACATTTTCCACAAGATTTTGTTTGGTTTCAAATCGATGGGCAATGTCAGGTGGGCTGCCTTACCATCTCTGTCTAATGTGCTTTTAAGTAACCTGCTTTGGCCAGCCAGACATGCTGGCAATGGCATAGATGCCCATGTTCAGATGCCGGATAAGATGCAATGTGGCACCATACCTTCCTTCTGGCTGCTCCCTTGGACAGGAGTGTCTGTGTAATATCCTCAATATGAGATCCTTGCTCTAATGTTTCAGACATCTCAGGTGCCTCTTTTTAGGCCCCTGAATTGCATTTACTTTGCTCTTATAATTCATAATTCAAATTAGTGGCAGGAATAAGCCTAAATCTCGGTTTTTCCTGGCATAACCAGCACTGCTAGATGCCTCTGGCCATGTTTGGCTCCAAAAGGAGAAAATATATTTTCTTTACACCCTATGTGATAACTGTAGACCAGTAATCCTCATTTATGCAGTCTGCATACACTGCCCTAGAGTGGGGAGCTGCACCAGCTCCCATCCCTTCCCCGTCCATAAACAGAATTTAGGCATCATTTTGGTGTTTACATGTTAGACATCTGTGTTAGACATCTGTGTTCAGTGTCTAAGACTCAGAGTGAATCGTGCCTTTGATGTGTATTTTCTTCTTTTTTTTTTTTTTAGGGCACAAATACATAACATCTATGTAAATTAAGAAATCAAGCTAGGTCAATATATATGGAGACTAATCATCTAAATATTTATCTTTTTTTCAGAAAGCCTTTGTTGTGTAGATTTGTCTTTTGAAGGTGAAGGGTTTTCTTATCTTTTTTTTGTCTTTTTTTTTCCTTGATATTCCCTCCATTTGCTTTGTTGTGTTTTCTTCTCTTAATAGATTGTTGCTTGTATCTGTGTTGCCCCTTTGAGGAGAAAAGTTTTCTGTACTTCTAAGTTTTATAATCTAGTATTTATTCACTTATTTAGAAAGGAGTTTAGCTTCAATTTACTTATTGTGATACTCAGAACTGCCCATTACTTTTGCTCTCCTGAGTTACTGTAGGGATAAACTGACATATTTCTTTCAAAAATGCCAGAGATGCATTAAAGTTATTTGCACATGCTGATACATATAAACAGGACTGTTAGAAACGTGGTTTCTTAACACACACCCCCACACACCCCCACCCACTCACTCACTCACCCACCCACCCCACCCACCCCCCCTTTGCTGGCATAATCAGTAGGTCTGTTATATCTAGATCACTATAATTGTTGGGAAATATGGTGAATGTTGTGGTAAGGTTATTACAGGGTTTAATAACTTTATATTACTGGAAAATCTTTAGAGAGATAGTGGATTTTGCTGATGTAAGAAATCAACTGCAGACACGATGCATCAGCAATATTCACAATCAAGTCTGTTTAAGGAGTCCACAGACATTCTGTGTTTCGTTAGCACTCTGAACATACCAGTATCTGATTTGAATGAAAAAATTGTTCATTGTCCTATATCCTAAGAGAGATAAACTTGATGCATCCTCATTTACTAGTTATTCTTCCATAATAGGTAGGGGATTGCTGTCTTCTTCATCTTGCATTTGTTGAGCAATTGATTTCTCAAATAGTTGCAGAAATGTTTAAAGGCTTTGTTTTATTTTGTTTGCTTGTCTGCTTATTTTTGAAGAGCTCACATTGGTTAAGATTGTCCCCAATTGGCTTGTGGACAGCACTCTTCCCATGGTAAAGGGCTTAAGACTTGTTTTGGTTTCTTTGTCTTAGTTGTCCATCCTGTTTTAAATGCTCCTTTGAGAATTCTCCTCTCCATCAGTAAGAAATAAAACCATTTCTAAACTGGCTGGCGTACATATTGTGTTTGCTTTTTCATTTGTTTTCTCTGATATTATGTTTCAATGACCTCAGATGTCAATCTCTGAGTGCTTTTTTTGTATCAGATAACAAAATTAATGAGTAGTTTGTATGAAAGCAGACACACCTCGGTAAACATTGATGTGTTTTTCTACCCAAGAGTATATTTTATTGTGTCATTTCCACACAAGTGCATGTTTTGCCTTGGTGTTTTGATAATACATCCATTCCTGAAACTAGCCCATAAGTCTTTTATCTTGCAGTCCTATCTAGTCTTCTCTTTATTTTTCATTCTCCTTACTATTGCTTTTTATCTAGTGAGGCAGATATATGTGCCAAGGGGCTGAGGAAACAAATAACATTTATTATTGCCAGTAGTGTTATTTTGTAGTCTCAGGATACCATATGAAGATGTGTGGATACATTTTTCTTTGCAGGCTAGGTATACTTGTACTGTTAAAAAAATTTAGATAGAGTAGGTATTTATGTGGTATTTAGAGGGTAAATTTTGCTTTAATACCAACATTTAGATTTTAGTAGTAAATGAGCACTTCTTAATTCATCAGTATAGTAATGAGGGTATTAATTATCTCTATTTATTGTCTTACTTCTTAATCTTTACATTTCTTAACCTTATATTGAGGTTCATTGGAATTATAGTGTTATTGTTTCAATATTAATTTTAGATGTAAGACTTGGGCATTCTTTATTATGCTTTTACACACAGATATGATTCATTCTGCTGAATTTCTGAGGTCATATTAATCTCAGCTAATCTAACCCATTTTGCATTCAGCCATATAAATTCATATTATTATAAGTGATGTATAAAAGGTACATGGAGAACCAAACACAGCTCAGCCATTCTAAATGTTATTAGGACAGAATGAAACATTTTCTGAAGCTCAGACGTCTGTGCAGCTTTTGCACTGTTCATGTGAGGGGAGATTAGGTCTGTTTCCAAATCTTTAAAATAAAATAAATTACAATAACTCCCCACCTAAAATATTTTCACTGTCCAGTGTGCAAACGTTTGTGTCGCCTTACTGCTTTTTTTCAGTGTAAAAACTGGAGAGAATATATCAATTTAATATTTACTTTTTTTTTTTTTTTTAATGGACATTTTGCTTAGTGTTTTACCAAAGCTTTCATAGTTTTTCCATTTTCTCCTTAGTTAATTTCCTTTGTTCTTTCATTCTGAGTACACTATGCTTAATATCTGTAAGAGAAATTGTCTAGCTTCATCTGAATTCAGATGTTTCCTCTTTGCTATATCACAAGCCTTTTAAAGGAAGGCGAGTAAGCCTTTTCTGACTTCATGTACAAGTATCTTATAAACAGAAGAGGCTAAGTAGTTCTAAAAATTGTCACATCAAAATCCTACAGGACCATTCCTACCCTGCTCTCTATCTGAATTTCAAGCTTCACGTCATCATTATTGAGAGTCACATCTTCCTGAACGATCTAACAATCCAACTTACCTCATATGTTACCTTTTCTATAGTGTTTCTGATACATCTCATAAATAGTCTATTAGTATTTGTTGCTCATCAGTAATATTTTTGCTAAAGAACTATTGAAAACCTCCTACCTTCTGCAAAATATTTTTATAATTGTCCCATGTCCCATGTTTATAATTGTCCCATGCAAGAAGTTTCAGTTATTCTGCTTGAAGACATCATGCAAGCATTTTGTGAAACTGGAATCTGGTCGAGAAACTTCAGATCTTAAAAACGGAGTTCCCCCCAAAATATAAGAACCCATCATTAACTTCATTGATTTTGATGTAATAAAGGTGAATGGAAATAGGATGAATGGAATTAGAACAAAAGGAGAAATAGGCCTAATTAATGAACAACTAATTATTATAACTAAGGGTATGTGATGCAAGCAGTATTAGTCAAATGCATTGTTTTAGATGTGAAAGAATCACTGCAATCAAAGGAGATATTTTAAACACTAAAAAAAAAAAAAAACTAATTGAAATATCATTTAAATTTCCATGCTAATAGATATATTTAAACATTCATTTTCATGACATTCACTTTCCTTATTTCCTTTTCTGTGAAATATATGCATATAACATTGACTTCTATATTAAAGACAAGAATATAAGATTATAATTTCTAACACAGTTATGTTCTATATCTAGTCTAAGTCAACTGTGTCACCATGAAATAAGAATATTTACCATTCAGAAGTAACAGACAAAATATCTTAGGAAACAAAATATTGTCCTAGTCTCAGTGAATTAATAATTAATAAAACCAATTTAATTGGTAGTTTTATTTTTATGTAAATTATATTTTTAATTCTACTACTGCAATTTACATTTGGCTGTAAAATTGGCTGTAGAATGGTGTAAATACTTTTAAAGATTATCTAGAAAATATTAGATTAATATTTGTCTTACAAAAAGCCATCATTAATTTGCCTTTAGAAACCATAATTAGGTTGTTTTAAAATGAGAAAAATGAAATGAAGTCTGTAGGCACATTCATATTACGGTGAACAAAATCTAAGGCAATATTTATTACTCTATTTTAAAATAATCTAAATTTATATAATATATCACAATTATAGAAATATCATATATAATATTTACAAAGCAGAAGTTTGAATGTAATATTTTAAAAATTCTTTTATACTTTCAAGGCATCTTTCAATAGGAAGAAATATTTCTTTAATATAATCTAAATCAGCTTGTTCTTGAGCCCACAATATATTTTTATGAGCACAAAATAATTAAATAAATCTCAGAAACTAGTTATTAAAAGAATTAAATAATTCTCATAAATAACTCCATAAAAAATTTTTTTTATTCCTCTCATGCAAATTCACTATTCTTGCCAATATAAATAGAATTATTATGTAAATGTCCTGATAAAAATTCTAGACGTTGCCCTTAATGCTCCAGATGTCATGGTCAGGAATCCTTTAATCCTTACTTTAACCAATTCCTTTAGTAAAGTTTAACTTCTGAAAATACCTATTTTAGATGTGCATTCTGTTAAATCAAATAGCATATTAGTATAATCAAAAGTATTCAGTCAGACATTTGTAATAGCTAATTATCAGAGTTTTTTTCTCTTTTTCAGCTTTGTCTAACTTAATGGCGTGAAAAAAAAAAAAAAGTCATTTAATTTATCTTTTTTTCCCCCCTGAATTTAAGAATAAATTAGTGCATAATTTCTTCTGTCAGTTGTTTCTACTGCCTATGAATTTAACCTGTTAAGATTTGTTTACAAAAATCATGATCAGATCCCATTTTAGATGGGATTTATGGGATTATTTATGGGCCTTATTCAATATCATTAAAGATCAATTTCAGAACATGGAGTTGGACAAAGATACAAAAATCTTAAATGAGGAGTAGATGATTACTTCAGGATTCAAGGAGTTTCAGGGAGTTTCAGACTCAATTTACACTACAAGAAAAGTTCTACGGTTTTGAATATTAAGAGTGTGCTAGGTCTCAAGATATAAGCAAGGGCAAAAATTCAACATGTGTCAGTCCTTTTCAGACACATGCATTTCTTAGGCTACTTATCTTAGGCCCAAGAATAATTACTTCTAAATGAAGCTGTGGCTGTCATAATTGATATTTATGAATCTCAAAGATCATTTCTATCTCGCTCATCTATCAAAGGCGTTGCATAGTGAAAATAAAAAGGAAATATATTCTGTATAGATGGAAGCCAATGTCACAAATGTCTATGCAACACCGTGCATCAGATTTATTTGGTGCTATATTAAATATTGTATTTTGTTGCTCAAAGTCTAAGCTCACCCAGTAAAATACAATACCTTTCTTCCTGAGATAATAGTTTGAGTCAGCAGTAGTAAATCAAATTACTATGGTAACTGAAGCAGTAAGAACACTCAAAAGGAACTGATGATTTTTGTTTCTGTTTATCAACATATGAATACTAATAAAAAAATCACAGTGCATAGATATTTCCAAGTACAAAGATATTACTTACAAATGTAAACAAAGCCACTATCCTAAAGGATTTCATTATATGTAGTCTGCTGGTCTTCAGATTTAATCTGAATTTACTAAATATGTTTCTAAGCATGCATAAATAACAGATTTCTGTGGAACTTTTTTATAGAAGTATGTACATAATTACGTAGTAACAAAGTAAATAGCTAGGAAATGATCATTTCTTTCTCTGTAGTACTCTGTTAAATGTTGAATTAATACATTGTTCATCTCCTTTATGACTTCCCTAATTTTTTTCCTCTCAAGTTGGATTATATTATAGTAAATTTATTTATATGATTAGCTGGACAGCCAATGAGAAAGAGGCACTCTCAGGAAATTATTTATCAGACTTTCAAAGACATTTACTTTGCGATTAAAGAAATTCCTGACTGGACGTATCTGCATTGACAAAGGAGCTTAAGGTGGGTAGCTCAGATCTAGACATCTGATATGTAGATGAACTATTAGGTAAGGAGGCTGAACATGGTCACAGCTCCACATGCTTCACAGCCACAGCTCTGTGTCTTCAGGTCCAATCAGTAGCAAGGCTGAGAGTATATCCCCAGCAGGTACCCCACCATCACACATTCCCCTGAGATCTGCAGGCCTGTTCCAGATGCTGGTATGAATTCTACATATAAATACTTTCATGTACACATACACTATGGCTCCCTCCAGTAGCTGGATGTGAATGCACAGTTCATCCAAAAGTGGGTCCTGGATTCTCGCTTTTCCAGGTGCCTCACCTTTCTATGAGCACACACACACAGAGCAGACACACATAGTCAAACAGGCTTCAGTCAAAGCAATAGTCCCTCTGGCATTTGGCTGGGACTTCTCTGGTCTGTTTGGTAGCCACTTTCATTGTTTTCTCACCCTTAGGATCATGCACATGCACAGGTCTCCCAGTCAACCCCCAGGACCCTACTGTCCTTCTGGCTGTTTGCCAAGACTCCTTCAGCACCACTGCCATCACCCATCACTCAATAGCCAGCTACTCCTGTGGTCTTGCCCTTGGACACTACAGGTCACTTCATGAGCTAGCTCAACTTGATGCTCACCAGCTCATGTTCTGACTCTGTTTGCTGGCACTCAGACCTATGTACAGACACATATGCACATGCATAGAGAGTCTTTCACCCAGAAAAATAGTTAAAAATAAGTTTAAGAAGAGAATAGCATGGATGATGCTGATTGGGTGCAGGGCCAGATAGGTGTACTGATCATTCTCATCTACAACAATCAGCCCCTTTTTGACCTCATATACTTTTCTTCTATGTTTGTTCCTCCCTGAATCACTGAGATTATTCCTTTTCCCTGCTTTTGTTTGCTGTCTTAAATATCTCATAAAATCTTGCACAGTCCCAAAATGCTCATTTGCCTAATTCTATATTTCCCATACTCCTAGGTAGTAATTCCCCTCTTCTTTCTTTAGTGTTCTATAACCACACACACACACACACACATATACACACAGAAAAACTATCTTCCTGCTTCAAATGCTTTTAACAGAATAAGCTTTGAAAAGAGCTAATAATTACTACTGAGATTTCTTAAAATCTTGAGTAGAAATAGAGAAGCTAAATGGTGAAAAAAAAAATCTGTACTAGGGACAATCATATGAATGTATTAGATAAAAAATTTCATAATAATAAAAAAAGATGTATGTGATATTGTGCTCTGGAATTCATTGCTAGAGTATGGTGTGGATTCTAATGCCTAGGATTGATTTAAAAAGGAATAACACAAATTTCTGGAAGAAAATAATTTTTAATTAATAAATGCAAAGATGATTGATGTAGATCCTAAAATGGAGGTTGCTTGATGCCAGAAAGATACTTCAGCAGAAGCTTCAGGACTTTTGTTGCTGTTGTTATGTATTTTTTCCCAAAATATATTATATTGTTTACTTCTAGAGTAGTCTTACTTCTGCTCTACTCTAAACTGGGAGGTAATATGTGAACCTTTCAGATTCTGATCACAGCAGTAATAATGATTTTGAAGGAATTAAAGTGATTGCTTTTTATATTTATTATCCTCAGCTTTAACAGGTTGTTCACTGACAGAGTTATATGTTTGTAGTGCAAGAATGGTGAATGATTAAGAGAAAGTAATAACACTCCAGGATTTTGCATGGGTACAGCAAAGCACATGCAATATTGTTTCAGTTAAATGGAACACATAGGCTTTTTTTATTTGTTTGTTTTCTTTCCCTACCTAACTTTGCAATGTTTCTTTCAGCTGCCTTTTTAGCTAAGTGCTATATTTCAGGTCTTGATACCTAAATCACACTGTGATCAATTCAGTAGTCTTGTGGGAGCTACTTGGATATCTGCCTAATGTCTTCAGCAGGCATTTAGCTGGCTGCCTGTAGTATGGATAACAGAAATCTTTACTGTGGAGTGAGCAGAAAAGGATGTGAGAAGCGGAGACTGAAACCAATTTAGTCAATGCACAATACTAACCACAATATGTCAGCCAAGGAAAATGTTTCTTGAAGTCTTGGCTGGCTGTCATTCAAGACATTGATTCTTCAGAGAAAACCTTAAATCAATATGACTAGTATAGAAAATTCTAAAAATGAAAGGATAGTTTTCACATCTCTAATCTCTTCTTTATAGAAAGTGGTGTCTGGCTGAGCTATGTAGAGAAAATGTTTTGTCTTTCTTAAGAAAGCCATAATGTTCAGGACCATGAGCTTTTGATGTTAACAGCACCTTTGTCAAACTCTGAGTGGTTTGTTCTGTGAGCTGGTGCATTACAACCAATGTGAGGATGATATATCAGTTCTCACTCTGATTTTAGCTTCCCATTTCATTCTGCTAAGAATGAAGCAGTAGTATGAGGCATAGGGATCACCTCACTCTCTGCCATCTGTCTAAAAATAATTGCTGTATAATTTAAGTAAATTATTTAGACTCCCTCTATAGTCAGTGGAGGGAAACCATGTTTTCAGAATTAATCTTTTTCTGAATGTCTGTCTAAAACAGACATGATGGATAGCTGTTATGATGGCTGGACATCCCTTTATTTCTAGGCAGAAATTTCAAAGACATTTGGAGTGTAAATGCATACCACGCAGCTTAAGCTATCTAAAATTTAATAGTAAATTCTTGTATTTTACATTTACCCAGTTGATGAGACACAATATTGAGACACAATAGTAAGAATGATGAATGACTTGCCAAGATATCCTAGCTGTTCTTCACTTTTCTGTGTAAAGTGTTTTGTTTTGTTTTGTTTTTGAAGGGGGTGTAGGAGGTTGTTCAGGTTGTTTTTTGATTGCTATTTTTGTTCTCTTTGTTGTTCATTTTGTCTTTCCGTGCAGTTTGGTTTACTGCTGTTGTCTATTTACTCATGAAATGACTACAAGAAAATAGCAATCAAAAATCATTGTCCATCAAAAGCTTTAAATCAGTTTCCTCAAAGCTCTTTCCATTCACTTACAATTATAAGAAGAGAAAAAAACCACTCCTCAAAGCTCTTTCCATTTGAGCGGAACACACAAGTTTGTCTCTTTACAAATAAGGGAGTTCCCTCCCAGTCTGGCTGATGAGCAGGACAAAGGAATAAATGCAGGGGGGAGACTGAGTGGAGGCAGGAGTGAGGGGTACAAAGGAGTCAGGTGACCTCAGGTAAGAAGAGCTGGCAGGAGGCAGGAGTTTGGAGTAGGCGAGCAGGAAGCCTGTGACTCCTGAGTCCCTTGGCCAATGGGGAAAAGGAGAGGGCTACCTTGGCCAGGAACGTAGGATAAAAGGGGGGCTACGACCTCCAGCACTTTGAAAGACCCCACAGGGATATGCCCGGTGGAACCTCCCTTTATTCGAATAAAGTTTTAGGACTCCTCTGTCTCCTTTTTGGATATTCAGTTCTTGATTGTGAGATTTTCTGCATATATTCACTTACAATTATAAGAAGAGAAAAAAAAATTACATGTGGTCGTTATGTTAAGTGGTATATAAAACTTTATTTGTTTCAAAGCACTGGCTCAGAAGAATTGAGTAGTGAAAAGAATAAGCACTAATCTGAAAAAAGTTTCACGTGCAGAAGAACTTAACTTACACTAAAACAAGACTGATAAGGTCTGTAGACATTACTTAAACTGCTCTTTCAGAGAATCACTGAATCACAGAATGGTTGAGATTGCAGGGGACCTCTAGAGATCATCTAGTCCAAAACCCTCTGCTCAAGCACAGATTTTTTTCAGCATTAATTTCCACTAAAGCCATTGCTGTCTCTATCGTCATTTTCTTTGCTGCCTAAACCAATGATATCCTTAATCATCTTCCTCTTCTCTTTAACATCTAGAGTAATAGCACTGCATACAATGTTTTTCTAAACATGGAATTAACAGAAAAAAAAGTGTGATAGAATTGTCCAACTCACTGAACTGCACACCTGAATGTATGTACAGAAGTAATTACATTCCTATTCTGCAAATGAATATTTTCAAGTAATTAAGATTTTGGTCTCATAAAATGTACACAGTGTGAAGATTTAAAAAGTATTTATAGTATCATACTACAGGTAAACAGATGCAACCATACTCAGGTAAATAGATAAATAGCTAGATGTACATGTACCTATGTACACATTTGTGTATATTTTTGACAACTTGGGATTTACAGCAGAAAAGCCTGAGAAATGGTGTAGTATTTGCGCTTGATTCTAAAAAAGCTAAATAATGATCAAATCATTCATACATTTTCAACTAACTATAAATAAAATTCCAAACAAACGAGGCTACTGCGCAAGTATGACAGAATAACTGCAAAATTAAAATAGCAGATTTAAGTAAGGATTGACAAGTATATAAATTAATGTCCTTATTTATATATCTTTAAACTGACAAAATTTACAGAGAAGAATCAGTTCAAATAAATAAACTGAATGTCTGAGCTATCCATAACTATTATATTTACCTCAAATAGTAAATTGTAAGAAAGATAATTGTCCCATACATTTTAAATGCAGATTCATAAGAAAAAAAAAGTAAATAAGTATTCAGGAAAAAGTGAACAGAGTCTTGCAAACAGTGAATCTTACCATGACTATTTTAATACAAAAGACTATCCTAGATTCTAGTAGTTGTGTATAGGAAAGGAGTAGAATACTAACATCAGTAATAAGGCATTTCATACCTTTTCCTATTTTTCCAACTAAGTAACAGTATTTATGGACTAGGAGTCATGATTTGGCTTCTTTCTTCACAAAGAGATGTGGCAGAATTTCTGAATCTATTTTCTGACCCTGCTATTCAATGACATGCTAACACTCCATTTCAAGATATATCAAATTCAGCAGCTCAATGTGGAGCAGAGTCAGGATAGTTTTCTACTCTTTAATCAGAAATTTTATTTTAAAGAGAAATCAAATGACTCATTCATGCTAATCATTCACTCTTTGCTTTCTGTTTTGTGTGAAAGGTCAGTTTAGGCTGTTCTGCAACTCTCCTTGATTTCAGTATCGGTGTCCATTATGATTTTTTATTTAGCTCTTCCCAGGAAGAGCTTTCTTAGCTATATGTCCCCATCCCTGAGACATGACAAAGAACAGCATCATCAAGATAAGACTCCTCAGGCCTCACTTTTTTTTGTAGATAAGCTTTATGCAGGTATCCTCTCTCTTGGTACTGAGGGAATAGAGAGATCCAAGATGGAATTGTTTGCACTCCCAGATCCAAATACGCATTCTAAAAAAAAAAAAAAAAAAAAAAGCAATCCAGGAAAATCCATCCTCATAGTTGGTATTGCTAGGTATTCCTCCTGCTACCTCAATGCCTGCTATTGTGTATCACCCATGGTTCTCGGATGCCAGATCACAGTGACAACAAAGAAGGGGGGAGTCGCAGAAGGAGTGTTCTGAGAGATATGACACTTTAGCTCTTGTGAACTATGACCATCTCTCTCAGATGATAGTTCCAACAAGATAGCAGTACACCTCCTAGAAAGAAATCTTCTCCAATCTGTCTGTGCCACTTGCTTCTCCAATCAGGCTTTTCTTTCCATTTAATCTATTAGACATTCCCTTTTCAGATTTACCCACCTTTGACTGTGACCTCTCAACACAAACTTTGGTGTTTCTTTTGAGTTTTGAACGCATTATAAAAAGTCCATTACATTGTGATGCATTTTATAAAAAAGCCATCAGTTTTAGGAGCTACATTTTAGCAATGCCCCCTATTCCCTTTAATTCTGCCGGCAACAGAATCTGAGTTATTCTTGACTGCACATAGGCCAGAAAAGGTTGTCATGATATGGTATAACATGAACATGTTATACCATATCATATACCCGAAGCTGGGTAAGAGGGGTAGCAGGCTGCCTTCTCGGGGGTAAATCACGACAGGTTATTGTAATGCTCTCTGGTATTCTGGTTTCAAAAGGCTGTAATCTGCCTATTGCTATTGCTGTATATGTAGATTTCCCCCAAGAGATCTCTAGGAAATATTTATCTGGGAATATCCTAAGTACTGGAGAACACATAATTATCTGTCAATGTCAGTGAAATATTGTTTTAATTAAATAACAACTTTCTGCCTCATTCTAATGGCAAAGATGGAACTCCATTTGGCAGAGGATATTTCAGTACATTTAAAGAAAAATCATTCATACTTTTTGAATGTGTATAAGAGCACAAGGCATAGACTAAGCGTATATGTTTAGGTTAAGTTCTTCAGTGCAGAAACAATAGCTTCAAATTTTGAGTTTTCAGTTTAAGGTAGTTGGTCTGATTTATACTGTATTTATACTGTATTTATACTGATTTATACTGTAAACATTTTTTTTCCCGATTTTATTCCCAAACAACATATTGGTGAAAGCTGGAAAATTGCACCTGGAAAAGTATCAAAGTATGGTGGCCCCAGTCATTTACTCTTTTTTTATACTTACTGGTACTCTAACTGAAACTTCATTGGACAAGATAATGCTAATTTTTGGAATTGGCATTTTTTTTTCTTTTGCACTCTGTAGTAATGATACTGCCTCTTAGTTGTTGCAAGCATGTTGTAAAGCATAAAGCTTAATATTACCAAACCAACATAATATCAGATTGTATGTTAGACCTTCCTCCAAAAGATATGGGTTAAAAATTATTATTGTTGATAAAGATTCACTGTAGAGAAAGATAATTATACTGTTCTGACTTTTGTAATTTGTGGTATTTAAGAGAAATTGAAGTCAGAGAAACTGTTTTTAAACTTCCTTTTAAGATGTAAAATAACTTGATTTTCTCATTAGAGGAAAAGTCTGTATGTATTTATTTGGAAAAGAAGTTATCCAGCCTCCTTCTTTAAGCCAACACTTATCGAGCTTTCCAATTTGAACCACCACAGACATAGTTTGTGGTCTTGCCCCTTCATCTTCTGGCACTCCTTTAATGCATTTAGCTTTATCAGCTTCATAATTCCCCAACAGTTGCTGGCCACTTATAGATCATTGCTTACCCTTATATTCATCACACTGAGTAAATCTTGTTCATTCTATGACTCTTTTTAGACCATGTGATCTAGCTTCTGACTATGTTTGAAGCCCTTATTCAATCCTCTCTCAAGGTCTCAACCTCCTTGTGGAACTATGGAACCCTAAACTGGAACACTGGATCTAGTGTTCCAGATGTGGTCTTACCAATACTGAGTAGAAGATAAGAGTATGAGAATTTCCATTAGGCTGTGCTTCTTCTAACATCATCTTTCTTTTTTTTTTCCTCTTTTTTTTTTTTTTTTCTTTTCCTGCAGGAAAGGAACACAGTTTCACCTTGCTGACTGCCATAACCTTCAGCTATTCTCAGCCTGGCAGTTCAAAACAAGTGTTTCCTAGCTGTGTTTCCCAGTTAGTATGGACACAGATACAAAACTTTACACTTTGCAGACTTGAATTTCATAAAGTTTATGTTGACCTAGTCCTTAAATTTTTTAGGATCTTTCTGAATTCAAGGTCTACCACTGAGATCCAATCAATCTACCAATCAACCACTCCCCACATTTGCTCTCATCCCCAAATTTGGTAAGGTTGTTATCAGCTAGGTTACAGATGGAGAAGTGAACAATATTAGCTGTAGTTTTGCCCCTAGGATGCTCTGTTTACTGGTGGCTGCCAACTGGACATGAAGCCATTAACTACCAGCTTTTCTGCCCAGGAGTCAAGTCAGTTTTCAACCCAACTAACAGTTCAGTCAACATAGCAGCTTTAAGATGAGACTGCTGTGAGACACAGTATTAGTAGCCTTTAACCTTAAGAAAGTCAAAGCGTAGTGCGCTTAAATTTAAGGTATAGCATATACCTTGAGCATATAGCATATCCCCTGTTTTCCTCTCATTCATGTAGCCAGTCATTTCACAATAAAAGGCAATCAGGTTGCTTAAGTGTGATTTGGCCCTGCTAAATCTTTGCTGACTGTTCCAGATGGCCTAATTTGGAAAAATGCATAATGTATGGGCTATAATATATGGGCATATTTTCAGATGTAAACCCTATACAGCCCTTTACATGATTTTACGTACCTTCAGCAGATGAATAAGAATCAAAATATAAATTTAGAATGTGACCATATGGAATACATCATACATGAGCCTTGGGACAAACTCTTAATAGAACTATACAAACTAAATTAAAGTGACTATATTAAAGAGACACAAATATATTCACTCTTGTAATAAAGAAAAAAAAAACAGATGCAAATCACAGAATGGTTGAGGTTGGAAGGGACCTCTACAGATCACCTAGTCCAACCCTCCCTGAGCAGCATGTGGCACAAGGTGGCATCCAGGTGGGTTTTGAGGGTCTCCAATGAAGGAGACTTCACAACCTCTCTGTTCCAATGATCTGTTGATCTAAATTAAAGAAGTTATTCCTCGTATGCAGGTGAAACTTCCTCACAAATAAAGGTCTTAAAAATTAAAAACTGGCAGTATTGATATAATATTCTATTACTATAATGCTATAGGTGAAACTTGTTTCATTTAAGATTTGGTGAAAGAAGAATATGGGAAGATGAGAACTACCATGCTCAGCTGGCTAAACTATGATTCAAATACTATAAACAGATCTACTCATTAAAGACAAGAATTATAAATATAAAAGAAAACATTTCCAGGATATCATCAATACCTTAACATCTTCACTACCTCTGTCACTAGAAAAATACTCATGTTCCAAACACAGAATCATTATTGGGTTAGATCAAAGTCAACTTAATACTATATCCTGTCCCCGGTATCAGTCAGTAAGAAATAAGCAGAAAAAGCATAGAAAATCCACTACATGTACAAAATAATCCTTTCCTCAAATCATTCATAGGTTTGTAACGTTCTTACTGTTAAGGAACACTATAGGGCTGCTACCTCTGCTGCGCTGCAGGATCCTGAAGACCTGAAGATCCCAGCTGCTGGAGCACAGCCAGGTGCCCCATGGAGATCTCCATGTCCCAGACCAATGGACACAGCTGCCATCCGTCATCCAAGGAGGTTGTGGAGTCTCCTTCTCTGGAGATCTTAAAAACCCGCTTGGACACAATATTCTGCCACATGTTCTAGGTGATTCTGTGTGTGTGGGGGGGTTGGACTAGATGACCTCTAGAGGTCCCTTCCAATCTTAGCAATTCTATGATTCTATGATGTGGCTTCCTCTTGCTACCCATGTAATTCACAGATTGGGATTCATGATCTAGAGTTTATATTTGCATTTTTGTATTCAATAGGTCTTATTGGATCATACTTCCATCAACTTGAGGAAAGTTCCGCAATGAGTTCCACAGTTTAATTGTGCTGCACAAAAACAACTAAAATGTTCATTTATTTGAATGAAATCAATTTCAGGAATAAAGATAATAAGACAGCCTAAAGAACATAATCAACAACAACAAAAACACTGTGATGATAAGCTTAAGAAGTCAGGATAGAAATTTCTTTTTTTTCTTTCTTTTTAGTAATAAATGCTACATTACAAAGCTGCTACTTTAATTAGAGGAAAAAAAAACCTGCTCATGGCAGGAAGATTACTCTATGAAAAGCTTGTATTATTTAATAAAATATAATATTTAAAATGTACTTGAAGAACAAGCTTTAGAGTGAGGCACTAAAGAACACCAAATTTGGAACTTAGACATAAATAAGCAGTTAATTATTTAGGTTTAATATTTAGAAAACTATTTTTACAGGTCTAATGTGAAATGCAAATAATTAGAATAATGTTCATTCCATTTATACTGATTTAAAAAATCAGTCATTGTCGACATAGAAAAGAAAAAATGACAGCTTCATTTTTTATGTGGGCTCAATAAACATTCCAAATATCATTACACCATTCAATATTAGTTCTCAGGGACATCTATTACTAAACTATACTTGAGATATAGGAAAATTGTTGGTATATATCCAAATTATCATGAAATAAACATGGTCTGTATAGATCAGATTAAAAGAAATTACTTTTTTTAAAAAAAAAAGGTATTTTAAGACCTTTGGGGTATGGGAATAGTCTTCTAAATAGATACACTAATATATTATTTTGTCTTTCTGAAGTGAAGACTGCAAGAGTAAATATGTAATGGTAAGACATATGTCAACAGAGTTTACTTAGTAAACTTTGGGGATTTAACTGTGAACTGTGAACTTATATTGTTCTGAAGATCATTTTGCTTTTACATACAAATTCATTATGTTCATTTGAATTCTTCAATGCAAAATTGAAAAATTGGTATTGTAGTAGTTCTGGTCCATATCTACTGGAATCGGAGCTATTTTAATGATGAAATAGCTTATAAATTAACAGAAAGTCACTTTTAGAACTAGTTAAATTTTGGCCCAGAATTATCTTCTGTCCCAGTCTTGAGTTCATTATCATAAATATATTTTTTAACTGTGATGCACTGATTTTTTATTCAGCTTAAGTAATAGAGATTTTTTTTCCTTTGTTAAACATTTTTTATTTATGCCAGAAGCCAAATTCTCATCTCTTCTGTCAGTGAAATACACCATACTTTATAAGCATGTGTAAGCATAAATGCACATTATATCTTTCTCTGACAGTAGAAAGACTTTCAGAAAAGAAAAAAACACCAAAAATCTTGCAAAATACTACAAATATTTCACTTAAAAACTAAACTTCTGTAGATTATAGAACGATCAGTTTACAAAACATTTCACACTTACAGAAATAGATTGTAATTGGTAGAATAGTTGATTTTTTTTGTCAAATTCAAAACATTTATCTCATATTTCTATATAGTATTTTATACTATTACATATAATACTAAATAAAGTGTTAATGAAAGTCCATATAAAATTACAAATTAACATTCTATTTTTTTAAAAAAGCTGTAATTAGATTTTAAAATTTTAAAATTTTGGCTGGAAAGTTTACAGGAAAGACTCTTGAAAAACTAGATTTTTTGTTAGCAATTTTTTTTAAAGGGTCACAAAAAGACCCAGCATTCCACCTGAAAATATGTTAAATAGGATTGCTATATCTCTTGGATAATGTAGTTTTTTCTCTGCCTTAAGCATTTTAAAAAGTATCACTAAATCAAAAGCCTAACCTCAATTCTTCTTGTCTCTTTTCAGAATTCACAAATTTTTCTCTCCCTCGCTCTCCTGCTCCTCAAGTCTGGTCATAATTTTCATTATTTCCTTAACTCAAAAATATCTTCAGTCTTAGGTTCAGTGCAAACTTAACTCTTTTGACGCAGATGAGTAGCAAGGATTAAAAATATTTATCATATTATTAACTGTGTTATCTTGCAAGAGACCCTAATCAAGAAAAGAGGCTCAAGAATCCTAGGTATAGTGAAAAAAGAATAACCAAAAGAAAATCTGAACACTACAGAGCTTCAAGCTGTGTACTCTGTCATTACCTTCATTCCAAACTATGAGAAATAAAATTGCTTTTCACCTGTAGTGCAAAAGATGTGGCAAAAGTCTTTTTCTTCAGCTGAAGCTATTGATTTATTTTAGGTGGATATTTGATCTCAAGAGCCCTGATCACATACTGAAATCATTTCTGCATTGCATTTAGTTTATTAATCTACCAACCTTTCAAACAATTGTAAAAGTGTATTTGCTTTGTCATATAAACTACTGGCCCATTATTTCTGCCAATGACTGGCGTCAATTAAAAAAAAAAAAAAAAAAACCCTACTGTTGCTCTATTCGTTTGATGAAAAGAAAAATGGTTCTTCTGGAAAAGTGGGCTATTAGAAATTGATTGGTTAGTAATGAATATACAACACCCCATTAAATGCATAAAGGACATTTAGTTTAGAGCTACACCATATTCAGCAGTGCACTGTCTGCTGTTAGCACTTGTAATATTGTAAGAAGTCATCTCTCTCCACTCTGGCTTTGCAGGAGAATGCTGCAATACAACTCAAACTCTTTTTTGGTGTGCTAAGTGACCTTAGCATTTGGTATGTTATTTTTTCTTCTCGCAGTTAGTGTGATTAACATCTGAAATTAAGATGTGTTATTTTAACTGATATTGCATAAATCAGAAGCTAAGCATATTGTACTAAACTAATTGAAACAAAAAAACCCAGGAATTATTAATATTAAAAACAAATACGGGAATAGCTTATCATTTATAGTGACGTCACTTCAAAATCTAATGTCATTATTTCATAGGTCAAACTGATACACAGCTTTACAAAGTCACTATATTGATAGCAATTGTGAACATTGTCTCTTCAGTTTCAAGCATAGACCTGAATATAAAATAATGGACCTTGCAAAGAATCAGGGGTAATGCTGTCTTTGTACCTAAGAATGACTCAGAGATCTCTAATTGTATATGGCATTTAAAATTCTACTTCATAAAGCAAATCAGTGAAATAAAAAGTGATTGCATATTTTGAGCATTATTTGAATACTGAAAATTTTATGCTGGTTTAATAAAATGGCAAGTAATACAGGGAAATTAAAAAAAAATGTAAATAATGCTTCTGACATTTTATTGTCAAGAAAGTTGACAGCTTGGCTTCTGGCTTGTCCTTGTTCCTGCTCAATTTACATCTTGCATACTAATTGCTTGAATAATTATTGTTGACCAAATAGTTTTTCTCAATGAAATGTTAAAAAAATTGTTATTCAAAATGCATAGTTAAATGTGGTATTACAGTACACTCCACTAATGAAACTACAGAACTTTAGAGGTGTAGACTGTAGCAAAATCAAGATTTGGCTGGAGCACCAGCAAGATGTGAAAAAGAAAAGATGTGTTGGAGCAAGGATGAGGGGAAAAATATGTCTCAGATACAAGGTTAAGCACTGGTGAAATCAAACAGGACAGAAGATAGAACAAGTTTTCAAATTTTATTTATCTGAGGGATCAGTGAAAGGAAACCTGAGGAAGCAACTACACACAATGGAAAAAAATTATGCTACAGGGATAACATATAAGGACAGCAAGAGAAACTGGACAAGACCACGCCTTATTAGCTCTTATCAAAATAAGACAGCATGATGGATGACAAAAGAAATACAAACAAACAAATAAAGAATCCTGATGATAAGTTATCTTCTAAACAGAACAGACAGCGGCACCTTTTTAGTCTTATCAAAGTGTTGGAAAGATTGTACCATTTTATTTAAAATGACATATCATCCTTACATAATTTTGAGACAGAAAACTATTAAAAAGACTGCTTCTATTAAACAGCTTGCTGGCTGTTTGTATATGTATGTATGCATATATATATTTGCAAGTATACATATATAAATACCACAAGTACTCTATTGTCAAACAATAAAAAAAATACTTCAAATGGATCCTTTTGTGTTAGTCTGAGATTTAGTATTTTCTCCACTTTTATCACAAGTGCATATCTTTCAATATAAAAGGGAGACAGTTGCTGCAAGCAAACTCATTCCATTTAGAGTGCAGCTGAAATGGAAAGTCTATGCCTGGATGAATTCTTGTTAATAAGCAGTGCGTGCTCCCTTTAGAACAATGATGACTCAATCTGTTTTCAGGGAGTTCCTCTTGCTGAGTTTCCAGTTTCAATTTGCTTCTGTGCAACAGACTTCTTCTGTGGTCTCTGATTAGTCATTTGGGATTAAATTTTTACTGATATTAAATATCTAAAGATATATATATATATATATATCTAAAGATATATAATATATAAAGATATAAAGGTATCTGATGAAATTTTCTGAATAGTTTATACAATTTTTAAGGAGTGTTAGTTTCCTAAGTACTTTTGAAAATCACCATGGCTTCTCCCCATATATGTTAGATTAGAAACAGTAAAAACTATGGGGGTTTTTGTTTGGTTTTTTTTTGTTTGTTTTTGTCTTTTTTGTCTCAATCTTCTATCTAGGGTGGGAGGATAACACTGTTTTTCAACTTTTCAAAGTATGACAAATACAATCACATTAAAACACTGCGGCAATAAGGTTTTGTGCTGACCGTACATGACATCTTTTTATTTGATCGTCTCCCTCTCTTGTCACTCCTGTTTTAAAGCCCTATACTACCAGGCCGACTAGCCTGCTGGCAAAAATACTCATCTCTACCAAATATTTCTTGGTTCTTAGAGATGATTCTATGGTTATAGAAACTGGATTCCTGTTGTTGACACCATCTGTGCAATCAATTTTGACCTATCAGATACATTCAGTCCTTACCAGGCTCTTGTACCTCACTAGCAGGAAGGAGGAGGACACTATCTTTGGTCTCGCCTAGAAGTATCATTGTTACCCACATGGAAGCAGGGGAGCATCAGGGGATAATAGTCTAACAACTGGACAAACCTCAGCAGGATCTCTACAATAACTTGAATGTAATTCTCTGGCAAACAGGAAACCACTCATCTCTTTAGAGAGCAGGTCAGGTCAGGAGAGAGAAGCCTCTTTTCTTCTTTAGCATGAAGTTTCTCACAACTGACACTGGCCACTTTCTTCTAGTCCTTGAATATGGCTAAGACTCGACTGGTCCAGATGATCTACTTCACTTCAGAGAGTCCCCCAACTCTGCAGCTACCAGGGTAGTGAATCTATTTTGAACTTGCAAGTCTTCAGATCGAGTAGGACTCCCATTATGGTGCCGGAAGTAGCCAGCTTCCAGCCTTCCAGTCTGTGGGAATTTTCACTTTTAGCCCTGATAATCACTGCCTCTGCCTGCCCTTCTGCCAGGTTTGGCCTCTTAAAGCTGCAGAGACTCAAAGAAGAGTATGTCAATCTTTTTCTTGTAGTGTGTGACGCTGTACAGTCTGCTGATCCACTTCTACAGCTCCTTGACTTGACAACTTAGCTTCTCAACCACCACACATCTCCTGCAGGCAAAGAGACCATCAGTCCCAGTGTCAGGCCTCAGGCCATTCCTGTAGCCCAGGTTGAGTCCTCCTTCCAAAACTCCATGTGGGTCAAAACCTTTAAAACTCCAGAGAAAATTGTTCCAATATCTGGCAAGATTCTATTTTAATGATAGAGATCAAAAATCCCCACCCAATTTTCAGAACACAAGAGACTTTATGTCTGGCAGGTAGGTCATACTTTGACTGAAGTGCTTCTGAGGTATTCAGGCAAGAGCGTCATAGGATATTGGAAAGTTACCTAAAGAGTTAGATAAAGGTCAAAACGAGGTACTTAAGAACCTAGTGGACTATGTAAAGCTGTATTTAGAAAAAAAAAGGAGGGGGGGCACTAATTGAGAAGATGTACAAATTATGTGAAGTACACTGTGGAAATTTGTATCGTCTCCTACTGCAGTATCTCATGTGTAGCCATACTGCAAAATGGCACATCAGACCATGACAGTGCAATGCATTGACTAAAATATTATGATGTGGTTTGAGCAAAGCTCCAACTTTGAACTCTATGTAAATGTTTTTATATATGGACTACTCTCTGTTTTGTTTTTTTTCAAGGTCATAAATACATTGATTGCTCAATACATTGATTGATGAGATGGTGTGGGCTGCTCAAATTCAATCAATCAAACATGGAGTCATTGAAGACCTTTCCGAGGTTTGTTTGTTTGTATAAATTATGTTAATGCTTTAGAGGAAAGAGAAAGTCCAGTGGAGACTTTTCAGTATTGCTCACTTCTTAAAAAAAGTGTGCTGGTCGGTACAATTCACCTCTTTGCATCTCTTCTTTTAGATTATGTAAGAAGAAGCTCTTAGGCATATTTTTCTATGGATAAGAAAATTTCCATGCTAGAAGAAGGGTTCTTCTGATTGTACTGTCTACTGTTCCTTCTTCCTAGAAATGATTTCTTTTCAGTTATTTGATTATTTGTGCAAAGTACAATTTAATAACACTAGTGTCATCATCTGTAAAAGTAAGGTTTCTAGATTTTTCACAAAAAATTTGAATCATTGGAAAAGACCATTGAGGTCATCGAGTTCGACCATAAACCCATCACCACCATGCCTGCTAAACCCCGAGTCCCTCATGTACATGTATTTTGAACATTGCCAGGGACAGTGACTCCACCACTACTTTGGGCAGCCTGTTCCAAAGCTTGGCCGCTCTTTCTATGTAGAAATTTTTCCTAAAATTTAACCTGAACCTCCCCTGGCAGAACTTGAGGCCATTTCCTCTTGTTCTACCTGTAGTTATGTTGGAAAAGGAATCGATCCCCACCTCATTACAAGCTCCTTTCAGATAGTTGTAGAGAGCAATAAGGCGCCCCCTGAGTCTTCTCCAGACTAAAAAACCCCAGCTCCTTCAGCTGCTCCTTATAAGGTCTGTGCTCCAGCCCTTCCACCAGCTTCAGTGCCCATCTTTGGACACGCTCCAGGACCTCAGTGTCTTTATTATAGGGAGGGTCTCAAATCTCAAAACAGTATTCGAAGTGCAGCCCCTCCAAGTACATGGTGTTATGCCATGAACATAACAAAATAATTCTGTTTCTTAACAAAATTTCACAAAACTCTTTTCTTAATTCTCCTTTACCCTTTTCAACCCCTTTTACCTCCTCCTCAAACAAAACATTGAGTAATAAGATTCTGAGGCAATTGTAGCTATGCATGTAAACATCACATTTACTTATGCTTATAATATGTATGTGCAATTGCATACACTGTTTGGAATATCTTTCCCATAAGATCACAGGTACTATATCAGGTGGCTTTTTTTGTTTTTCTTGTGTGTGTGTGTGTGTGTGTGTGTGTGTGTGTGTGTGTGTGTGTGTGACCCCTGTGACCAGTGGCTGTTGGATATGCAAGGGTAGTGACTCAGGGGCACATAAAATCTAAAAATAAAAATAAAAATAATAAAAAAACCTTTTCTTTTTCTAGACTATATGTCTTTTTAAAAACAATCAGACTTCAGGTTTCTATTTTTTAAGGTAAAGAGAAAAACATTTAGCATACAAATCAGTGCTTTGTATAGTGTGCAGACACCTAGACCAAATCTATAGCATTACAAATATGGAAACTTCACTTTGTTACCTAAAGATGGACTCATAAAATCCAACTCTAGATCTTCATTTTTTTAAAATGAAGAATTTAGAGTAATTTTTATCTTAACATTGAGGATAATTACACAACATCTCAGATATAGCTTTTCTGCTAGTCTTTCCTTTTTAAGGCAGCCTGTTGTGAAGGAAAATAATTTTATTATGCTATCAGCTACAGAAAAGTCAAGATCTTAAATCAAAATCATTACTGAACTAATTAAAAATCTAGAAGGTGATAAACACTGAACCTTATATTTCTCAGATGCAGTTAATGTGGTCCTATAAAGCCCTTTGACTCTTGATGCTTAAATCATATCATCTCCTCAGTCACACTTTTCACTATATTTGACAAATTCAAATAAGACTGAGCTCTTCTTGTGACTAGTGATAAGCCCTTAACTCCAAGCTATCTCACTGATAAAGGTGTAGGCTTTTATTTTGTCTTTATCCTTCTTTATCATGACTAGTCTTTTTCTCTTTAAAACTAGAGTTATTTCTATAGGGAATACAGGATAGCTGTAATGATAGATTTATGAACAATGTTTCAGTTTTGATTCTGTAGTAGTTTGTACATAATGTTCAAATGTGTAAGTTGCAGTATCAGATATTCCACATTAACAGGATGCTGTACTGCTGCTCAGTTTTCTTTGACGCTGCCAGTGAAGAATTGTCATTTACAGCATTTTAGCTCAAAGGAAGCCATGAAATAATATTAATTGTTCAACTCATTGTTATTATATGTATATTTCTAGAACTAAGCAACAGCTTCTGCAAAGTCTGCTCTTAAACAAAGTAGTCTAAAATAATATCAATTAATTAAAAGACTAATAAACTGTGCTATAATTCTAAATTGAAAATACTTTATCTCATGTTAAGTTAAAGAACAGCATGTTAAAATGTATATTTTTCATATTATTTCACTGTTCTCACTTCCTTTAATATTTTTTTCAGATGAACTGTGATTAGACTGCATGATTAAACTGATTGAGGAGGAAATAAGCAGCAGTTACATGTGTCTGTGAATGTTTGCACCTTCCTTATTATATCACCGGAGGCACCATTAAATATATGAATGACACCAATAAAAAGGGCAATCTTGATGCAATTTGTCTATGTTGTATTATAATGTCTACTATTTTCTACAGTTTGTCATTAATTACTAAAGTAAACAAAAATCTTTTATTGTAGTGGAGCTTTATTTATGCATCCTGATCATTTTTGAGCTAGTTCTCTGCCCTCAAATTTTGCAGTAGCCTGAAGAGTTGAATATCACAAATGACCCTGAATGGGTATAATTGAAATGATTGCATGTTAGAGTTCATAACTTGCATAGTTAAAGTTCTTCATTTTATCTTGCTTCCAGTTAGCAGGGATGAATAAAAATTTGTGGCATCTACATCACTCTACTCTAATTTTTCCTCTCTGTATCTGGTTGTTAAAGTCAAAGACAACATGCAACGGGGCTGTTGCTTGGTGTTGGGACATTATTATGGTATATTATCTATATACATAGATGCTCTTGCAGTCATAATCTTGAGCGCTTGTAATCAAGAACTTGTAAAGCCTCTGGTTTGAGATTATAGTATTCTTATTTTTGGTCATATTACCTTATGCCTATTGGATTACTGTTGTGTGTATGTACTATACGAAGAATAATAAAGTTCATACTTAGACTCTATTTCTTTTTACTTAAGTAGAAGTTTGACTTGAACTGTATAAAATGTACTGTATAAAATCAAATTTTATTCTTATCCTTTTGTTTTAGTGAGTAGGTCAGAAACTTTGAAATTTATCCACATCGTTTCCTCAAGATATTCTTATTCCTATTGCTCTGTGTTTATGTCATTTATGAGGGAAAAAAAATTTATGTATTATTCTTTTCTAACAGAGAAATCATCACTTGGTCTTGTTTATTTGTGTTAACACAATTTAGATTAAACCTGGCTTGCTTTACCTGTATATTTGAAAATCCTAGTATAAGTCTTCTTTTATTGTGAATTGTATTTGCCCAGAAACTTTGAAAAGTGTGATGTAGATTTCCATGTGCATATATAAGTATACAAATCCATAACATGTTGGCATTTACCATAAAACTTGTACCTAAAATTTTATTAAACCAGTAGCACTTATTATGTACATAAAAGTGATAGATTCAAGTTTCCTTAAAGTCTCCTGCTTCAGTTTACTGTTTTGTTGTGTTAACTATTTTCTTTACACTTGCCTTCAGAAATATATTTTTGTTGCATACTAATATAAAGTCATTAACTATCATTTATTCTACCTGTTGATAATACATGTTGCCTTACATAAGTCTTACATAAGTCTTACATAATTATGTAAAACTTGCTGAAACCAGCCTCAAAGCACCAGGAATGATAACAACACATGTTGGAACAGATTCAGGAAAGTAATTCTTTATAAAAAGAAACTCCTATATTCTGAGATTCATTTTCTTCCAGAAGTCTTTGGAGAGCAGTAGTGTCAGAACTGGGTATTGTGTAGGAGGCAAGAAAAGGCACTGCTGCCTGTAGCTATGTTGGCAACAGGAATAGCCTTTATCTGATTCTGCCTCAGACATATCAAAGATAGATTTTTAGTCCAAGATGGTTTTCTGATCAATTTTTATATTTCTTTGAATTTTTTTTTGTGAGACAACGTACAAATTAGATTAAATTCCTCTTAGAAATACCCACCTATATCCACTCACTATAAAGCCTAGATAAGCTGTCTTAGACTCTTAAGTCTTCTCTTAGAGAGCTATAGTGAAATACCTCTACATGAAGAGAATCACCTAATTCTTTCTTTTTTTTTCTGACTAGTAGATACATGAAGGAATCCAGTAGTCATGTCTCTGTACAATTTGCTCTATGTTTTCACAAGGATACTATCTCCAGAGTTCTGCCATACCACTCTTATACAAAACCTTTTTCATTTCTAAAGTGTATGAATTACTTACTAGACAGGCTGAATGATCCTCTTAGGGAACGTGTAAATGTGTTCTGCTCAGAAATTATTTACAAGCAATTTTGAAATGGTTCATTCTTATACATGCAGAACGAGTTAAAGAAGAAGAATTAAATTTATGAGTTAACCAGGTATTCTTTTGTTCTAGATTGGAAATAACTTACCTTAAATAAGCAACTATTTAATAACTATCTTAAATAAGCAGCAGTTTTATTTGCACTATAGAGTTCCCATAGCTGAACCAGACATTACATTCTGAGGAAACTGAAAGAGGTCAAGTACAAGTTCTTTTAAAGATAATATCCTAGAATATAGAACTAAAATTATTTCATATCCCTGTTATATTTATTTTAAGTAAATAACGGACCTCTAACTTTATTATATTTTCCTTAACGTACTTAAGTGAGGAGATAGAGCTTTGTTGCTTAGAAGGGATCTAAAAATCTTAATCACAAATCTTAAACATGGCACTAAATTGTCTCAGTGTTCCTTGACAGACATGACTAATAAGCAATGATGCTAATGGAGCTGTGAAGAAGAAAAACATCCTGATTCATGTAGGATTTTGATATACTGAGCAAAAAGGCCTCCTGGGCCATGGGGAATCTTCATGGCATATTTCCTGGAAGTAGATGCATGTCAGAGTGAAGCTGTATCCTCCAAAGTTGGTTGCCAGGCCCCTAGTTCTCAAGGCAAATGTGTCATATCTCTTCCCATCTAGAGCATACTTTCTCCTCCAGAATACACAGAACTAAGATCTTTATCAATTAAATCTAGTTCAGAGACAGCTATTGTTTCTGCCAAAAAAAAGGAAAAAGAAAAAAGAAAATTCACACAGCACAAAACAGAAGGAATATTGAGTCCTTCATTAAAAATACAAAAAAAAAATCTTTATTCGAGACTGAATATACTACAGTGTTCAGATAGAAGAGTATATTTCTACAAAATCTGTCATGAGTAAACACAGTCATAACAAAAAACAATAGATTTATTGAGAATGAAGCAATGGACACAGTTTGGAACATAGGAAATTCTCATTAAATGTAAATTAAAAATTTACCAAAAAAGTGGTCAAATACCATAAGACATTGTCTAGCAATGTTGTGAGGTCTCTATCTTGGAAGGTGTTCAAAACTTTGGACATGATTCAGAACAGCCTGATCTAATTAGATCAGCTTTGAGCAGGGGGTATTATTAGTCCTTTTTATTATACAGAAGTCCTTTATATTGAAATTATTTTCTGATTCCATTCCATAACTAAAATATAAGCTACAAAGGAACTTTTTACCATATAAGACTTCACATCTATCAAAATATTTAAATATCTTTATGAAATTAATTTAAATTTCTACTTTTGAAGCACAATCATTGAGCTGTCTTACAGTTTTGATCATGTTTCATTGGACCGAATTCTTCAGCTCTTAATAAACTCTAGCTGAGAACAGTAAATTAGAAATATAACAGACTTACTTTGTTAATTTCTTTCTAAAGTGCTTTTCTAAAGTGATTCTGATTTTTTTGATGTTTTTGTTTTTGGAAGCACTTGGTAAATATTTCAATAACAAAAATTATTTTTAGTTAAACATCTGTTTTGCCACAATTAGAGCAGTGATAAGCCCAGAATAACAAGCCGTTCTTAGAGAGATGAGTTTTAGCTTAGCCACAGCACCACGACACCTTGTCTATGAACTTTCCTGATTGGAGCTGATGAGCATCTGCTTGGCGATAGGTTGACTGTAACCCTGCTTGAGCTTGCCTGTAGCTATTTGCAGCTCGTCATGTAAACACAGGTAAAGTAAAATAGTGTGTATTGCTGCAGCATCTTGTCTGCTAGTCTGCAAACTTGCTTTGCCAATAAACCAATAAACTAAAGCATATACAATACTTATGAAACAAAGCAATCCTCAGTCGCGCAACTCTTTTCCTCATTTCCTGCAAAACAATAGCCAGTTTAGATAGCAAAATCCTCAGCCTCTAGATTTAGACTTCTGTTTGTCTGCACGGAAATCCATATGCAGCTTTAGAACATTATCTGAGCCAAGTTTGGCTTTTATGAAAAGTGGAATCTGAACACTAAAAATAACCACATATAAAATAAACATAATAATAAACTCTTTGAGATGGATATAAATGTATTTTCTTTATCTCATATATCATGAATAGAATACATGAAGGTCTCTAATAGCTTTCTAATCAGTCTGCAACCCATTTCCATATGACTGTTTCACATGATAAAAGCAGAACTTTTTTTTTTTTTTTTTTTTATTTAGCTACTATGTGAATTGTGATTTAAACAATGACAACATGACAGGATTAGACCTTATTGAGAATATGCTCTGACTTAGCAAACCCATTTTAAGGAAGTATGAAAACAACTTTAGCTTGATTCTTTTCTGAATGAAGAAGCTTCTGATGTTGAATACATTTAATTAATTTTATCTGTCGAAAATCAAATCCCAGTATAGCGTGCCAAAGGTTTAACTAACGAAGAAAAAGACTAGAATAATGTTAAAGATACTTGAAAGATTTACAAAAGAAAAAAAAAAAATAAAGCAGGTTAGTCTTATTACACAACATTACAAAAGAGTAGCTGGTAATTTACTCTGATTAATTTAGAACCTTAGGATGATTAATGGCATTAACATTGATTAAAGCTGAATTAATGCAAGCTATTAGAAATATAAAAGAACTATCTGGAATAGAGACATGCCAGACATTAAAAAAAAACATAGTTGGGTATTCAGGTACTTTTAAAGATCCATAATAAATTGTCTATACTCTTCTGAGTTACATTCCTTAGAATGTAAGTTTAAACTAGCACATTTGTCATCAATATATAGTCCATCTACAAATGATATGAATTTTTAACTGCTGTTTTCAAAAATTACTCTCAATGGACAGGAAAAAACTTTTACAAAAGTAAACAAAATTAAATTTTATTTTGAAAGCTAGCAGTAACACACAACCCTTGTCTTTGCTCTTAGCTTTCTGCAATTTTCTTTCTCTACAGGGTTAGCTGTTGTTTTAGTTCCATTAGCATTTTAGGCTGCTCATCCCAATTCAGCAAAATTTTTAAACATACGAGAGGAGTGATTTACCTTGCCTCAGCATAGCCAATATATGTGAGATATTTAGATACTTTATTTGTGCTTGACAGAGCAGCAATGGTTGCAGCTGACAGTGGCACAGTGAAGGCTGTGCTCTGCTAAGTGCTCTGGGGCAAAGCTGAAGGGATACTAGGTCCCTTGGGAAAAGCAGTACTTAGGCAGTACACTTCCTAATGTCCTAAAAGCTCCAAAATGTTTCTGAGATTCCTATTCTTACCTTTCTCATGCTCCTCATCATATCCTACCCTTGGCACCAGCAAGTGGAGTCACTTGCTTACTACAGGTAGCAAAGATGTGTATTTAGGTTCACACAGGCAATATGACAATAATAACAACAAATTACTTAAGCATGCTGCATTGCTCTAACAAAAAAGTATCTTATTTCTACAATTTCTGATACAGGTTGACACAATCATAACAAAGAGCAAGAAATAAAAAGAATACAAGATACAGATCAATTTTTGCCAGGAAAGACTTGACATTTGTCCACAAATATTAAATTTGTGATATTTATTTAAAAATATCTTTCACTAGTAAAGAGAAACAAAGTTGTAGCTTGTAAACTTTAGACTTAACTAGAAGTGAAATCTTGGGCCAGCGATTTTCTTGAATTCAAGAAAGTGCATGAGTACTATAAAAACAAACCCCAGACTTTAGCTATCCACAAAAAACATAACTCACAGAATCAGAGTATGGTTGAGGTTGGAAGGGATGTTTAGAGATCATCTAGTCCAATCCCCTGCTCCAGCAGGGACTCTTAGAGTACATGGTACAGGGTGGCATCCAGGTGAGTTTGGGAGATCTCCAGAGAAGGAGACTCCACAACCTCTCTGGGCAGCCTGTTCCAGGGCTCCATCACCCTCACAGGAAAGAAGTTCTTCCTCGCATGGAGATGAAACTTCCTGTGTTTTAATTTATACCTGTTACCCCTTGTCCTATCACTGGCCACCACTGAGAAGAGTTTGGTCCTGCCCCCTTTATATTCTCCCCTCAGGTATTTGCATACATTGATTAGATTCTCTCTCAATCTTCTCTCTCCAGGCTAAATAGCTAAATAGGCCCGGCTCACTCAGTCTTTCCTCATACAATAGATGCTGCAGTCCCTTAATTATCTTTGTAGCTCGTCGCTGGATCCTTTCTGGAAGCTCCACATCCCTCTTGTACTGGGGAGACCAGAAGTGCACCCAATATTCCTGGTGCAGCCTGACCAGGAATATATATTATAAAAAGAATATAAGACAACTGGAATATGTGAATCCTGTAGAAAAGTTTGATTTGGTATAATTAGAGAGGTCATGATGAAAGAAATGATGCGTCTGAAGAGAATAAGGTCTTCCAAATACTATTCTGATAGGGAAAAAAAGAAACAGAACTACAAGTACCATTAAAAGTATCATTTATTATTATATTTTGTTTTGCTTGTATACAGTTTTATTCATAGAATATCAATGCTTATGTCAGTTTTTATTCTGGTTACATCCCAAGTAGCCTAAACCCCAACTTTTTTTTTTTTTTTTTTTTTTTTTTTTTTTTTTTTTTTTTTTTTTTTTTGGATGTCATGTTAAAAATACAAAAAACTGACTATTCATTTATTCCAATACCAAATCACAAATGTTATAATCTCTCCATTTCCTAATTGTTTTCTGCATGTGTGTATATGCATGTATGAATAAAAAGTCATTAAAAAAATAATTTTTTTAAAAAAATCTTTCAAGTCAGGGCAGACACAAGACAGCCTATTCATCCCTTTATTTAAAAGATCAAGTTTGCAAATTGCCTCTTCTGAAAATATATTCAATGTGTAACATTTTGTTAGGACATTTTATTCCCAAGAATAAAAAATTATTAATGAAACATTTTATACATTTGATTAACAAGAAAAAGCTGAGATATGCCATGTAGGAGTAGGTGCCCTAGGGTTATTGCTGACCTCACACTTATGTGCTGCTCCCTCATTCAGTAATATCATCTGTCTGTAGATTGTGTTAACATTTAATGTGCGAAAAGACTATGTTTAACCAATATACAAATAATATTTTGGTAACACATCTGTGCCAAATGACTTAGGAGGAGTAAGCATCAGACTTGCTTCCATACGCTTTTCAGAATTTGGCCTTAAGTACCGTAGTGAAGAAACTAACCTTGTAGCTAATCTACAGTGCCATCCTCTTTGTAGTGTGTTCTTATTTTTATTTTTTCAATATGACTATATGCTATCTACAGAAACAAAAATAAAAACCTAAATACGATAAAGGAATATATAGCAGTGTTTATGGCATTCCTCTTCTTTTCTTTTCCCATTCCTGAGTATTACATATATTTATATTTATATTTATATTTATATTTATTTTTATTTTTATTTATATTTATATTTATATTTATATAAGGCTGAGAGAGCTGGGCCTCTTCAGCCTGGAGAAGAGAAGACTGAGAGGGGACCTGATCAATGTATATAAATATCTCAAGACAAGGAGTGAGGAGGATGGGGCTGGCCTCTTCTCAGTATTGGCCAGTGATAGAACTAGAGGAAATGGCCGCAAATCGAGGCACCAAAAGTTCCACAGGAACTTGAGAAAGAATTTCTTAACAGTGAGGGTGACAGAGCCCTGGAACGGACTGCCCAGGGAGCTGGAGTCTCCTTCTCTGGAGATCTTCAAAACCCGCCTGGACATCACCCTGTGCCACATGCTCTAGGAGACCCTGCGTGTTCCGGGGGGTTGGACTAGATGACCTCTACTGGTCCCTTCCAACCCTAGCCATTCTATGATTCTATGATATCATTTCTTCAGAGTTCAGCCATTTAAAAAACAATTGTTTGCAATGTGCCCAACATTCATACTTACTAGAAATTACCAAATCCATGTAAAAAGTTTTTTTTGTGTTTCTGAACATAGTTTATAAGATGAACAGACCATCCATATTCAGATTTTGATCTATTATAATTTGCATATATATTATATATTTATTATATATATAGAGAGAGATATCTATATCTGTTATAGTCTATTTGATTTATATTTTTCTGTATAATTGGAAGCTATTAATTATTAATGCATGATTGTCTGTAGAAAAGGTAGCATTTGTCTGCCATCTATTGATTCTTTTTATTGCTTGCCCTATTCCTTCTACTTTCTTTATGAACTGGTAAAGGACCAAAGATAACTGTAGTGACTATTTATTCTCGTTTTTTATTATTAGTTTTCTTAATTTAAATTTGTTTAATTTTCATAATGATCTCCATAATATAATAATCTCCATAATATATCTAGCAAATGAATGCACTTGTTAGAGAAGTTCTGTTCTGTTCATTGACATTACAAGCAAAGTGTAAATAGTCAAGACAACAGCATTCTCAAAGCCATCAGAGTAGAGAAGCACGGCACAATTTCAGTGATTCAAGAGTGATTTTATATAGTTAGCCAGATTTTCTAGTTCACTTATAGTATTGGCAGAGACAGCTAAAGAAAGAATGTGGAGAATAAAAGTTCTTGACTGATCTATACTGATAAATGAAGAATTATCAGGAAATGAACTCAAGCACTGGTCAGCTGCCTATACGTTTGTTTTTTTTTTTTAACATGGTTACAGGCATGTTTTTGTTTTGTGCAAATTAACCTACTCTGACATTGTGCTCAGTCGTTGTTCAAGGATGTTGTTCAAGATGGATTCCAGAGTGGCAATTTAGGCAATACTATTCCAGATTTGGCTTCCTCTACCTTATGCAGTGCTCCAAAAGAACTCCATTGGACTTTTGCAGTTCAAACAATTCTTTATGTCCTCATGCAGACTCCAAAACCAAAATACAGATGTCTTGAATTCAAGTAATGATGACATCACATTTTTCTTCCAGGAAAAAAAAAAATTGATTCCTTACAGTCATCAGTTTTCAAAATAATTGATTCAAAAATAATTTCAAAAAAAAATCAAAATAATAGAAAATATAAAACACTATAGAACACACAATATAGACACTAAGGACACATTACTGATATTTATTGTGTGTTCTTCAGAACTTGGTATAATCCATCCTATGAAAATATCAAATGAATAAATTATGATTATTGCCATTAGGATTAACATCACATGAATCCATTATGTCAGAACTTCTTATTTTATTATATCTCTATTTCTTTTTAAGTGTCCCATCATTATCAACACATTTGATATTCACTTAGTTAATAGTGATCATTTATAATTCATTTGGAACTATTAATGTGGATGCCATGGAAACTTCCACCAAAATCCCACTGTAATTCTTGTTTGTGAAAATATTTAAGCATAATTTTAGATAATGCTAGTTGATGCAATTGTTGTATTGGAGCTCAGGAGTTTAGCTATATCACGTCACATATGATGTGATCTATAAGATCTGATATAGTAATAGACACTTAAAACTTCAGGCCATGACTGAAATAATATAAGTGTAATTTTTCTGCCTTTCTGCAGAATTTTCATAGGCTCTACTTCAAAGAATTGTTTGGGAGTATTTTTCATCCACTAACTATCCTGATGTAATTATTTTCTGATTTTCTGTGGAACAAAGACAGAACAGTATATGGCAATGGCAGCAATGGCAGTGATATTTCTCTCTTGAAGTTTATTCGTATTATGCTTTCATAAAATAAAAAGAAGTGGTAATAAATTTGAAAATGTATGCAGCTACAGCTAAACGATCCAACCTTTTTTTTCTCCATTCCCTGATTTCTGTTATTGTCAATAAGGATAATCATCACCTGTGAAGGCTGGAACAGTGCCCTTTGAGTCAGATTTTAGTCATTTCCTATTCAGTTAAATCCTATTTTGCAAACAGCTACATTGACTATGTGAGAACTATTCATAACACTTTTAAGACTACTTGGCCTACAATAAAACATGAGTCCACATAAATAATTTAAATGATAAGCTAAAACATAATGCTTCTTTCTTTTGTGATCATTTATTGGCCAAATAGATCTTTACGTCCTTTTCACAGATATAGCAGAAACAGAGAGCATTACTTGCCTAAAATAGTTCACAGCCTAATGGGAGATGCATATTTGAGTCTGTTCAGGTGAAAGACACTTGAATCAGTGACTCACAAATATTAGGCAAGCTCCTGTGTACTCAATCATGAAAGAAAAGTAAGATTACCTCTTACAAATAGGAAAAAAACTCCTATGGTCATTCCAGAAAGATTTAGGTTTCGGGTCGCAGAGAAGATATCACCCTGAGACATCTCAAATCGCATTACATACTTAGACTTGGACAATTTAATTTGACCCTTAAATTGTATATAATTGCATAAATACACATGCCCAATGTCATTTTTATTTCTATAGGATAGAACTTCTTGCCTCTCTCAGTGGCCAGGAGGTGGTCATTCCTTAATAGGTGAATTGGAAGGTGAATTGCAACACTTTGCTCACATTAAACACCTACTTGTAGGCACCTGCACTTAATTTTCTACGGTCTGGAGCTGAATCCACTGCGTCTTTTCCTTTGTGCAAGCCTATAAAATTCATCTCATTTGTGTCTTCTAGTTATTTCAGCTCTTCTTTGGAAAATATGACATTAGGAAGCTCCTCAATCAAGAAGTGAATAATTTAAATGGCAGTGAGAGATAGACAGCTCTTCTAAAGCTCCTCTTTGTGATTCCATTTTGGCAAGCTACAGTAGGTGAATGTGTAAAGTAATCAAGTAGGGTCAAAGCTCTAATTTCTCCTGTTCTTAAATAAACCCCAGCATTCAAGTCCACTATGAACTGTTTATTATGTGTCGCCCACAGCAGAAGGCCAAAGCTTTACACCACCCATTCTTCTTTGAGTACTGAATGTTCAAAATGCTCTCCAAGCCTCCCATGACAGCCTCACTTTATCTCACATGCACAAGTAATCAGCTGCGAGCTCACATAATTACCTTTGCTTTTTGCAGGAGAAGGGGGAATAGATCACAGATATCCTGAGTCCCAGATTAATCACTGGACACACTGTCATCTTCAAAATTCCAGCTGATTAAGGTTCTGAGTATTTTCAGGTCCTTTATCTATCACATAAGGACCAGCTGGAGTAAGCACACTGATGGCTTTTATTTGATAAAACCTGTTATGGTAGGACTTACTATTTGCTTAAAGAACAGCTCTGGAATTGTTTAATTTTGTTTATCACTGTAACTTCATGTAATTTAATTTTTCTCTTCCCTAATGTCATCATTGTCTCTGCTCATGAATGTATAAACTCCAAAGCTTCTTTGAAGATGAAATGATATCTTTCAGCTCCTTTGTCTTTATATGATATTACAGATTTTTTCCTTGAAGCAGATGTGGTCATAAGTATTGGCAGGCAAAATGAATCCAATTAATGCCTCAACCTGCTTATTAAATTTACTATTTGTCTATGTGCTTTCCAAAAAACATGTGTGTGTGTGTGTGTGTGTGTGTGTAATGTGTGTGTATACATACATACTTATATATATATAAGAAAAAATACATTTCTAATTTTCTAGAGTTGCACTAGCATTAGTAGTACTGCTATAATCTTGTTTGTGGGATTGCTACAAGGAAGCTGCTGTGCATCTCATACAATGCTATTCTATTAAATGGTGTCCCTTGTTTCTAAAATAAACACAGTATTCTTTGCCAAAACATCATTTTTAGCTGGAAATGAGTGATTTCTGTGCCAGAACCACACAAAATAGGGCTAGAAGTGAACACTTACTTAATTCTTTCATCTCATCTAAAATCAAGTGTATCAAAATCAATCCTAATTGATTTTAATCTAAATTCTTCTCAAAGATTTATAGAGATGAAGACTGTGTACTCTTCCTACTCAATGTTTTACTTTCATATATTTATGGTTCATATATATATATATATATATATCCTAAAGTAGAAGTCCATCCTTTAAATTTTCTTTATGTTTTTATAGAAGCCCTGAAAAACAGATTCATTCATGACTTCTATTCTGGTCATTTTTAGATTATGTTAACTTGTCTTCTCACTAGTTCTATTAGATTAAATTCATCGTGTTCTTTCCAGTAAAACTAATGGGTCATAGTTTTTATATCAAGATTAAATAATATAATTCTATTAAATAATATAATATAGTTCTAGGTTCACTTTCAAATTTCCAGTTGCTAATCTTTTTTTTTTTGAAAAAGAGCTTTTCAGATGCAACTTCAATACTTGCTCTAACTCCTAATACAAGTACTTTCTGTAGTTTTAGCAAAATCAAAGCTGATGGATGAAAAAAAATATATATACATAAAAAAGTTGTTAATAATTGAGTATAAATAAATTATATATTATATATATACTTGTAGGGAGCAATATATAATTGAAATGGTAGTATGCATCTAGCTTTGATTACTGTCAGCTTTCTCCACCATTTTTTTCTGGCAGATCTTTTTTTTAAAGCTTTTATAAACAGAAAATGAGTTCAGTAGAGGAGTCATTGTAAACATAGTTTTTATTATAGTTTTTAGGTATCATGATAACTAAAGAAAATTCTTTCATATTTTTTCTCTAAATGCTTTAGCATCTTAAACTATTTTCTTTGAACTTATCAGCCATAAAACTTAAAATCATTGTTTGCTCTGTATAGTATTTTATTTCTGGAAAAATACATCTCCTTTACATAGAGCACTATAATGTTTTCAACCAGGGAAAAAATATGCAATCACAATGAATGAAAAAAGACAAGCAAAACAGCTGTTACTATCATCAGCACAATATGTTTTAAATTAAAAGGATCTGAGACAGATCTGGGACTTCAATTATCACATTTCTGGTTGCCTCAACACTTCCGTTCTCAGGATTCTATTTTCAGATTCTCAGTAATATTCACTTTCTAAAACTCAAGACTTTAAAATATTTATGTTTAGATATCAAAAAGATGGCATGTCATAAAACCAAGAGAGTTTTAGAAAATTCCTTTCTAAATAGCTCATCCTAGAGACCATCTCTAGGCATACCAACGGAAAGAAGGTGATCAAGAGTAGTCAGCATGGATTCACCAAGGAGAGGTCACGGTTGATGAACCTGATAGCCTTCTATGATGAGGTGACTGGCTGGATGGAGGATGGGAGAGCTGTAGATGTTGTCTACCTTGACTTCAGTTTTGACACAGCCTCCCATAAAATCCTCATAGGAAATCTCAAGAAGTGTGGGTTAGGTGAGTGGATCGTAAGGTGGATTGAGAACTGGCTGGATGGCAGAGCCCAGAGGGTTGTGATAAATGAGGCCAAGTCTAGTTGCAGCCTTGTGACCAGTGCTTTACCCCAGAGATCTGTACTGGGCCAAGTGCTGTTCAACTTGTTCATCAATGACTTGGACGATGGCACAGAGTGCACCCTGAGCAAGTCTGCAGATGATACTAAACTGAATGGAGTGGCCAACACTCCAGAGAGCTGTGCTGCCATCCAGAGGGACTTAGACAGGGTGGAGAGTTGGGCAAAGAGGAAACTCATGAGGTTCAACAAGGGCAAATGCAGAGTCCTGCACTTGGAAAGGAATAACCCTAGGTGCGAGTACAGATTAGGGGCTGACCTGCTGGAAAGCAGCTCCATGAAGGGGGATTTGGGAGTGTTGGTTGACAAGTTGACCATGAGTCAGCAGTGTGCCCTTGTGGCCAGGAAGGCCCATGAGATCCTGGCCTGCACCAGGAGGAGCTTTGCCAGCAAGTGGAGGCAGTGATCCTGCCCCTCTCCTCAGCTCTGGTGAGGCCACATCTGGAGTATTGGGTGCAGTTCTGGGCTCTCCAGTACAAGAGGGACATCATAAGAGTCAGATATTAAGAGAGTTAATCTCATTGATTCCTAGGGTTCAACTCTGTAAATCAAATTAGGAGGTGCTAGTGCCAATAAGAAGAAGAGAAAATAAATATTTCATTCAAACTTCAGTGTATTTCATTAAGAAAAAATATGAAGTCATTAATGGCAGTCAAGAGATTTCACAATCAGTATGTTCATCATTGGCATTAGATCACTGGCATTATAAGTAGTTAACATTTAGAATGTCTTTCTTCTTCATTTGTCCTACTTGACACACAGAAAAGCTTCAGAGAGATTAACCGAGCTATTTAGGAATTCATTTTATAAACTTACTGTTGAAACTTTTAAAATAAATCCTGAAATGTACAAAAATTATATACTTTCTTTTGCTGAAATGAGTATAATTAAGGACACAATATAGTCCTGTAGTTCTCTTTGTTTACCAAAGTTGTTTGTTCACCAACAGCATTATTTTGGGAATGAATATTTTCTCATCTTCATACATATTTTATGTTGGAAGTATTTCAGTTACTCTACATGATTTGAAGTGATCTTTGATTCTTTTTGTTTCTTTTTTTTCTCAGAGATTCAGAGACTCAGAGGAACAACCAACAAAACTGTTTTTGCTCGAGTGAAAACATGGCAGACTCCTATTTCCTCACAATGTGTCAGGCTACTATTCTGTTTCATTTAGCTGAGACTGAAGTCTCAGTTTATGTTCTCCCTTTAAGTGCAGAATTGCAGGATTTCCTCTTGTGGTGGTGGTGGTGGTGGTGTTTCCACTTTGTCCTTTTGTTATTCTCATTGGAAATAAATAGCAAGAATAACAGCAATGTATGACCATGGTAAATTGCTTTATTTTATAGCTGAGGCTGTGAATTGCAGAGTTCTAGTGCCCTCAGAGTATTCTTTCTGTATGTATGACTAGTAATTATACGAGGGCTTTGTGTGCTACAGGATATCACAAACTGCTTTTCATCTTGAAAAAATGGAGTGTCCGCTACAGTCACAAAAAGTCAGGATCACAGAATGGTTGAGGTTGGAAGGGACCTCTAGAGATCATCTAGTCCAAGCCCCCTGCTCAAGTAGGGACACCTAGAGCACGCTGCACAGGGTCGCATCCATGAGAGTTTTCAAATTCTGTGGATTTCCTTTACTAAGTTTATGTACTCTGTGAATAAACATAGATATTATACTTTATTTATTCTCAAAACATATGAATACCAAAGGTTCCTTAATTTGAAGTTAACTATCTATAGAAGATGGACTGGTTTTGGTTATCTTGCGAGAGAGTGACTAAGAGTAGAAATTGCTCAGAAACACAAGATATTGATCTATAATTGATTTTTTCTAAACATTTCAGACTTTTGAGTTTGAATTATTGGGTTAGTTCACAGAAAGGCAACCAGAAGGGATATATTAACAAAGGCAATATTTATTTAGATAAGACTATTTTATACTTAGGCCCAAGCAAAGTAAGTGTCAATAAAAAAATCACATTAAGATAGAGTTCAAAGAAGATTGAGATGATATTAACTTAATTCTGATTTTCTTGCAATGCTACACTTTCAGCTAATTTTAACCTACAAAGATTGATTTTTTAAAAAATTCTTAATTCTTAGAAGAAAATATTCTCTTTTAAAGTCAGCACTGCTCACCTTAGTCACAAGTTCTCCCCATTAATTCAGTCATATATAGTGTTCAGTGTTTTGTGTATTTCTGAGAGTCATACATTTGATAAAAAAGGTTTTAAAGCATCTATTGATAGTTCTTCTCCTCCTACTTTCTACTTCTCCCCATTTGCTTCCTATCCTGATGTCAGTGTAAAGCTCTGACATTTCAGCAAATAGTCCTCTTGTAACATACCTGAACAAATGCAAAGATTAGAATAGTATAAAATATATTTTGACAGCTTTGTAACAGCTAAAAGACAGATTTCATTAACTTTGAAAATAACTCATAATCACATTTCATCTGTTGGACAGGAAAAAAAAATCAGCAAATATATATAGTCATTAACGGAAGTCTGTGCCCTCCTGTAGTGTAAGCTCTCTAGCAGATTTTTTCCTGCAAATATTTTAATTAATTTCATTTTAAAATATTTTGTTGTCACAAATAGTCAAGATGATGCAAACAGAATGGTTAAATATGACTTTAACAAGAGCTTTTAAATCACGCATAATAATTTCTAGTGGGATTAGTTGAAGAGTGTTCTTTTCTGATCTTATTAATTGTCCATCAGCTTTTTAGCTGAGATGAAAGAGTGGGATGTGTGCTGTGAAACTGAAACAGCACAGATAGAAATAAAATACTTATCAAACCTAACTTTTCACACAGATGGTAGTGGTGGCATTTATTCTTGCTTACATTGTTTTGCTGGAGTTTTTTTTAAAGAAAACAATAATCAAAATGAAGATTATTGTGCTATGGGAGAAATTCTGTGTTAAAGTAAGCAGTTTGAACCTGCATCCTGATTTTTATTTCAAAATTAAGTTGTATCTCAGTGAGTTGGTCAGGTACTGTAAATCATTGAGGCATTCACATTATCCATGTAGAGATTAGCAAAATTCTGACTGAAATTAGCCTAAAGTGAATTACTCTTGTATAAAATAATTCCCTTATTGTAAAGAAGGCAACATTATCCGCCTTCTCCAAAAGCAAGCCTGCTTCCAGACTCTAGTCCAAGAATATAAACACAGCAAATCAATGAATCTCACTTGTGCACTGTGATGAATTCAAAATATTAAGGTGGTGATTAGGAGAACAGTTTTAAGCTTAAGAAGCTATAGATAGACTTACAAGCAAGAATTAATAGGAGAATTTTCAGTGCATTTCAAATAGGTGTTTCTCAGGAACATTGTAATCTAGATGCTGAACTTTGACAGAGCAATAAATGTCAATTTATTTTTTTTTTTTTTTAAGAACAACAGAAAAGTAGGCCAACACAGGTTTTATGCACAGATGATTATCTTTTATCATTAGAAAGCCTATTCTTGACTAGAGCTGCTTCAGAGTTAAATTACTATTTCATGATTATTTATTTATCAGCATAAAGAGAAAATCCATGTTTCTACAAACATTCTGTATTACAGTGACCCAAAACCATTTCTGAAAGATACTTTCCTGCTTCTTGACAAGTGAGCTAAATCACTTAACTGCATATAACGAGATTGCAATGTGACATTGCAGAAATCATCTGTAATAGAGAGAAGCCCGTTGCAGAAGAAAATGCTGAAATTATAGATCAAAAATTATTTCAAGGATGGATATAGCCTTGGATAGCTGTAATGTTCGTCCAAGATCTCATTCTAAAAAGAAAAAAAAAAAAAAAAAACTATTTTGTTTCCTATTTTTGGTATTGAGATAGGAAATGTTCTTTGAGGTTACTTCATTGGTTTAAAATATTAGATTTAGCTATGTTGTCATGTTGTCTCTTCAATTTTGGCACTATATTGCTGTATATTTGGGAGTCCTGGTTGACAAAAAGTTAATCATGAAGCAGCAGATTGCCTTGTGGCCAAGAACGCCAATGGGATCCTGGCCTTCAGGAGAAGTGTTGCCAGCAGGCCCCTCTCCTCATCTCTGGTGAGGCCTCACCTGGAGTACTGTGTCCACTTCTGGGCTCCCCAGAACAAGAGGGATGTGGAGCTACTGGAGAGGGTCCAGTGCAGAGCAAAAAGCATGATTAAGGCCAGTATACATATTAAGGGGTACACCTATTGTATGAGGAAAGACTAAGCAAGCTGCACCTGTTTAACCTGGAGAAGACTAAGAGAGGATCAATATGTATAAATACCTGAGGAGTGAATCTAAAGAGGATGGGTGCAAACTCTTCTCAGGGATGGCCAGTGATAGGACAAAGAGTAATAGATATAAATTGATACACACAAAGCTCCATCTCCATGTGAGGAAGAATTTCTTTCCTGTGAGGGTGATGGAGCCCTGGAACAGGCTGCCCAGAGAGGTGTTAGAGTCTCCTTCTCTGGCAATCTTTCAAATCCTCCTGGATGCCACTCTGTTCCACGTGCTCTAGGGGTCCCTGCTGGAGCAGAGGAATTGGACCAGATGATCTCTAGAGGTTCCTTCCAACCTCAACCATTCTGTGATTCTGTATATCACATATCTCTGTATATTCTGCTGTTACTCTTTGGGACTGTGTTCCTGTTAGTGCCATTCACATACTCCCTGGTCTTAAATCTATGAAATTCAAGAAAATAAGAGGTGGTAATAATGCCTAAAGTGATCTTGCACTGGACAGTACAGTTCTTCCCTCTTTATTTCTCTTCTTCTGATGATTAGCCAAATATTAATTGATAATTGCTATTCTTAAACCAAATTTCTTGCTCAGTTTAAAAAAAAAAGTAACATCAATTAGTGTTTTCTAAAAACAGAAAAAAAAAGCTAAAGTCATGATTTTAATCATGTTCTCCTTATAAATGCACATTTCCTATAACATTATAAAAAAACCCCGATATCAGGCAGACAGAAACTAGTCTTAAAAAAAAAGTAGTAAATTAAAAGTAGATTAAAGTACCTTTTTTTCCTCCATTTTGTAGGTTACAACATATCTTTTTTCATACGCCTTTTGTACTGTGAGATGATTTTCTTATTGCTATAGATGTCCTTTTTTGTTTCCAGATGAAAACACTGCAAATCACATCAAAGCTATTAATGTAGCAACTGGGTCAAGTGGCTACAATAAATCAGCTTCAGAGATTTGATTGCCACATTTGTTCCTCAGTTTACATAAGATGTGTTGAGGTGTTAAGTAAATCTTGTACAAGGTAAATTTGGCTTTTGTTGAGTTGTCACTTGTAAAGGTTTGCAAAATCAACTTTCCTGGAAATGTTAAACTGTAATATGGTTGAATTAACTGCTCTTTGAAAAAAGTTGACAATCACAGTATTTATGCACTGAGTAATTTCTGTTTTGCCTAGATAGGGAAGAAGGCTAAAAATTCTAATTCACTGAACTACCATGTTTTGTCATCAGATAAGAACATATTGAAGACCTAGTACTGAACCTTTTGAGCTTTTGGTGTTAAGAACTTAGCAGTTTTATAAACTGATTAATGTACATGAATTTCTTATGAATGCACAGAGAAGGTAATTACTCAAGAAAAGCTCAAGCAATCTTTTGAAGTACAACAGTATTGAGTGCTATTCACTATGAACTAAGCACATACAAAAGGCTTACCTACAGCACAGTTATGAGGATCCCGTAATTCTTCTGTATGTCACTGGATTTTCATCTGATCCACTATTTTAAGCTCTGTTAAGGGATGGACTGTCCTGTGATGCGAATTGTTTAAGATTGAGAGAAAAAAAGAGTATGATAAGGGGGTTAAAGGGTGGGAGGAGGAAATGTTTCATTTTTCCTTATATTCAGGAAAATTAGAGATAAAATCCAACAAAATCTCTGATCAGGTTTTCTGTGTAGGATATTTAAATATTTGGGGAAAAATCACTTTGATATTTATTGCAGACAGTGACTGTTGTTTGTAAACCATGATTTTTCCCTGTATACTAGTTTCTCAGAGCTCTTGTAGAGAAATAAATAGTACGTAAAGTCAGACTCATGAAGGATGATCAAGTTTTAGAGTATTTTCCTAGAGTGTTGTGTAGGATTTTATCATGAGAAAAACTTGTTTGTTCAACATATGCTCTATCTCTTTTCTTCACTGATTTAAGAAGGTAACAGAATTTAAAATACATATGCAAGAAAATAAAAATCTAGAAATTATGTATATTGCCTAGTTTGTTCATAAGAAAAAAAACTCTAATCACTTAATGATACTTTGTAACTCTCTAACAAAGTACAAGGAAAAATTCAGATTAAATCGATATTATTACATCAAGTCATCTGTTTAAGATCTTTATGATGAAGAAAACTTGCTGTTTCCTTGCCAGACATACTTATTGGTAAACTTAGTGATTCAAGAATCAAAATCTATTTATGAAACAGGAAGAACCTCAAAACAAACCTCCCAGTTTCTTTCTGACAAATTGCATAGTATAGTAAACAAAGGTTAAAATTACACTTAGGTATTAAAAATTCTAAGTTCTTCACTCTAAAGATACTTTACTTACTTTTAAAATTGCACACAGAAATTCAAAGTGCTATTTTTGTAAATACTGTAATAAGACAGCATCGATCAAATATTAGTTGCATGCTGCGTTTTTCAGTCTTTTCATTGCTGTTGATCCACACATCCAGTAACAAAATCTTGTGATTAACATATACAGAATTTTTTTTCTTAGTAGTTGTCCTACTAAATTGCCACAGGGGTAGATGACGTTACCAAGGAAACTTGCTGAGAAAAATGAATTGTCTACATTTCCAGGATTAGTTCCATCACCCTCCATTTAGAAAGGAAGATTTCATAACTGCTAATCTTATCTGTAAGTGGAGATGCACTAACCAAAATTGATAAATTGCACCTAGATCAGAAATCCTTTACAAGTGGCAAACTTCAAAATATGACAGCTTCAGACTGTATGTTTTTTCCTTTCTGAAAGTAATCTGAGAATTTTTTAATGAAGCCAAAAGAGAAAAGAAGGGGGAAAAAAATGATTCTTACATTTCTCTAGTGAGAACCCAAATTGTTTCTTATATTCAAAGGGATTTCAGATGTTTGCAGGGAATGCTGGGTCAGCATCAATTCTCAGAAAAGAGAAATCCAGAAGCTCCAGAGAACTGCTGAATCTTTTTTTTTTTTTTTCCCCCATTAAACAAGCTGCTAAGGCAGCATTTCTGTCTCAGAGGTCAGAATCTTTAAAGTCACATCAGAATTGCAAGGAATCAGGTCTCATGGGATAATATGGTGGTTCCTTAAAATGACTTTACCTGCATTTTGAGAGGAAGATAGCAAATGATAGTATTAGGAAAGAAATAGAGAAGGCCTCAGAGGTGACTGGTAATGATATATTACAGAATTTAAAGGAAACAGGTTTTGGGAATCTTATTTTATCCATCTTAAGAATAGTTTTCTAAGCAGAGATTTTTTCAGGGTTTATTTGGAAAATTCCATATACTTATTTTAATTGCTGTGTTTACTGTTTTTAACCTGTCTCAGGTATTGATTTATTTGTTTTTGGTTTTGAGGTATCATATGGTATGCATTAGTGTCCATCTTTGTTGGGGTTTTTAGGTTTTATTTTGCTAAATTAAATCTTCTGTTAGATTTCTTTTAATTTCAGTTTGGCTTTCTTTTGTTTCCAGCAGTCTTAATTGAAATATTGTTTCTAGTATTCACATGCGTAAAGAAATATCACTTCCATAAACAATTTTACATGTATTTAAGATTAAAAACGTGATATTTGCTTTTACAGTTTAGCTGAAAAAGTGCACTGGTAATCACATTTATACCAGTAAATATCTCCTTAATAGAATACTAACAGAACAGAAAGCATTCAAAATATATACTTAATGATGCTTCTTTCCATTATACTGTTCCTTCCATTTTTCTCTTTATTCTAGTCAATATTCTCTATTCTCATGTTCAGTGCTATGGCCGTTTCATAATAAAATCAGTAGCCAGGGAGCATTAATATCTCCCATATAACGTGCAAACTTCAAGCTTTCAGACAATATTAATTCTTCAGCTCTGTTATGTCCAGTTCTACATTTCTTGAGGAAAACTGCATTTTCAAAAGTATGTTAAAGTGATAGATTGATAAAAAGGAGAAATAAAATTCTCATTAAAAAGCTGGTTGGGAAAAATTGCAAAATCCAGAAATTTAGGTATAAAAATTCTTATGTAAAACTATTACCAATATTTCATACTCCAGCAAGGAAAATAGGCCGAATATGTGTAAAGGATAACATTCGGCTCTATAACTGCAGTGAAAAATTTGGTGGGAAATGAGCTTCTCAACCTAATGAGAGAAAGAAGAAAGACATAACCTAAATTAAATTTGCATATAGGAAAATGAAACCAAATGTTCCTATTTGCTTTTGCTGATGCATAATCTAATAATGATTGATTTCAATGAAACTAGAGTAAGACTAAAGTATACAAAGTGTATTTCACCACTGAGAGCAGACATGTAACATATGATACCGCTGTTTATGTCTTATTATAGAATGACACAATAGTTCGTGTCGTTTGAGAAAATCCTAGTATACTGGATAGTGTTGTAACTGAAAAATCACACACACAAACACACACATACAAACTGAAAATGAAATAGGATTGTCTGGGTCAGTTAGAGTTGATGGATGTTATATAGCTTCTGACCTATAATTATCTGCTATTTCAGTTACTCAATTTTCTGAACTTTCTGAAAGTCGGAGAAAATTACATTCTTTCTCCAGACATTTTAGCTTTCCTTTGGAATATAGTGGAGAAATAGTTACTGTTAGAATATTCTATGGATCCATAAATTTTAGAAGAGAAATAGTTATTAAATTATAATTTATTTATTCTTGTTGATTATTTGCCTATTGTTTAAATATAATTGTAACTTCCCATATCATTTAATTAGTCTTATATTGTATTTGATCTATATTTGTTTGTTTAGAATTGATGCTGTGTATATTTTATATTTTCTATATGATCATCTAAGAAAATCCAAAAAAATTGAAGATCATGAAATGCAGAGTGACAATATGAATCAACTGGAATGAAATAATCTGCATAATCATTACAGTTATTTCTCACCTGTTGTTACAAAGACTTGAAAACTTCTCTATTTAGATTAACATCTCTTCTAATTGACTAACAAAGTTAGAAAAAACAATATTTAAGAAAAACTTCCTCAGTCTTAGTAATAAGCTAACTTGAATTCCAAACTGATACAAATAGAAGCAGAAAATCAATTTTGGAGATGTGGAAATGAGATAAGGAAAAAAGGCAAAGATTTGCTTTTTTATTAGTATTTAATCCTCCCATATTAAGACATTTGTTCCAAGTCAGCAACAAAAATATGGGAATGCTTTCTAGGTGTCTAATAATTTTAGCCTTCCTGATCATTAACCAGCTTACTGCATGTCTACTTACTCAGAAAATAATTAGACTCAAATTACCATTATTGACACAGAGGAGTGTCACTGAGTGATTCCAGCTGGTTTAAAAGCCTTTTAAAAACCTTTGACTTTGTCTATAAATTGAAAGTTTAGCTTTCAGGATGAAGAAAGAGTATCAAGAGAAGAAAAAAAACAAAACATCAACAAAAAGTTCAACAAACTTATCTAAAATTGCCAAAAATCTAAGTAGTTATTTCTCTTTCCAGTCCTCTGCTGAGCAAAACAAAATACAAATCTTTGGATCTTTGATGATTCACAGGTAAACAGGATGAGTTAATAAGCCCAGCAATAGAAAAATTGCTGGTTTAGGTGCATCCCAACTACTTATTTATATTTGGATATCAAAGGTATTTTCCAGCAAGATACGGCATGACAACAAAATAGAGCGATAGTGAGGCTGGTAGAAATAGCATAGAATATATCTATTAAAATTATTCTGAACGAATTCAAACTTATTCTGCCTACACTAAATACCTTCCAAAAAATATTTGGTTATGGTGTCATAATGTGGAAGCACTACTTGCCACTCTTGTTGAGATAGAACGTGTATTATTCGAGTCCAACAATATGTTAATGCAGATATATTGCGTTTAGAGAACTCGCTGTCCAGAGAAAGCTTGTAATTAATTAAGAAAATTAATCTTACTTCAAATATACCAACAAATATACAAAAAGTAAGCAAGCCAAATTCTTTCAGGGTTATGAAGGACTATTCTGTTGCAAGACATCTCAAATAATTACGAAATGAAAAAATATCTATCCTTACTTTCTGCTTTCCAACAGATCTCTGCTTTTGCAGATTATTTTAGTAAAATTCATGTTTTCATGTTCATTCACAGGAACAATACAGAATACAGGAATTACAAGTACAGCTAAAAGCTTTCTTTATCATCTGTTGAGGAATATTCTCTTAATGACAGAATTAATTGGTCTGAACAAAATATTTATTTCTAATATGGAATAGGAAAATATCTAAGTAGAAAATGAATAGTTTATTTTTGCTTATGTTGTCTAAAGCTGAAAAAAAAATGGAAATTAGTTTTTTAAAATATTGGATTAGGAGGAGGAAGAACTAAGATGATCAGATCTCAGGATAAGTTACTAAAAATTATTTAACCATATGAACATTAAAGTTAATGTAAAAAAGAAACAAAACAAACAAACAAAAAACCCCTTTGATTTTGCAAAGGAGGCAAAAATAAGAAATGTAACCCAGATCTACTCCAGTTCAGTAGCTAAGCAGAGGGATATATTTCACTGCACCATTACACTGCATTGACTGGTTGCACCAATAGCAGATATTATGAATTTGGCTTACTAAGATTACTGAAGCATACGGTTTGAAATATATTAATTTGTTTTAATCCTATATGCCATTGATTTCTTTTGAGGCCATAATCATTTCTCATAACTTCTGTGTATTATGGTTTATTCATCTTTGTTAAAATATTATCCATGTTTATAGTGAATATATGAAAGTAAATCATCTTTCTTCTAGTAGAGTCCATTCTAGTCTATAAAAACACATTAAATAATCACTGCACCAGCACTTCACATGGGTGAAGGGTAAGGATAAATTAGGTTTTAGTTCACAGAGTGCTTGTGCTGTTCAAAATTATTATTTTACTTACCTAAAGTTAGTTAAGAAATAATTTAATAATTAAGTCAATAATTAAGTTAATTAGTAAAGAAAAAAATCAATTATATATATAAATCAATTATCAATTATAATTCAAGCTTACTTGAAATTATACTAACTTATGATTCTTGATTAGTAAATGCTAGTATGCCAGTAGCTTATATAGCATTCAGGAAAGCAACCAAAGTGAAAATGCAACTTAAAACTTAAAATTTGGTTGTCATTAATATTCTTTCATCACTATGCTAAGTCTTTTAAAACATTATATCCATATTTTACATGAGTTTGATAATATAAATTATCTACATGAGGGAATAAATAAACATTTACTTATCTATGGTTCAGACAAGATAAAGGAGTAGAGAAATTAATGAACTGTTTTATTCTATTATTTAATAATACATAACATTTTGCAATGGAAAAGGAATCTCAATTTCATAATAAAAGCACTGGAATTGGGTTTGGGATGATGAGAATGATTAATATTTGAAACTAGTGAACAGTTTCTAGCAATTATTGCAGCAAGATTCTAGAAAAGCCTTTTGAAAGTCAGGTAGTGACAGAAAACTGAACTACTATTAAGTTGGAGTTCAGTAAACACACGAAAGAGGCTATATGACATGACAGTTTTTGCAGCAGCAGTCTGGAAGTCTATCTGAGCTCTATGCTGATAAGGGTGACCCTTCTTTGTCTAATATATTGTAGGACCTTTGGAACATGTCTAATCTTCATATTTCAGATTTTCTACAGTGAAATAAGGGTCATTATGTCTTCTCCACTGGAGAAATGAAGATTTGTGTGAAGATGATAACCAGGCAAATCAATGAGCTACTAGAACCTCTCATTGTTTCAATTACAGTATGGAAAAAAGAAAAGTACTTATTATTTTAGAAGATTATGTAGTTAAGAGATTAGCTCTTTAGGAGTAGGTCTATAGAGGTGATCCTACTCCCTCTAGTCAGCCCTGGTGAGGCCACATGTGGAGTATTGGGTGCAGTTCTGGGCTCCTCAGTGCAGAAGGGACATGGAGCTCCTAGAGAGGGTCCAGCGATGAGCAACAAAGATGGTTAAAGGACTGGATCACCTGTCATGAGGAAAAACTAAGCCTGGAGAAGAGAAGATTGAGAGAGGATCTAATCAATATGCATTCAAGTATATATGCATATACTTGAGCTATGATTGTAGGGAGGAGGAGACCAAACATTTCTCAGTGGTTTTCAGTGATAGGACAAGGGGTAATGGGTACAAATTGAAACACAGGAAGTTCCATCTCCATGTGAGGAAGACCTTTCCTGAGAGGGTGACAGAGCCCTGGAACAGGCTGCCTGGAGAGGTTGTGGAATCTTCTTCTCTGGAGATCTTCCAAAGCCGCCTGGATGCCACTCTGTGCTGTCTGCTCTAGGGGTCCCTGCTGGAGCAGGAGGGTTGGACTAGATGATCTGTAGAGGTCCCTTCCAACCTTAAGGTTTCTATGATTCTGTGATTCTGTGACCAAATCTCTGGCTTCCTCTTTCTGACTAGTCAAGCAAACAATCTCATAAAGCAAAACAAGAGGAGACAGAAGACAGAATCATAGTTTAGATAGGTTCTTGCCAGATAAACTTTTCCAGGTGCAAATAACTAACACTTTTGACTAAAAATATATTTTTGACAAAAACAAACAAACAAAAAAAGGAATAAAAAAATCAGGAACAAACTCTTAGGTCTCCTCTCCAAATCTATCCTAATCTATAGAACCAAATCCCTTGCATACTGCTATCTAGTCCCATGCTTATCTTTCTGGATTTATCTATTTGAAGAGTAGCAAAAGATAAAGCTCTTATGGTTTCTCATAGGGGCTTGAGGCACTTTCTGTGATTAGAGATATCATTCCTGCCAGGCTGGATGGAGCACAGAGTGCAGGCCTCTCCCTTCTTTGGTGAGAAATCTACTTGAACGTTAACAGCTTTTCTACTTCTGTAGCCTTTTGCATTTGACTTTGTCCATGATGATCTGATTCAAATTAAATAGAAAGAGAGGCTATGACATCTATAGCACAACTCCTGAACACATGCTAGCAACTGCTAGGAATTTTGGATTAAATATGGAGGAACCTAATGAATTCAGGCATCTTTTAGTCTTGGAAAATGTGTTGTTGTCTGAGAGGTAGTAGGAGTAAGGATAAAGTGAGATTCTGTTCAAGTCAAATACCCAATGTGGTGGTCATAAAGCCTTGATTATCTTTTGGTGAGATAGTAAGGGATATGATATCGTATTACCTGTGTTGACTTAATCAGTCAAGTCGTGACCGATTACCATGTTGGAGTCTCTGTATAACACTTGTTTTCTATAACTATTTCAGACTTTATGGATCTGGGTCATGTGATGTAAAATTTTTGCCTGTCATTTCTTGCTTTTTCCTTTCACATATGGGAACACATTTTCTGTGTTATCTTTCTTTAAAAGCACTCCTGAAAGTGGTGGAAAAAAAAAAAAAACTAAAAAATAAAAGACAGATTTCTGAGCAGTAACATGGGTAAAAAAAAGACAGATTTCTGAGCAGTAATATGGGTTAAATTTTTCTTCTGATTTCAACACATGGAAAAACTGCTGTCACCAAGTGTCAAGCTGCTTGATCATAGGGCTGACTAGCTGTTATATTTTTTGTCTGTCATAATATTCATCTTCTTGCATCAACTTCAGATGTCAGCAACAATGAGATCCCTCACTTTTTCTGGAACTCTAAAGTTGGAAGTGACCATCTGTTCAGCCCTCTGTTTTCTAAATTCTTCCCTAGAATTAGTTCTCTAGCATATATTAAGAATTTCAAAGAAAGAAATAACAAGTAAGATGTTGGTACTATAATTTTAACCCTTTCCTTTTACTTCCTGAGGCAGATTTCGTATATTGAACAAAACGTATTGAACATCTTGTTATGTTGAAGATCAAAGTGATATGTGCATCTTATAAAAAGTTGTCTTGTAATATTGCCCTACAATTCATTAGCTTACAACTAGAAGTTTTCTATAACATTTTAAAAATGATAATAGAATGATATTTTCAGTATTTAAGATTCTTTGATGTTCTAGTCACCTAAAAAGTTTAGGAAGATGATACTCCATAATACTTTGTGCTAGACTAAGCAACCTAGTAATAAAATACCTCTAAAATAGAAGCAGAGCAAATGCTGTCTACGTAGAGTTGAATTTAGAAAGAAAAAAAAAAAAAAGGAGAAATAATTTTTTTTAATACAATTACTGTGTATAAAGATTTTCCTCTTCCTTTCTCCAGAAGGTCCATTCCACATCTGCTTAATGCTCAGCCCATATTGAGTGACTTTCTCTCATACACTGTGGGATCTATGTCCAGTTACCTAACTTAGCAGTAACAACATCTATCTAAATATCTAAAGTTATCTATCAGTAGAGGCTGAGGCTCCTATGTGTGCATAATGCCGAACATAAAGTTAACATTGAGAGGCAATAACTTCCTTCATTTTTTACTGCAATAATGCTAAACATAATGTTTTAATATTCATACAAATGCATATAGAAATCTTATTTAAAAGGATACTCATCCAAGAATAATGAAGTCAGTGGGAACCTTTTCACTGCCTGAAATGAGCTATGGTTCAGAATTTCACTTTGTTAACCTCTCACTACCTGAGAAGTTTGAAATGTCATTAGCTCAAGAGATGCTTTTTTGGTTTTTTTCAATATGGTCGTAGTGCAATGGTTTCTAACACTGGCAAATTTTACCCACCTCCTGTCCCATGAAAAGCTATTCTTACTTTGAAAAGCAAAACGTGTAATTGCATTTTCCATAGAACAGAATTAATTTGAAATGTAATGTCACAAATTAGCAATTCATCTTGAAACATTATGTTCATGTGAGAGAAGCTTTTAAAAAACATAAAACAACTCATTGTTATTTGGAGCATCCATTGTTCTCTTTTGTTTTCCAACTGGAACAAGAAAATTGGAAAGGTTTCCACAGTTTGCTTCATTAACAAGACAGATGTGACTGGTAGAGTGCCAGCACAGCTTTATTCTCAGACCATGACAGAGGATTAAAAGCTATAATGAAGAAGAAGCACTGAGCACTCAGATTTTGGCTTTATTTTTATATAATTTTAAGAAGAGTTTGCATAGCAGACAACTGTAAACTTAGTACACAAGCTACAATAGGTACTATTGTTGATCCTGTAATTTGTTGAAAGTAAACCTTACTTAATTTCCTGAAATGTCATATCAAATATGATATAGGCTCTGCTTCAGGCAAGCGACTTTAATGAAGGAATACTTAAAAATATGTCTTAATTTAGCATCCAATTAAATCAGATGGATTTAAACAGCTGCCTGGAGGCGAGGACATAGTTAGCTGTTCTTTGAAATTCAGACTAAAGTAATAATCTGGAGGAAATCCTAGTTCAGTAAAACAAAAAATGAAAATTTTCAATGATTTTAATTCTAGCATTAATATCTTTCCACAGACACTCACCCACAAAACATCTCCATTTATTTTCAATATCCAAGACAATATGCTTGGAATTCAAGCATTGAAGCTGAGGGCTTAAGAGAAGACTATATCTTTATTTAAAAACTACACTGTTATTAATCATTTAAATTAGCTCTACTTGTTATAAATAAAAGAAATGATGCCTAGGACTCATCAATCTACCTTCTTCCTAATTCCTTAATCCCAGATTTAACATATGCGATATAAAAAAAAACTTTCCCCCAAAGTTCTGCAACTTAAACATCCAAAACACTCCTAGAAGTGTTTTCCTAAAACACTTAACAAATCTAAACACTTAACACACCTAAAACAGGTTAAAAAAATAAGCAAACAAAAACAAAACAAGTAAAAAACAATGATTCCTGTTCCAAGATGATTCCAATGATTCCAATGATTCCAGGAAGATTCCTGACTAACTACTCTGATCGCTGAGCTCACAGTGACTCCTGACACAGAGTCAGGAATATCTTTTTAATTCTCCTTGCTTTGGGTTATCCTTTTATGGACAATCACATTGTGATATGACAGTGAGCAAAACTTCTGTACAACAGAATTTAAAATTTGCACTCCAGTGTCTTTTTGCATGTGTGAAGGCACACATGCACACAATATATATATTCATATATATTAAGTTACTGTGGCTAAAGCCATGAATGAGAAAACCTAACGGTACAGCAAAGGATGCATGGGTTGTAGGAAAATTCTTAGAGCAGTAAGGCCAACAGAGGTCCATTGCTTGCCTTAGGAGGCATTGAGTAAGTCCAGTGTAAGGTAACTGGAAAAATCTGAGTTTGTTACTGTGATGGATGTGCTCCTTCCACAGCTAAACCTGATTTCTCACAGGTAGCCCTATTCAGGTGTTAACTACCACATTATCTGATCCTGGTAGTTGCCTCCCTGATTTCTTCCCCAACTTAAATTAACCATAAATAACAATCCTAATGACTTCATGTTGATGAGGAGATAAGGCTAACCCTGCATACCAGCCAACAGTCAATTCAGAACTGAAAGAATGACTCTAAGTCAATCATCTTATCCCATAAATACAGGGACAGCCCAAGAGCCCATTGAGCTCTCCTTGCATGCATTGAGCTCTCCTTGCATGGCAGCAGGCTGCATGCCAGGATCTCCCCTTGAGCAGGGATGCCTCTCAAGGATGCTCCTCAGAGTTAAGAGATCCTTGCCACAACAGATTCATGGTAAATGACTACACTGCACTCTCTTTCTGACCTTGTAAAGCTTTCTTTGTAACTGTGCACAAAATAGCATAGCAATAAATCCTTGACCAGATTTAGGACTAGGACTGGATCCATCTGTACCCAGACTTCCCTCAGAGGGAATTTGGAAAGCAAAGGGGTGCAATCTGAGCCCTGTGAATCAACCAGAGGGTATCCTTGGTAATTTCGTGAATTATCTTCTGTGCAGTAACCTTCATGCAGTAAATAATAAGTGACCTTGCCATAGAATCTTGTGAAAACATTGTCTATATTAACGAAACCTCTCACTGTTTCTTTCATCGGAGTGAAGTGCCTTGTGTCAATCAGTGCTCCCCCTTCCCCCACTGCTCGTTCTGTGACAAGTATAAAATCAGTGAGCTCAGAGAGTAACTGTCAGACTGCTGCATTTCTTTACTTGTGGCTGGTTAGGTATGTAAAAAATGTATCTTCTGGTTCTATGGTAAAAACCATCTTTGATGAACACTCGCAATTTCTCATGACTTACAGTCTTTTGCAGAGAGGTTAAATGCTAAGAAAAATTTCCTAATTGTCAGTACAACTTGTGGGGATAGCCTTGGGAAATTTAGGATGTGAAGAACAAAATATTCAATCTCTTTTAGGTGAAATGACTATGTATTTAATACACTTTCAAGGCAAGAGCTAGAATAATTGTTTTCTCAGACAAAAAAAAAGACTGTGGTGAAGTGCAACAGTCAGCGCATCAGCTTTAATTATCCCAGTGTCTCACATGTATCTTTTCCTGATGTCAACATACCACTTTTGAGCTGCATGGATCAATAGTAATGTTGATTTGTATTTAGTTCTATTACTCTCAGAAACAGATGCTGTTTCTTCAGTGATATATATATCCTTATATGCAGACACAAATGAAACATTTATGAAGGGTTTTTTTGGCCATGGGAATACTTAAAATGAATAGCTACAATTAAACTTATAGTAAAACATGCTATCTTGATGTCATAAATTGGATTAAAGTAATGATTACTCATAAGCATATAATCTATGCAGTCTTAAAAATAACAGATTATTTTTCTAGGCTAATTTATTGCCTTACTTGAAAAAGGAAGCAATGATTCTGCAGGAATTTCAGGTTTTTGTTGAGCTTCAATGTCTTCTAATCAAGGTAACCATTATTTTTAGTAATTTAAGATCTTTTAAGATAGCAATTGAATATTAACATTTCTATGATTTCCCTCCCCCTCCTTTTTTTTTTTTTTTTTTTTTTTTAATACTAGCAGCCAGTTAATATTAGCAGCCAGTGAAAAAAGTAGAAAAGCAACTCTTTATAGTTTAGAAGAGAAAGTTAATGGCAGAACCATTGTTCTAGGAAAAAAAATGCACAATTCTTCAACTTTAATTCCCATTTAGTTGTTTTAGGTTGGTAAATGACATAAATATATTTTTTTCTGGAGAAATAATAATTTATCCAAAACCACATAGATAGAATCAACCCTAGAATACCAAATCTCAAACTGGCATATCCCAAAGAAAAGAAGGAATGGAAACCTACCAGACAGTAAAAATGACACCAGTGGTATGGTTTCTGCACCCTGAATTCAAGTTCTCCCTATTAAAGTTTTGCTTTGTAGGATTTTACTATGCCAAAAACAAACAAACAAAAAACTATTTTTGAAGAATGCAACCTTTTCTTGAATGTTAGTATTATGTTTTTCTTAACAGATAATCCTTTGGCTTCTTTAATTTAGCAACATTAAGAAGGTGACTTGATTCTTCTGTTTCCATTACTGATCTCTTATGAAAATGTCAGTACTCTTAGTGAGGTGTGGGAAAAACAGAATGAAATATATAATCAATACCACTCTGGGTGAGCATTCTCCCATAAACAAGAATACTAAACATTTATTTTGTGTGCAGGGTTAAGTTGTTTATTGACTTCCTTTAAAACTTAGGAGGAGGTAAGGGGCTTAGGGACTGATTCATAAAAAAATACTTGTGAAACTACACACTTTTCCTATGCCTGTGGAAGCTGAGGAAAAAAAAAAAAAAAAAGAAGAAAATACACTAGCTGTTATTCCCTTATAGAAAGATATATAGTACTACAATACATGATATAAAAAAGCTCTTTCAATAACCAAGAGATTGTATTGTGAATTTTTATGGAGACTACTATGTTTATGACAGAAAATATTACATAACAATGACTATTACATCTCAAAACTGACTTCAGACAATCTGCTTATTATTTGACACTAATGATAATATGATTTTGAAAGACTACAGGACAATTGAGATCAGAAGCAGTCTGAGAAGTCCTCAGGCACAACAACCTACCTGATATCTGAAAAAAAAGCCCAGAATGTTACATGGTATACATTGTTTCTGGTTTATGGTTGGTTTAAAAGGATTATATTTCTCTTAGAATAGGAAAGTAGGCAGGAGTAAAGATACATCCAGAAAAAAGGTGTTTTTCTTAAAATTGTTTTTCATTATTTTAAATACTGTGTGATATCATTTAGGAAACTATATTTTTGAACCTCCTTGTTTTGAAAAGATTAATGTATTATGAGAATGTTGAAGGGCATTCTTAAGAAGAACACTGTGGGTTTTAGGTGTTTTTTTTCTTCTTCTTCTTCTTTATTCTGCTATCTTTAGGATAATGTCAAACTGCAATCACAACTCCTGGCTCTCTTGTCCTTCCCTGGAAATTTAGAAAAGAAATCATATGCTAAGGTTAGAAGTTTTAGCTGCCACTTGACCTGATAATTCAAATAATATCTGTGTCTGTAGAATTTGTTTAGATATGACAATCTTTGTGAAGTGACAGCTGAAGAATGCTAAACTGGCAATTATGTTTTTCCATAGTATTTTATATATATATGTATGTGTGTATATATATTTATATATATTATATTTTTATATATATAAAATGTATATGTATAACATCATCTATATATATGTTTATGTATATGTGTGTGTATATAGAGACATTATGCATGTATATATGTACATGTATATGTGTATGTATATGTATAATGTATAACATCAACATCCCATTCAATGATACAGTTACATTTTTTATATTTTAAGTTCTGAGCACCATAGAAAAATGATGTGCTATTTTCCAAGTTTTAAAATTTTAGATAGATAGGGCATTTTTACAAACTTTGATGTGTATTTCTACCATTTCAGATCTCTTCCCTCTCTTCTTCCTCTAAAAGTTAAGTGAAATCATTTTGCCTAACATTTTTTTCTTCAGCACTATAATATGGCTGTAGCTACAATAACTCTTCCCCTGATTTGGCAGGGGTTTATGAATTTTATGAGTTTGGGAACAGCTTCACATACTCATTATTCTGCATCCAGTAAATGTTTCCATTTCCTTTAGCATCAATTGTCCAACCAAAGCCAGCAAACAAAGATCCTTCTGCAATTATTGTCTACAATTTCTGTATTGAAAATCTGCACATAGATCACTGGGGAAAAAAATGTCTTTGTATAATATCAGCTAGCTGGTATTCATGCCTTTTGGCTAGCATGAAATATTAAAGATATTATTTAACAGTGGATATCTCATTTTAAAGAGCATAGAAAGAACAGGTTAGTCTCTGCACTCTTAAAAAAAAAAAAAGGTAAATAGAAAATCTCTTGCATATTCTAGCATGGAATAGTTGTGCCTATATTTTATAGATTGTTTATAGACCTTCCATTGTTTAAAAAAATAACTTGTCATGAATGACAGTCAATTCCCAGCATACAGCAAAGAATCATTTTACTTCATTTCCAAATTAAAACATTATTCCAGATTATTCTAGAATTTCATGAGTCAAAGGACTCAAATATAGATATAGAGAATGTATAATTTATCTTTTTTCCATGTTATTATTTTTCCTCATTTTGATTTTTTGCTTTGGTTTGAATTGAATAGACTAGACAAAAGCATCTTTTCCTGTGATCTGCAACAATTTTTGAAAAGATATTTAAGCCAGATTTCTTTTAATGCTGTCCTGATATATATGTATGTATATACATATATATATATATATATAAAAATACATTAACTGTAGGACCTCTTCAAGTATGTTCTAAGCACTAATGACTTAGTGCCTAGTACCTTGAACAGGTACCTTGCTTCAAATACCCTTTTAATATGCTTTATTGTTGAAACAGACCCATTCTTCCATGCATGTGGGTAGCCCAGATGTGGTTTCAGCAGAGTTTGTATTCTGTGATGTTTCTCTGTCTAAGGATGTCATGTTTATATTCTGTTCAGTCTGATGTTGTCAATACTCAGGGAAGAGATTATGAAACATGCCAGTATTTCTCTGATGTCCAGCTCTCTACTTACAGAGGTTAATTCTAAATGTATTCCAGACACATTCTTGTTTCTTTTGAGAATTGCTTCTTTTCCTGAAATCTTCATAATCTTGTTTCTTTCAGATGATGTCCTAAGATCACATAATGTCTGTGGGGATCACTTTCAGAAACATTCTTCCTGAAGTCGTTCTGTTTGTGCTCACCTACTCTATGTGCTTTCAGCAGGTCAAGAACAACAGCTGGCGAGGCTGGCAAACTAGCTGAAAATTTGACAAGAGATGTCCTATCATTCCTAATTGGATTTATCAATTTTGTTCTCTAGTAAAAACGTGCAAGCAAAAAGTTGCAAAAGCAAGCAAAAACATCATCTGCTTGGCCTTTTAAGACATCTGCAAGTCTAGTATTTTTGCTTGTAATTGATCAGTTGCATTACATCCCTCAAATTGCAAAGGTATGCATTTCATTGCTCAGCAGTAAGTAATCCTTGTTCACAAACTTGTAGTCTAAAATTACATACTTTTTTACCTTCTTTTTCACAATTCACCTTTGCTATGTCCAAAAATCCAAGGATTCATGCCACAAGCAGAATTCTGATGCAAAAGTTTGCTTTCTTTAATTATTATAATAATACCAAAAATATTTTCAGAATGTCTACTGGTACAAATAAGGCAAAATAACAGCCCCCCAGGGTTTCATTGGTAAGATCTCCCATGGCTGCTTCATAATTCATACAAAGACATGAATCATGATCAAGAATGAAGAATTGCATCAAAATGCCTTAAAAATAGCCATCCCCTCACAAGCACTGCCAACACATTTAGATACTTATTTTGCATTGCCTGTCACCATGGAAAATTCATCTTGAGAAAGACTACTCATGTAGGTGCTTTATAAAAAGAAATACTTAAACCCTGCAAACCAGCCAGTTTTTGATGTCCTAAAAAGCTACCAATTTTACTTCACTTGGCCTGTGAATTGAATAGGCAAGATCACTTCCAAACCATAGTTAGAGTTATAGGAGGCTCTGTTTCTCTTTGTTGTTGAAGACAGGAGAGCATTTTGGGGAGACTGGAGACGGCATTTAAATGTAAGTACCCTTGCAAGATCCAGGACAGCAGCACATGTACTTTGACAGAAGGCAAAAGCCTATTATTTCCTTAATATAAGCAAGAACAGGATATACAACATTTAGCATCCTAGCTCCCTTCATCTTTCTCATTTTCATTTTCCACTTGTCAAATAGGCAGCAAGAGCAAAATAAGGCCAGTATTCCCTCCGGGTAAAAATAATTCTCTGCTTGGTTATTCACAAGTTGATACAGCTGTCCTCAGTTTTCACTTGTCTTTCTGCTGTTTCTGCCTGTTTATGCCAAATTCTCTGAACACTCACACTCTGTCTTTTACCTGATTATCTTCTTTTATGTGTACACATCTTACTCTTATTTTCTTCATTTTCTTCTTAAGACAAAGTATCAACTTTTAAGCTTAACTTTTTTTCCTCTGGGCACATATTTTAGTGCAGCCTGAGACAGCAAAACTATATATATATATATACATATATATATATATATATATATTTAGAAGTAATACTTCATGTTTTTTTTCTATTTTCTACTCCTCTGATACCCAGTTCATTTTAGCAACTTCTCTGCCATTGGTCCTTATCTTTGCAAGTAAAGCTACCAGCTAAAAATGTTAAGGCTACTCCATGACTGTTGTGCTTGTTCATGATATGTCCTTGGCATTAGCCTTAGAGTGGATATAACATTTTAGAAAGAATACAACCACGAGTTCAAAGAAGTACATCAGTAGAGTTCATGGTATGATATTAGGACTGTTGCTTGGAGTCTACTCCCCACAGAGGGTGACTGCTACAGGAGACAGTGGGAGTTTGGCTGTACAGCAGCAGCAATCAAGGTACACTGAACATCAAATTATCAGTGAGTCTTCCCTTTTATGCACTCAACCAGATCTCTGCTGATGAAGGCACCCTTATATAAGCAGCTTGGATGACCATTCATCTTTCATAAAGATCTGTCCCTTGGAGTGATCACATATGCTTGTGTTTTAAGGGCACAAATCTTATTTAATTCATTTTTCACACTGAGGTGGAACTTCAGTCAATCAAACCTTGATGTAGCCGATATTGTAACCGAAGATTAAATCTTACTTTTGGATATAATTCACCTAAAAAGAGGAGTTTTAATAGGAAATTCACTGTATATTTCTCTCTTTCTCCTGCCTTGGAAAACTTGATAGCACACCTTTAAAAACATACCAAAAGATTTAGGTTTAATATTTTGCCTGTTAAAATCTATTAGTATGTTTTAATTTCACATTTGTAACCTTAAAAGAATGAAAGTGTGTGAAAGGAATAAAACTCTAAAAAAAAGTCGATGATTTTGTAAAAAAAACTACCAGATAGGTGGGCTTCTGTGTTTTACTTGCAAGATTTGGTGAGTACAGAATACCCAGACCTATCCAGAGGACAGATTTTTTTTTTTTTTTTACATACAATATAATATATCTTTGTTACTGTACAAGCCAGGTTCTTTTATCATGGCTTAGAATTTTTTTTGAAGGCTTTTCCACATCTCTCTTGAAATTTCTCTGTAACCTATAAACAGAGAAATTCTTATAAAGATTATTCATGGTGTGTTCCAAACTATTGAAGAGACTAAGAGACTAAAGTGAGGCTCAAGATGCATGTGGAAGAAAAAAAAAATCAAAACAAAGCAAAAGAGACTTTTGAGCTTAGGCACAGGCCAGCATGACTTTCAGAAGAGATCGAAAGAGGAAGACTCCTACAAAAAATAGCTAGGTTGAAGTTTCTTTCAGATCCTCTACTAGATTTTTTTTTCTAAAGAACTTTAGACTGAGGTTAAAAACTGGAAATTACTGGAAGAATATATAAGAATATATGAGTACTCATTCCTCAGTCACTTTCTCAACACTCAATGTGAGCTGTCATTGCTGAAAGCTATCTCATTTTTCCAAAGATACCAGTGGTTTGATAAAAAGTACTCAAGCAGTGATGGTGTTCCTTTAGAAAAGGAGCTTATCTTTAAAAACTTTAAAATTTGAAGGTGTTAAAATTCATTTAAAATCTAAGACTGAATTAATGTTAAGCTGGTCAAGTTATAGCCACATATACATCATGAGCATAACAGTAATTGCAGTGCAGAGCTGTAGGTTACATTATTGAAGAACAAAAGACTTTATGAAAAACTTTATGAAAAAAGAGGGAGAAAGTATTCTCCATTTCTCATAAAGATTTCAATAACTGAAGTTACCTTAATTGTATTTTAGGTAGAAAAAATTTCCTTTGCTGATGGTATACTGTCAGGTAAAAGACAGCAACAAAATGGAGTATATATTAAAAATATCTATAGCATTTTTTCTAAGAGTGAAAACTAAATTTGTTCATTTTTTGTTAAAGTTTGTGAAGATATATAAAAAAACCAAAGTTGCTTATACAAATGCAAAAAGTGTTATTTTAGTGTTAAAAAAGTGTTAAAATAGTGTTAAAAGGTTATTTTATACTGAGAAGTGATTCTTTCAAATTTTTGTAAGTTCTTTAACTGGTGCATCCTGATAGGCATTTTTTTTTTATTTCCAGACACAATTAATTCTGTACACTTAATTCACACTTAATTTCTGTATAGCTACCTGTGCCTCAACCTGTGGAAACATCCAAATGTGTGGTGTGTCTGTTACTACCTCTCTAATTAATGGAAAATGAGAATAGCATTTAGTATCATCTTATTATATAGCTCCAATATTGCATAAGTCTTTTTTTTTTTTTCTTTATAAAGACTTGTCAGCAGTTGATCCTAAACTCATGTAACAAAAGTTTTCAATTGTCTTCCTTCATAACGGCCTCAGAATTATAGCAGCAATTTTATTTTGTCAGCCTTGGATACCTAGAAATGATAAAACATAGTCCTCCAGGAGAGTTATATGTTCAGCAGCTGAAAGGCTCTTGAAATACTCTAGGCTTTGGACTTTTTTAAACACCCTAGTAAGTTTGCTTAATTGTTATTTTTGTGTTCTTTACACATGAGAAAGAAGGAATTATGTAGAAACACTTTCAGGAACTGAAAATCACTTGTGCTTCTTTAAGAGTATGCTAAAAATTTTTATTATTGTCATTTTTAATAACAAGCCTAAAATTAGATAGGTCTCATATTTTATATGTTGAAATTTATGATTGAAAAGATTATTTGAAAGTTAAGTAGGAAAAAAGAGTTGATGATTAACATATGATTAAAAAGGGATAACATTTAAAAAAAAAAGGAAAATGGTTTCACTCAACAGCATGATTTAGCTGATGAGTGACTCTGTTGTTGTTCCAATCAACAAAATTGTTTACCATAAAGTAGTAAGAATAAACAGTGGGATAAAATTTAACTTATTTTCTCAATTCTTGGGGAATCTAGAAGAAGTACGAGTGGCATGAGTTTAATTTTCTAAAGCTTTTTTTTTCAAATCTTTATTTTTTCTGGAGAATGTATTATATCCAAAAGCTCAAACACTGCCACAAAGTAATGCCTCCTTTGTGTAAACCAGACTCGTGCAAAATGTGGAGTATGAACAGTTAATCCTATCAAGAAAGAATTTCAAATTAAAGCTAATTTTAATCATGTGTCTAAGAATATGCATAAATTGTTTTTAAATCATGTAAATATATTAGAATTGATAGTAAATAATTTTATACAACCCTCACTTTTACCCTAAAGGACATGATATATGAAGGAAAAGAGCATTTACCAAGAACCCAACAAGTTTCCAAGCTATTCATGTTCTGATTCATAACTGCTGTTTTTACAGAAGCAAAAAGTGGTAACTTCAACTGTTGTATCAATTCATACGTAGTTTTTTTAATGTATATTTTACCCCTGTGAGCACTGAAGACCACTTCTAAAATAAGATGAGGAACTATGCTGGGTTTTCCTAAGGTGAAACCAATATCATTCATTAATTTCCAATCATAGAGCTAAGTTATAAGTCAAACTTCATGAATACTTTGAGGCCAAAAAATTTCACAATGAGACGAGACTGCCAACTATTAACATGCCTGTGAAAGAAAGGATATCCATTAGGTTGAAGACTCTTTGCATCCATTTGTTTCCACAGATGGAAGGAAATGAAATCCAGGCTATGAGGATGGTAAATAGGAATAGAAGAGGCATCTTGCTAACACTGTATTCCTTTTGCTTTCAGTCCTACCTAAAGTTTTCCACATAGATTTCTTACATTCCTGCGCTGAAGCAGGAAAAACCAGGCTCAAAAAACTTATCATCCTGAGGGATTTCAGAACAAGCAAACACAGTCAAAGCATGTAAGGAAAGCTAGGAGTCAGGGGAGCCGCAGCCTGCTGGAATGACCGTAGTTTATGTACTTACTAAGGGATTTAAGTAAATTGGAAACTATGCAGGGGCAAAAGTCTTCCTCAGAAGCAGCTAAGGGCTAATTTAACTGCAGAAATGTCTTATTTCTGAATTGCCCTCTCCTACATTTATTCTTACAATCTTTAGGATCAGCCCTTGATATATTGACCCAGGCAGAACTTCCATTTGCCCCTGTAAGACTGTCCTTCAGCAGATACTCTGGATGTTATCAGACTGGATGCTGAAAAAATATCAGCGTTTCATCTTGAATAGTGCTTGTCAAACCTCACAGATAATTAGAATATAGGCAAAGATGGAAACATAGGGAGGATTTGTCTGATAAAATATCTTCTTTTCAGACTCAGTAGAATTGAATCAGAAATTCTAAAACACAATTTGTAACATCCTAAATGACATTTCTAAAGCAAGATAAATTTATGGATAACTTAATGCTACTCCCAAGTTATAGCCTCATTATATTGATTATAAAGGGAATCTAGCAAACTCAGGCATAAATGCCTGTATTGTACAAGGTTGAAATTATGCAGATGGATAACTGTCCTGATGCTGTGTGTTTTCTAAAGAGAAATCAAATTTTGAAGTAATATATCATCAGCACATTATCTTGCAATACTAGATTTCCATGTGAGCCATCCTATTAAAAAAAAACAGATAGCAGAAGCCAATATTGTATTAATTAATCTAAGTGCATGTTTACAGGTGACTCACACTTTAGATGTTACATGTAGTGAATATTATGTTCTGCAAATAATATTTTTCTGACTACTTCCTTTCTGACATGTTTATAAGTTCTGTGGAAATAATTTTTAAATAAAATGCAATTTTCCTGCTAATTCAGAAGGTTAGCCAGCAACATAATTAGCTGATTATTGTTTTCTTTGTGAAATGTCACCTTTGAGGATGAGTTTATTCAAAGAAGAAAAGCTGTGTATTTGACATCCACTCTTGTTGTCTGCTGATGGAGTGCCAAACAATCTATTTTGGTCATGTCTCACTAGTCTACTTTAGTCACCAAAAAAATCATAAAATGGATCAGCTAAAGTCTATCTGATGTATGGCAGTATCTTGAGTCACAAACGGAAATTTCCAGTTAAAAAAATATAAATAATTTGATTTTGTCTTCCTCGTGTTGCTGATGAATAACAAGCAATATTCATGATTTTCAAGCTTCCGTGTAAAATGTAAAAAAAAAAAAAGTGCTTTTATTTATGCCAACCCATTGCATATAAAATGCTTGAGTGCTCTAATAGGAAACAACAATATCTTTGAACTACTTCACATAGTGTTTCCCCACAGCCAAAGGAGGTAGATCTTAATTAACCTTTACAGTAACCTTGCCTTGTAGTTAATTAAACCTGACCAAAACAGATAGCTTAAATCTGAATCTTCAACTTACAGTAATCAAAATGGTGAAGATATTTAAACCTCTTCTGGAGCTGTGAACTCTTTTTATAGTTTATTAATATATAGTTTTTACTTACTTGTTTATAGTTTTATTTATTATTTCTATACTGATGTTTTGATCTCACTTAAAGAAGTCAGCACCACCCACAATTTTTTCACTTGTAGATTGCTCCTAATGTAGATTTTATAAAGAAATAGAACAACTTACACTTATAGGAGTTAAATATAAACTATGGTGTGTTTTGTAAAGATTCTCTAGTGACAATCAATGTTCAGAACACTACGATCCAGTCATTACTAGTCTAGTCTAAAGTAGAAATGGTTATTTAGCATCCATCATATAAAAACAAGCTCTTCTCAAATATCTTTCCGGCCTAAACCATGAGAAGGACTCAGCTTCAAGTGAATTTATAGAGAAACTCAAGTCTTTCTCTTGTACAGTGTAAAAGATCCAGCTAAAATTTACTTTAAAATTCACAGCCTGACGTGTTCACATGTTCCACCCTGTAGAGCATTCTTATCAGTGATCAAAGATTTTCTCAGCTAATATTAGGGAAGAGTAAATGTTGACTATATCATTATATTTTCACTCAGACTTATGAAAAAATATGCTAAAAATGCAGAAAGTCTCTGAAAAGTTATCTTTATTTTCTATACAATCTCCATGGGAGGATAGAGCATGAAGAAAATGATTTTTTTTTTCTCAAATTCTGGTCCAGGATAATATGATTCTACATACACAGATATCTGCCACACAAACTGTAGGATTTGTCTGCCCTTCATTTCCTGGCTACTCTGCTGTGAGATGAAGGGTCATGGAAATGAGTGATCTCTTATGTGCTGGACACAAAGCAATGAGCCAGAGGGATCTAAACCTCAGGTAGTCAGGTAGTCCAGTTTGCCACCTGGGAATTCTGCCAAGTTTCCAATCATGGAAGGCAGGAAAAAAGAGCAAGGGAAGGAGAAGGAAGCCTTTATCTTGATAAAAGCACTCAGTTTTATTAAAGGTTCATGCTAAGGGCACAGCTTGAAATTGCTATGCCAAGAACTCTCAATAACATTGGAATAGAGGAGATTTAGTGCTACACTGGCAAAATGAAGAAGGAACAACTATAAACAAGGTACATCAAGAGAGAAGGGAAGGTGGGTGGAATGAGGAGGAATTGCTTTGAGCTGAAAACAGTCTTGAATTGCGTGAACACAGAACTTAATCTGAGCTATTCACTGAGGTGCAGTAGTAGAAAAGACTCATTCCCATCACCACCTTCACAGTGAGAATTCACAGTGAGAATTCACAGTGAGTATTGCCCAATCTTTCATTCCCAGTCTGGGCAGGAGAAGTATCCACCTTCTTCCCCTTCCCTCATCAGAAAAAGCATGGGGTGGGCAGTGGTTATATTTGTTATGCCTTGATTTGTTTTCTTACAGCAACACTTCAGGCAATCACTCCTCCTTTCTTTACCTTATCAGCTTGTCATTTTTTCTCATGCTATTTTTGATCTGTGCTTTATTGTTCCTCTGTATCTATAAATAAAAATATCTTAAAAATTGCTCTGTGCATGTCAGCATGGCCATTCAGCCCCCATCAGCATCACTGAAGTGATATGTGATGTAATTCACACACCATGCAAAAAATGCACCTCCTTATGCTTGATAAATGGAACCACTAATATACCCATTAACTACAGGACAGGAAAATGCTTTCTATACAGATTTTTTTTTTCTTAACAAGATTCCCTTGTATTCTAGTGAATAAAAATTTGTTTTAGGCAAGTAATATTCCTTTTTAATTTTTTTTTTGTCATGATGCAAATAATATTTGCATGAATTTTAGAAGTTGAATTTTTAGAGTCTGTTTTCTGCTTTTTTTTTAAAAAAAAAAAAAACTGTTTTCTGCTTTGCTAATGACCTCTGGCACGGACATTATTATAATCTAAAAATATATTATATTTACTATTTTAAAATCTTAACAGACAGTTAAGATTTTTAAAGATTTAAGATTTTTAAATCTTTACAGTGTGAAAACAGCCAATTATATAACTGCAGCTTTCAAAATACATTTAACTATTTAAAATTCATGCTGTTAGATTTTTTTTCTTTTTTTTCTGTTTTGGTTAAATGCCAATCTTCTAACCAAGCCACCCTGTTACTCACAGGGATCTTTCCAGACATTACAGCTGGTTTATGTCAGCTTCTGAATATATTTACAGGTTGGAAATACTGTACATGGTGATCAGTTAAATGCTGATGGTGGTACAGAATCTTATGGAAAAATGCTTAGAATAAAACTAGAAATTCAAGAATTACACCTTGAAAATGCAGGAGGAGTTAATATTATCTTGGCAGTATTTGCTGTAGGGTTCACTAAGAGTCTTTGTAAGAACTCCATTCATCCACCACTCTGCACTGGATATCACCACAGAAAAGGTCATACATAAGCTGTTGATACATTTCTGTGTGATACTTTCTAAATTTTAGCACAGGAAATTTTAATGCATCATGAAAGATAAATGAAAGATAACGTAAATGTGCCAAAGGTTGAAATCTTGGTAGTCAGCAACACCCTATATATCTTTGGTATCTGAACCACTATAGTTAATTTTCCCATGAAATATTTGTCAGGCTTTGCTGCATTTCCCCCAAGAGCATGTGATTCATTAACTAGTGAGGAAAGCCACTGTAGAAATGAGAATATGAGAGATTTGAAGTGTAAAGTGTCAAGTGGAGTGTTACCAGTTGTGCTGAGCTGCTGAACAGCAAWGACAAAATAAAATAAAATAAAATAAAATAAAATAAAATAAAATAAAATAAAATAAAATAAAATAAAATAAAATAAAATAAAATAAAATAAAATAAAGACCAAAAATAAAATAAACTAGTCAGGAAGAAGCACAATTGTTCCAATAGGCAGCCATCACAAGAAAGCAAGACAAGTCTCTCGGAAGCAATTAAAGTTGACAGAAAAATGAAAAACATGAACACAGAAACACAGAAGAAAAAAATCATCAATTTGTGTGAACACACTAAGGAGACCTGTAACATCTATAATTCATTTGAAGAAAGGTAAAATTCAAACTAATGGCAAGATTTTTGGATGGTATAACACATTCCACGTGCTGACAAATTTTAAACACCGTGTTAAAATTCAAATTACTTGCCCTCCTCTTCTCCTTCCTGAGTTGCTCTAAGATGTCAGAGGCACTATCTTATTTTCCCAATTTAGACAACAGAAGTTAGAAAGTCCGAACTTTCATTTCTCTCAAACTCAGATACTTGACTCAGGAACACACCTAGGGCATCTCTATATTCTTAGGACCGGAAGGTCAGTTGCTTCAGAATTTCAAGATTAATGATGTTTTATACCAGCTAGTTAACAGATAGAATAATCACAAATTTCATTTCTACATAGTCCCTATCTTTCAGCAGATGCCCTGGGTGTGGGGCGGGGGGAAAGGCGTTTTACTCATGGTGTCTCTGTGAGGTAGCACAGCCAACTATTCAAAATTAGTAAGTTCACATGGCATGCAGACATCTATAGATTAGTGGCTGTAGTTCATATTAAACAGAAAAAAATCTTAGTGATTTTGGTCTGTCTCTCACAAAATCTTTATGTATTGTTATGTAGTGACCTAAGGTAGAGAACATTGACTGACCAGAGACTATAGATTACTTACATGTTAGGTCCTCTTGGTAAGTGGTCTTAAGTAATTATTTCTCTTCAAAAAATTACATCAGTTGCAATAGGTGTATACATTAACTAGCCTCTGTGTGATAGGCATGTGCTACGGGCCTGTCCTACTAGAACTGGATGATCCATTTGAAATGAAATGACCACTTCGCTGAAATCTTTTACTCACTGTAGGCTTCGCTCAGAGAAGTAATTTTAATCACGTCACTAACACTAGGTAAAGGGATCCCTAATATTGTTGCTGTTTATTTATTAATAATACTGTTAATTATTATTGCAGTCTTCAGAGCCTGCTGTTTCAGGTACTAGATAAACACAAAACACAAGTGTTGACCTTCATAGTGTTTTGTGGCTGATTCATACATTTAGTTTATAAGTAAGTGTTACATTTTCTTCAAAGTCAATACTGAAGTAAGATTAATTGAAAGGTTTCTTTAGGGGAGGGCAATAATGCAAATGACATGGTCTTTAAATATAACAATTCCAATTTCAAACACAACATTTCTTTACACATTGACCTGGATAATATTTGGGAAAACCTGAGAAAACAAGAATTTTCTTTGAATATTATATATTAACCCTGAAGTAAATGAAGCCCTGAAGAGCTTTTTAATATACAACACCATCCTTAGTTATAACTTTTTAAATATACAATACTCAAAATTACAAGGCTTGCAATAACTACATAAATTATAAGCTATAATTCTTGCTCATTTGGAAATGAATTTGGCCTATATCATTGTGAGGACCTGTAGAAATTCTTTATTAGGGTGTGATGCATATGTTTTTGCAAGGCATAAAAACAAAAATATATGCTTAATTTTACTCTCATGCTTGGTTTTACCAGCTGATATTACCTCAGTTTATCTAGTCAATTAGCAGACTGTGATAAAGAGATGTCAAATTTGATTTTGTTACTTTTCCTTGTTTTCCTCTTTTTTTTTCAAGTCAACAGTTAATATTTTATTGTATTTAGTTGAAAATAAATATGCAGAAAACAAATGAGGCAATTTCAGACATGGAAAAAACAAATTGTTTTTCTATGGAACTGGTGCTGGTTTTCTATGGCAGCAAATACATTATCCCTCCCTCATCCAGCTAACGGTAAGCATCTCATTTTTATTTTTCATCTGTAAGTCCATCATTTAGTCAATATTTTTCCTAAAATATGTAAGTATGTATCAAAGGCGACTTGCTTGACATTTGAAGTTTAGTAACTAATAGGAATGTCATATATTGATTAATACAGTATATACAAAAGTAAATCAGTAATTCTGTTGAGCAACATGGTTCTTTACAGCAGTATTCTGCTGGAGCAAAAAACCCACAGTTACTTGTTTAAGGAGCACCGTGCTGTAAATTATATTAATTCCAGCTCTTTTATTTTGCTTTTGCAGTGAAAGGATGAAGAGATAGTGACTACAATAATGAGGCTGTGGCTTGTATTAGCAGATGAGCCTCTCAATAAGTACAAAAGGATATTACTTTGGATGGAATTACTAATGCAGGCTAAGGGTTTCTAAACCAGGTGCTGTCTCAAGGAGGAAAAATATTCAAATTGCATTGCATTTATCAAAATCTTATAAATATTCATTATGTTTCAGTGAAATGTGTAACAGCTTTATTCTCAGAGATATTCTGGTATCTGGTGTTCTTTTTGGCAGAGATACAGAGGGAGAACAACTAAGCTATGCTGAGTTTTGCCTGGGATCATACTATGTCTAAGATGGCTTTACATTTCCTGATTCAACCTTGCACTCCATTGACAAGCTCAAGATGCTGGTGGAAAAGCTTAGCATCTTCTGTATTTTCATGACGATGTATCTTCTGTTAGAAATACAAAACAGAAGAAGTGCATGGCCCTGAAAAAATCCCTTTCTAAATCCCTATCTCTCGCAGCTGTGTACTTAAGCTCTTTCCAAAGCAAATCATCCTTATTCACTGTAATAAAATATATTTAGAGACTCTGGGAAAATTCCTGGAAAGTTCCTGGAAAACCTTCTGCTTTTCTAGATATGTTAGATCAAACCTCAGACCTACACCTACCTTTCTTTGGAACAATCTTAAATGTAGTCTTCATATATATTATGTAAGGTAAAAAAGAAGAAAAACCTTTTAATTATCCTTTAAGTTTGTTAAATAGTGGTATTAACTTCCTCTGTTAAACCTTCCTCCTTAAAATACTTGCTTTAGTAATCTCCACAAAAACTAAATGAAAAGAATGTATTCTTAAGGGTGAAGTCCCTAGAAAAAAAAGAAATGTGTTCTCAAAGTTATCAAGCTTCAAAATAAATAAATAAAATGAATAATAAAATAAATTCATTAAAATAAATTAATAAATTCTATAAAATAACTTATTTTAAGTTATTTTCTGAAAGTCTTATGTATTTTTTATTTTAAGGAAAAATATATATATGTTTTTTTAAAAAAGAACTGAAAAAATCCTGGCTTTTCAATAGAATAGCAAGTAAAATACTGAGTTACTTGTCAGTCACAGCTGTGACTAGGCAAGCACAGTATTCACTTAGGTCTGAATAGGGACAGACATAGCATCTTATTTATGAATTATGCATTTTTGCTAAGTCTCATGCATTTAAAACATTAAAATATATTCTAACTATGCCATATATGTCAAAGTCATATGCAAAATATATTTATACTTCTTTTCACAGTCTAATAAAAATAAACTTACATATTAAGGAAAAAAAATTATTTGATTTTTTTCTACTAAAATTATTCTTCTCCCAAGTTAATGATAAAATTCCCCCTGGATGTGCTCTGATTCTTCAGATAACTAATGAAAAGCTCTCACTCTCCCTGTCTTTCTACTGTGATGTTACTTCACTGAAATTCTTTGTAAGGTTGAACTGAATTTAGATGACTGTTCACTTAGGTCCTGATCCAAAGTCCATCAAAGTTAACGACTTTCTTCATAGGGAATCAAGTTCCAAAGACAGTTTTTAAATATTTTTGAAGTAAAAATGACCTGAATGTATATCTCAGAAAAAAATTATGTGTTTTGGGACTGTTTCTGAACTCAAACTTAATGTAGTGTAAAGGCTGAGAAATCTCTAAGCTTCATCTAAGTAAGCTATGCTTACTTAGAAGTTGGGAACCAGGGGCTATGAGAAGTTTTGGGAGAAAGATAGCTAAAAGTCCTTACGGATTCTTCATCTGTTGCATTTCAAGTTGTTTCATGATTGTTCTTTACAAGGATTTATGAATTTTTTACTAATGAGGAGAGGTACTGCACCACATGAGACAAGAGTTTGGGAGATTGCTACTGTTACAAAGCACATGGATAAAGCTGAGGTCATTTCCTTCTTTACCTCAGTCTTTACAAAATAGGTCTCCCAAATTGGTGTGCTTAAATAAAACTTTCAAGAGAGAGGTAAGGATTGAGTCAGGGATTACTTGAGAGACCTTATCCTATACACACCCATAAGACCATTGATCTGCATCTGCATGTACTGAGTGAGCTGGCTGATGTCCTTGTGAGGTTTATTTCTATCATTTTTGAAAGGCCATGGAGATCAGCAGAAAAAAATAAAAAAGAGAAGAAAGAAAGAAAAAGCCAAATGACAATCCATGGAACCACAGAAATATAGGCTTGTTCATCTCACCTCAGTCCCTGGGCAAAAGATGAGGTCCCATTGGACCACATTCCTGGACACATGAAAGAAAACAAGGTGACTGATAAAGCCAGTGGAGACTTAAAAAGGATAAATTATGTCTTTTCTGATTGTCTTTTCTGATAATACCCCTGGATTAAAGGATGAGGGGATGTCATTTACCTGGAATTTAGGTCTTAAGGTTTGGGTTTTACCTGGACAAGGCTTTCAACACTGTCTCCTATAATGCTCTTTCATTCAGGTTGGAATGATACAAACTACCTTGATGGACAAACAGAAAAAAAAAGAAAAAAACACTGGAAGATCAAACTCAGAATGAAATAAACATTCTCTACTTGGTTGTCATTAACAGGTGGAGTATATTATGAGGTCTCTCCTGGGACTTATGCTGTTTAATGCCTTTATGAAACAGTTGGAGGAGCCAAGCAGTCTTGCCCATAATGTTTGCAGATGACATCACATTTAGGTATTCAGTAAATAGACTTGGAGTTAGGGCTGTTATCTAGAGGAGAAATAGACAGGCTAGAAGAATGGACTATCAGGAACACAGAATACACAGAATCAGAAAATGGTTGAGGTTGGAAGGGACCTCTAAAGATCATCCAGTCCAACCCCTGCTCAAGCAGGGACACCTGCTCAAGCAGGAACGCCTAGAGCACGTGGCACAGGGTGGCATCCAGGCTGGTTTGGAAGATCGGAAGGGAAGGAGACTCCACAACCTCTCTGGGCGGCCTGTTCCAGGGCTCTGTCACCCTCACAGGACTGAAGTTCTTCCTCACATGGAGATGGAACTTCCTGTGTTTCAATTTACACCCATTATCCCTTGTCCTATCACTGGTCACCACAGAGAAGAGTTTGGCCACATCCTCTTTACATTCTTCCCCAGATATTTGTACATGTTGATGTATAGTCGTCTCTTCTTCAGGCTAAACAGGCCCAGCTCAATCGGGCTTTCCTCATACAACAGGTGTTCCACTCCCTTAATCATCTCTGTTAATCTGTTGCTTCTCTAGAAGCTCTAGAAGCTCTTGTACCGAGGAGCCCAGAGTGGCACTGTGTGCCAGGTGCGGCTTCATGAGAGCTGAGGAGAAGGGCTGGATTCCATCCCTCAACCTGCTGGCAACACTTCTCCTGACACAGGCCAGGAGCCCATGGGCCTTCCTGGCCATGTTGATGACTCATGGTCTACTTGTTATCAGCCAGGACTCCCAGATCTCTCTCTACGGAGCTGCTTCCCAGCAAGTCAGCCCCTAATCTGTACTGGTGCCTGGGCTTATTCCTTCCCAGGTGCAAGACTCTGTATTATCCTTGTTGAACCTCATGAGGTTCCTCTCTGCCAAACTCTCCAACCTGTCTACATCTCTCTGGATGGCAGCAGAGCTCTCTGGAGTGTCAGACACTCCACCCAGTTTGGTATCATCTGCAAGCAAACTTACTCAGAGTAAACTCTGTCCCTTTGTACAAGTCATTGACGAACAAGTTGAAAAGCACTGGGCCCAGCACTGACCCCCCTGGGGGACACCACTGGCCACAGGCCTCCAACTTGGCCTCATTTATCGCCACCCTCTGAGCTCTGCCATTCAGGCAGCCCAACACGGACAAATACAGATTCCTGGATTAGGGAAGGAAATCCCTTTGCAATGATAGACTGGAGACAGACTGGATAGACTGAAAGACTGGAGACCGACGAGCTGGAGACCTGCTCGTGGCCCTGGAGGCCATAAAGAGAAAATGAAGACAGCAGAGTGCCAAAGATGGCCAAATACATGCAGAGTTGCGTTAACGGGATCAAGGCAGCAAGTCAAAGAAAATAATCTCCCATACATACCCCTTTGCTCTCACTCAGATCACACCACAGTGGTGATATAGTGTTCTGTTTTGGGCTCAGAGAGCTTCAGATTTGTTAGATTTGTTATAAAAAGATTTTTTTTTCTTTCCCATAAGGATAGTCAGCTATTGGGATATATTAAGGATTTCAAGGCCAAACTAGTAAAAGCCCTGAGCAACCCGGTCTGACCTCACAGCTAACTGCATGGTGCAGGAGCTTAGAAGATAACCTCCTGAGGTCCCTTCAAGCCTGAAATTTTCTTTGGGAATATTCAGGAGCTTTGACATAAGTTCAGAAAATTTATGTCAGGAACTTAAACTTCTTTATATGATTCAATGTACTTTTCTATCAGGGAGTACTTAAAATAAAAAATATTAAGCATGGGGAGATATTTTAAATGACATGACTTACAGTGGGTGTGCCTTCTACTCTTCTTTCTTTCGTATTTCATATTCAGCTTTCATATTTGAAGATGGAAAAAGAGGAAGCATTTTATTTTCTGAAAAAAAAAGAAAATCTTTTCTGAATCCTTTACCCTAGAATTTGGAGACAATCCCTGCAGGTCTGCTTAGAGGTGTGATCCTTCATCTTTCACATCTTCACATCTGCATTTTAAGTACAAGCATAGACACAAAATAAACTTGTTATTTTCAATTCCTTTAATTTCCTAGCTTTTGGGGATGATACTCTTTTTCTGTAGGGTCCCTGGCAGCTATGAATGAATGAAGAATACTGGAATAAGAAACTAAGATTTAGGATTTCTTTTATGTGAATTCCTCATATCAGCCTGCAGTCATGTTCCTGTTGATTATCTTGGGTGCCTTTGTATATGCTTATCTCATATAATATCCTATTAGCTAGTGTTCCATGGATTATTAGAGATATGTCTGATTCAGGATGAACTTTTTCCTGCTTCCTAGGTATCTTCACTAAATGCTAGTCAATCATATAGAAAGTAGAACCACTGCAATTTTTTTCTCTTTAGGAAAGTCAGGCTCTCTTTAGCTCTATTGCACTAACACAAATCTTTCTCACAAAGCTATGTGGTATGCTAAGTAACATTCTTATAAGCAATGATGTGATGTGTTTTACAGCAATGCTGCATGTAGATACTCATGTCCAAGAGAGCGCGAGGATATCTAAACTCTTATTTCAATTGTTCTGTTTCTTCTGCTAAAAATGGAAAACTTTTTTTTAAAAAATAAAAAAGTATTAAGTGTATAATAGTGAATATAAAATATCCAAGACTATTGTCTGTCATGGATGTTATCTGGCACAAAACTGGGCTACTATGCAAAATATGTTTCTTTAACTTTCATGTGAGAAGAAATGTAAATGGTCATTTATGTAGATAAAGTACCCATCTGTGCAGTAATGGCATCTACTGAGGTAGCCATCTATGCCAGCATTTAGGCTTCTCTACTGGTCATTCCTTACATCATTTGGAAACACTGAATTACTCTAGAGAAATGAATCAAGGCTCTCTAGTTATATAGAAAATTCAAGGAAAAAAAAAAGTAAAAAAGAAAAAAACTCTTAACTTCTCTGAAATTCTTTTTGAAGATCTTCAGCAGCTCTTGGCTTTCCTGGTGACTGTATAGGTTAAGTATAGCTAGAGGCATAATTGTTGTCTATTCTTGTGCCTAAATCATAAGTATACGATCTGAATATGAATCTTGACTTCAAGAATTAAATGCTGGCACCAAAATTAGGAAAAAAGATGCCCAATAATAGAAATAGAAAAGAAATAGAATAGAAATAGAATAGAATAGAAAATAGAAAGAAAGTGCAACTTTTTAGCAGTCTGTGGGAAATGTTTAGAGCTTAATAAGGTAGGGAGCTTAGTATAACTTAGACTTAGCATAAGTAGATGATATAGTATAGTATAGGGCATGGCGCTCGAAAGATGTCGCGATGTCACGGAAAGACGGGAAGGAGGCGTGTAGCCTAGGAATGAATGAAGAGACATATAAGGCAATAAGTAAAAGAATTGTAGTAATGGTTTTAGAAGAATATGGATCTATGGCCTATCAAAACTCACTCTTCTCTTAGCATAACTGCAGGCTGTCTTGACACAACTACAGGCCGTGCTGATTCCGCTGCGCTACAAGGACTCTGAGAATAAAGAGATAAAGATGCTGGGAACGGAGCAGCCAGGAACTGGGAGTGCTGAGGCTGCAAGGACACTCACAGCAGAGAAGTAAAGAAATAGCACTGTGGAGCGAGCGGAGGAGTGGGAACCAACTACAAACGTGGGACTGAGTGAGCTCAACAAGATAAGAGCTGGACCACCTGTAGCCTAATTATAAGGATGCATACCTTTAGCCAATCATTATGCTAGTGTGCGCATGAACAGTATTATGTAACCAATCTCCAGTCAGAAGTGAGCTTCCGCATTCAGCCTGAGTATATATGCAAGCTAAGTTAAGCAATAAACGCCATTTGCTGCATCCTCATATTGGTGTCTGTGCTCAATGGCCCTGAGGCGGGGGTAACCTCAGCCCAGTTCGGCAACCGAACGAGGCTTGCCGATGCAAGTCGGCAACAGCAGTCAAATCAATCAATACCCTGAGACAGCAGGAAAAAATGAGTGCAAGTAGGTGCCTGAAACTCTTCCTTTTTGTCTCAAAGCTGACTTGCCAGTTTAGCTTTATATACTGCCTGGAATATTCTTCCAGGCACTGTCTAGGATTCAAGCAATGTCTAGGATTTCTTCCTCTGCCCAGTATTCAATAATTGTTTTTTTTTTTTTTAAATATGGAAAATTAATTGAAAAGAGAAAAAATAGGGCCTAACAGAAGTTCTGGCATTACAGAAGCTTGCTTGGGGTGATACACAGTTGCCACTTCCAGAATGATTGGTATGCACAGACTCTGTTCCTCCACGGTTCCCCAGGCAGCACAATCTGTCTTCCTAGCAGCCATAGGGAGGAGTAATGGAGGGTGGAGCACGGTGAAGGCACCGCAGCCAAACTCTGCTGCACTCCCTGTGCTTGGCTGCTGATAAGCAGCACAATAGCTGTCCAATGGGATATACATGGTAACACGTCTGGTGCTGGCAGCCAGCAAGGGTGGCAAATCCCTGGCTTCGGATGAACTTTGCTTGAACTTTGCTCATTATAAGCTCATTATAATGTCAAAATACACTTCCAAGAGTTACCCACCTCTGAGATATGAGAACTCTTCACTGAGCATGCTCTAGATTTTCAAGTGACTTACCTTTAAATGAAAGCGAGAGAATTTTTCACAAATCAACAGCAATAACAAGTATGACTACAGTCACCCAGCTCTACCTGAGGGCAAATAAAAGTGTAAAAGGTGCACTAAAGAGGAAAGAAAGGAGAAGCGAAGAATCCATTGTAACTCCCGGGTCAGTCAAGGGCTGAACCCCTTTCCTCCCCTTAGGTTGAGATGCCGCTTGAGGAGACTCATAACGGAGAAGGAAGATTCCATCATAAATTTTGGATCTGTCAACGGGCTGAGTCCTTCCAGTTGGGCTGCCACCTGAGCAGACTCCTCAAGACTGAGAGCCCTCTCCCATCTTCTGGGAGATTGCACATTTGCACAGCAGAGCTAGCTATAAAGCCCCATGCTGCAGTAGAGAATTTCCTGTACTGACATCTGAAACCTGTTTTGTGAATGTTGCAGTTGAATAAATCATGCTATTTGTGAACTCGATTACTTGTTTGGAAGGCCATCGGACCTAGAGTCGACAGACTGTTCATGAATTCGTTACTGCCAGAGTCGAGTTTATAGTCACACTATTTGGGAACTCGATTAGCTCCTAGGGAGGTGATTTGACCTATGGTCCACAGAGCGTTCATGAATTCGATACTGCCACAGTCGGGCATATAGGTAACAGTGTTTGATATCTCCTTCACCTCCACCACCACGGTTTTCCAACTGCAACACAAAGAACTGAGAAGGGTCCACTTTATTATTATTACAATTAGGCAGCAGTGAAATAGATTTAACATCTCTTTATGTTGCAAAATAGTGGGGTACACCTTCATCAGAGATAAAAGGTTTAAACAGTCTTTAGCTCAAAAGGATTTGATTTTGCTTTCTAAATGAGTCTTCTGCAAATGAAAAGCTACAATCTGTTATCTTCTTCTGAGTATAATTTGGATTCTTATTTGCAGAAATTATTTTGAAATTTACTTTTTCTATAACCCTGGTTAATTAGAGGTTCTGAGTAAAAAGTAAAGGCATTTTATGGTTCACTATGATAAACTTTGAAAACTGTCAAAGAGAGAACTGTCCTCTGCTTAGCTGATCTGCAATACTTTAAAAAACAGTGGCATAAGTTGCATTCTTACAGCCTTTACATAATTCTTCCAGTGCTTTCATCCTTAAGCTTGACAGTTTATGCCACTTCTCAGATGAAACGTCTTACAATATTTATCAATTAAGATGGAGGTAATTTTAGTTCCAATCTCCCTTCTCCCTCAGAAAACTACCAAATTTTAGTAAGAAACCAAATATTTAAAGATAGAATCAGACATGGTAAATAAACAAAGAAAATCAATATCAGAAGACTTAGAAAAATCACTCTATTTTCATAATCATTGGTTGCTTCATTTCAAAGATTAGAATAATGGTTTTAGTCATATTTGAAAATCAAATTAAATATTATCAATAAAACTGTACATAACAAGATTGAGACACTATCATCATGAGTAACAGTAATAAATCAGAAAACTTCATTCATTATTCAGAAAGCAGGCTAGTTGTTTGGCTGGTGAAAAATGTTGTCTCGTGTGTTAGCAAATTATATATGCTGCCAAGTATTCCTTATTCTTTGATTCTCTTTCATTCATACAAACATTCTGAAAATTAATTATCATTGTTCAGCTGCTGGTAAACTTTTGGGTCATCTAAAACGAACAGGAAATTTACAATTCAGTGACTGCATGTCTAAATCAATTTTTCTTTTTTTAAAAAAAGGAAAAAAGGATTGCAGGATTAATTAAGCTGAAATTAAAAAAAAAAAAGCTTTTAAAAGAAACAATTTCCAGGAATGCATTAACATAGTGTAGCACATATAATACTTTGGTGTAACCAACTTTTTTTTTTTTAATGTATGATTAATATCTATTTTATTCATAGTCTGGCTGTTGTTTTATTCTGTCTGTTGTTTTTAAACCTGTGAAAAGTGCCTACAGCACTTTAAGCCAATTAGAAAGATGCCCCATCTGGTTAATAGAATTTTTCTGTCTGTTTCACAGCTGAGACTCAATCTAGAATGCTAATGATTAGATGAAACAAAATTTACATATAATTCCCCAAATAAACTTTCTAGACTAAAAAAAAAGAGTTGATTAGAAGCAGTGCAAGTTTGAATACTGCTTGTGTGTCATGTACAGAAAAAAAAAAAAGCAAAAATATGGTACTCAGAGTATACTTTCTGATTCTCAAACATGAATTGAAAGCATGACTTGTCTATAAATGAGTAGAGCTTCCAAAAATTACTATATTAAAATCAATCATAAACACAGTTCTTTCTTCCGTAAGTTTATATTACATTTCAAGAGTTGCTATAATGCGCTCCAGGGACAGATAAATTAGAACTGAGGACATACATTCTAAAGCAAATTAGCCTTCTTTGAAATCTCTACTATTATACTAAAAATTAATACTAAATATACTAAAAGACAGCAACATAGTAACTCTTTTTTTGTTGAAATTATGTTATATGCATATTTAAAGGAGCTTTAAGGACATAATTAACTCTTCTGAGGTGCATTTTTGTTTTTCCTGAAAATGGTCTGTGAGTTGCAGATGTGAAATTCTGAAACCAACATACATTTTTATCATAAGTGCTGTGTACCTTATTTATTCTAATAATTTTTATATAAAAAAGAGATATAAATTAAAAATAAGCCTAGATATGATTTTTTTAAAAAAGATTTCAGATTTAAAGTCTGAAAAATTTCCACTAAAAAAAAAAAAAAGAGAAAAAACCTTTTACAAATTTGGGAGCTCTCTACATTCTGAAAAAACCCACAGCTTTTGTTAAAGATTACAGGACAATTTAGCTGATTTATAGTGAATACAATTATTGAAGTGTAGGACAAAGCCAGGTGATTTTTCTTAAATTCAAGATATTGTCTGACCTTTAGATATATAAATAAAAGGAAAACATGCAGTGATGTATTGCATCTTTGACTGCAATCAAATATCTGGCCCTTAACATCATCTCTTTCCAGTTACTTCATTTCAAAATATAATTCTGGTATCTGGAAAACAGATTAATCTAATGATTTATGTCAAATCCTTGTCTCTACAGAAATGAAAAACTGCTGATAAAATGAAATACTAGACAAGTTTCATAAGATATTATCACCCTTTTCTATATATCTTCTGATGTCTTTTCCTTTTTTTTCTTCAAACTAAAAACATATAGAGAATAAATATTTCAATGCGGAAAATAAATAATTACTGGTATAGGTTTATTTTAATTTTTTCTTTTTTTATAATTTTGCATTTTAGCATATAAGATATACTTTTACTCCAGTCAATAAAGCAATCAAAGCATCAAAGATCATTTTCAATGTAGTTGAATTAAAATCAAACATTAAGCCAGTTAGATGAGACTGTATGAAATGTAACATGCATTTACCAAAGAGACATCATGCTCAATTTACCTGATAAATATTTAGACAAGATAATTGATTTTCTGCCATGGGAAAATACTCTTGATCTAATTTTCCTAGGCATCAATAAAGACTTTGGTACAGTGTCACATTACTAGCAAGACTAGAGAATGTAAAACAATTGGCACGTAGAAAAGAATTTTTCAATAAAAAAGATGTAGTTGATAATGATTTTTTTGTGCAGGAAAAATTTCCTCAATAACTTTATATAATATTTAATAATTTTCATCAATGAGTTCTACCAAAATAAGACTGGGAAAATTAATGTAATTTACTGTCATCACAGAGAAAAAATAACAAAACTTTGGATGATTAATTACTATATACACCAGATTAAATGGTTGTAAGAAATGGTTGTAAGAATCTAATTTGTAAAGTGGGATTGTATTTCTTATCAAAAGATATATATAATACACTTCCAAATCATCAGAAATGTTTCTGGTACAAAATGGAACCTCTTCAGTCAGAGAAGCAATCTGAACGACTATAGGCAGCAATATGACAACATTGTGAAACTGACAAAGGTAACCCCCAAATATCATGAGTAATAAAACTCCAGAGGAAACAGGTTTGGACATCTATGTAAACCTTGTTGTTTGGTTTACAAGCAAGTAGAAAATTCATTATATATTCATATATATATATATATATATATATGAGATTATATTGAATCACTTCAAAAAATCAGTAAGAATTAAGCTCTCTCCAAGAATCACTGTACACTCATGCAGATCCATGCATTTGCATAATGTACAATAACTTTTGCCATTTGCATCAGCTGAATGATAAAAAGAGTATCTTCTAACATTTCTTCTGAGTAAGCATTTATGAAAAATTGTCATGTTCAGCCTTTATGAAAGTAGCAATATCTATTCCATGTTTAAGGCCTCATTGAGATTTGCAATCAAGTGCTATTAACAGCACTTGATTTTCTTTAATGATAGAATTTAGTCTCTGTATTTAGCACAATTGGTCTTTGAGTAACAGATAGATTATCTGTAATTGTTTGATACAGTAATCACTGCTTTTGACGGAAACTTTAAGGGGATCCCAGAGATTTTGTTTATTCTGGCTAAGAGTTCTGATATTAGGAAAACTACAACTTCCATAGAATTCTCCTTTAATTAAATGAAAAATGCACTCTTACTTTAGTAAGTCAAAAAATGCTTTTCTTCTTTTCATTTCTGGATATAACTTCATAGAAAAAAAATGTTCAGAACTGACACCTACACTATTTTTTATATATATATATTGATTTCCTTCCCCTCTAAAACCTTTTTATGTGATAGTTCTTTATTAAAATAAGTCAACAAGAAAATACTCTGAAGGTGGTTGAACAGACACCTCCTCTGTATCCTCATTTAATTCTAGAGAATCTGCAGGGGATCTGGGTCATCACACACAGATCAATGTGATCAGGTAATGCCGTTTATTGTGCTTAAAAGTACCCACTTTATACCCTCGTTCCCACAGCATGCACTTAGCAACTTATTGTGATTCGTTACATACTACTATTCACACGCGCACTAACATAAATGATTGGCTAAAAACATCCATTCACACATCCTTCTAATTGGACTACAGGGGGTCCGGCTCTTGTTGAACTCACTCAGTCCCACATTTGAAGTTGGTTCCCACTCCTCCGCTCGCTCCACAGTTCAATTTCTCTACTTATTTGCTCTGAGTGTCCTTGCAGCCTCAGCACTCCCAGTTCCTTGCTGCCCTGTTCCCAGTGTTTTTATCTCTTTATTCTCAGTGTCCTTGTAGCCCAGTGGAATCAGCATGGTCTGCAGTTATGCCAAGACAGTCCGCACTTATGCTAAGAGAAGAGTGAGTTTTGATAGGCTGCAAATCCATATTCTTCCAAAACCATTACAACGAGACTCCATAGGCTCTCTGTCCTTCCCACCTGGAAACAGACTTGGGCAACCTGCTCTGCTATTTGATCAGAGTGTGTTGGACCAAATATTCCCCAGAGATCCCTTTCCACCTGAGCAGATATATGGCTCTGTTATCATCTCTGTTTTCTTCCCTTATAGAGCACAGAAAAAGATATTATTTTATTAAGTTGTATGTTACAGGACATGTTTTTATATTCTAGCTATAAATATATGTTGTTTATTTTATATTAATTTATATTTATATTACGTTTATTTTATATATATATATACACAAATAAAATATATTTTAATATATCTACATGTGTGTCCTTCTTCCTTTGGACAAAGTAAAGTACTTCCTTTCCCATGGAATAATCATCTGTGACTTCTTCCACTTTCTCTGTGATGTGAAAATACTCAGAAGGGAGTTGGTGCCTATTTAAACCTAATGAATAATGCTTGTTTAGCTAATTTTCAAAACTCCCTCTTCATTCATCCCTTCCCATTTCCTCTTTAGCCTGCCTTTTCCCACAATGTCTTATCGGCATGAACTGCATCCTCAGTAGAATAGAACTAGAGTAGAACTAGTAAAGATTCTCGAAGTTCAGAAAGTTAACATTTGGTGTCTTTTAATATAAAGTTGTTGTTATTTTTTTACATTACTAGATCAAAATTGTTTGATATTTGAGTACAGATAAGGTATATTCCTGACAGATCCTGGAGTAAAATACATATTGTATTGATTGTACATGAAATTATAGCAGGTCAGATTCCAGACTGCTTATCTGAGTATTTCATCCTACATTGGACCTGAAAGGTAGATTAATGTGGTGTTCAGGTGTCTATCTGTGTTTGCATCCCTTGGGTAAAATTGACAATTTCTGAGCTGAAGTTTCTTACTTCACTATATTTTAGGCAGTATCTTCTTTGATTTGTAGCAACTTTTCAGTAGAAAACTGAGCAGTGTTCTCCTGTAAAAAGAAATGTTACTCCTTGGCCCAGACCTGATCTATGCACTGCTTGTGTCTTTGCTTATCACATCTTCCTCATTCAGATCCTGAGCCTGCCCTGCTAAATTGACTTTACAGCCTGGCCTCCAACTTGCCCCATCATTAGAGACTTTATCACTGCCTTCAAGGTAGATGGATACAGATCTTGCTGATGGATACTATCTTGCTGAAAAATGAACACCTGCCTGCAAGGATCTTTTAATCTTTGTCATATTTATTTCTCCTTTTTTTTTTTTAATGATACTACATTCATAGTATGTCATTAAGATAGTTACAGAATAGTTAAATAAAAGGATGCTTTATTAATTAACTTTTCAATACCAATAAATAGTAAATTAAATAACATTGAGTTAGTTATTACTATTTTGGGATATCTTTTGCAAACGGCACAGGACTCTCTTAATGTATCAGCTGAGGTCACTTGTTGTCTGCCTTAAATTTGTTTCATTAGACTTACATTTCAATGATCAGTTCTTATTAAAGGAGAATTTTGATTGTATTGAAATTGGAGTAGTAGATAGATAGTGACCTCTAATCTATCTGTTATGTGAGGACAAGCTGATCTATGCTTTTATCACACCACAATTTAATTTCTAGGCTAAAGGTTTCCACTAGCTGCTGAGTTTAATAGTATATGTCCTGCCAGCTCTCATCTCTCAGCACAGTGCCTGTATTTTTCAGCTCTACAAGGTGAAAGATTTTCTTTAAAAGCAGATTAGACTCCCTAAAAGAAATGTTACATCTTTCTATTATCTATCATTGACTTCCTGATTTTGCAAAGTAAAATAGTTCAATGCATTAAATGTTACAAAGACTAATTTTGAATAACTAGAAGTGTACTGCAATGGCTTAGTGTTACAGAAGGGAAATACACACGTGTCACAAAGAGACAGAGTAACTTGACTTTCTTTCCTTCCTTCCTTCCTTCCTTCCTTCCTTCCTTCCTTCCTTCCTTCCTTCCTTCCTTCCTTCCTTC
>PTEX01000439.1:90434-206360 GCA_003342815.1 Eudromia elegans | reverse complement strand
TTTTTTTTTTTCTTTTTTGCTTTGTTTTGTAACTTCCCGATTAAAATTCCTCATTATTACCAAGTCCTATCTTTTGGAAGCTACAGTGGCTCAGTAAAGTTTTCATCTACACTGTCACTCTGATCAGTCTCCAGTGGGATGCTACAACAATATCACATCAGCTTTTCTATTATGCTTTTCACCCTGAAGCATTCTATAACATCTCTTTTCACTTCTTCCTGATTTTAAAGCAACTTTGTATTTCTTTTAAGCAATATTTCAGTCCTGTGATTCGTCCCAGAAGTGCTTTGTGATACCAAGACATAGCTTTGATCACTCACTAGCTCCTAATTCATTCTCTTTATTACTTTAAAGTCTATTTAAGGACATTTTAAACTTAAGGACAACTTTTCAATGTACCAGTTTTGGTATTTCATATAGTCTGATTGCACTCCTTAGCATTCCTTTTGAATTCTATTCTGAAGACTGAGTGGTTTATTAATATTACTACTGTTTCCCTTAGAATATCAATTGCTTGTTTTAAATTATTGTACATTATTGTAAATTTAATTGCAGTTACCTGTGGATATTATCTATGTTACATGAATTCCTCTGATATAGGTCTAAAAAGGCCTAAAAAGGCCTTTGAGACCCTTATCAAGTATTGCAATCAAGTTTACCGGATTCTCATTGTTATTTCTCATCTATCAAGTCAGACCTGACAGTCAGAGTTGGTTATATTAAATCATGTTGTATCACTGTTTTGAAATACAGGACTCTCTCTCTCTCTCTCTCTCTCTCTCTCTCTCTCTCTAAATATATATATATATGTGTGTGTGTGTATATATAGAAGGGTTTGTTTGTTTGTTTGTTTGTTTTTTAAATCATGTGAATGGTTAAACATGGGAGCATTTTAAGTTTCCATTCTTGGAGATATTCAGAACTGAACTGGGTATAGCCCCCAGTCAGCCTGATCAAGGTGGTCATGTTTGAGCAAGGGAGGGTGAACTAGAAGATTTCCAGCAGTACCTTCCCATGTCAGCAATTCTGTGATCTTACCAGCATCAAGAAATCTGCAGTGATAGACACATTATTCAAATAACTTAGATGTAAAGATAAATTGAGATACTGATATTACCTTTGTAATATCAAATTACAATTACAAACAAATTACAATTGTTGAATTTCCCTGTCTCTTTGCCTCAAACTTTGTGTCAGTATTTCTACTGAAGAACTCAATAGAATGTGAATTGTAAGTTTATTCTAGTTTTAATAAATTAAAATATATTAAACAAAGTAACTTTTGTTCAAAAGAACGAAAAAAAATCTTTGACCTTGACTTTTTTTGTATAAAGACACCAATAAAAAGATTAAGAATTGAAATCAAAATAGAATATTTGAATAATTTATCCTTCACAAAGACCTTTACTTTCAAGAAAGACAGAATAGCCTATTAATAGATTCAGCTTTAAAGTGGTTCATGCAAGGAAAAGCAAAAAACTACACATAAAAATGAATTCAACAGTAAGCTTGCTTTTTATATTGGCAAAAACCTAAGTATTCCTAAACCCGATGTAAAGGAAGGGAAAACAGACTAAGCCAAGCACAAACAGTGCTTACAGTGAGAATACAAAAATGAATCAGCTTAGTAGCTCAAATGTGTTCTAGATGAATGGATATTGCAAGAGGAAAGGAAACCTCAGTGAGGAAAAGAAAATTGCCCACTGTGAGAGGTAAAAACTTTAAAAAAAAATAGGCAGAGAGGATTAGTCAAAGAAGCACACAAGTGCAAATACGCACTTCTAGAGCATAACTAATAACACTAAAAAGCAGATATATCTTCGGATCAATCTCTTCTTACAGAACCCTGTTCTCTCAATGTTACAAGGAGCCTACGATGACTGATTTAGACGTGTGTTTTTCATATGCTTCAAATAGAGAAGATAGTAAAAGTCTAAATGAGCTATATTCAATTAGGAAATGCCAGAGTATTGCTGCATAAGTAAGTTGCTCAGAAGTTGTTGATAGTGTAGTGATAGTGTAGATGCAAAGGAAATTCAGTTGGTCTGAGTAACGGCCCCTGATCTGTGTTTCTGTGTTGCAAACAAAGTTCCATATTGAAGAAAATATTGCAGAGATGTTGCAGATAGCTTAAAAAAAAAAAAAAAAAAAAAAAAAAAAAACCACTGCATCCCAAATCCCAAAGAGGGTTTAGTGGTAACAGGTTTTCATCAGAGAAAATAACAGTCTCCACAGTGACATGTTTTACCTGCTTTGCAAAAATAATAGCCAAGTGTCTGACTCCTACATTTAACTTCTCTAGTCAAATTAGTGAAATAGACCATTTTTATTCATATTATTTTATTCTAATCCTTTATTTTATGCATTTTAAGCTCTAAGGATATCACTGTAAATTTATTGGAATACGTACAAATATAGTTCATTAGTTGAAAAGAATTCGCTTCAGTTGTATTCTTAATTTGTTAACTCTTAAAAACAGTTCTAAATTCATATTTCAGTTACAGTTTTAGTGTACAAAATTGACTATGGAGTCAATTATCAAACATTTACTGAGAACAGGACTTTAAACATTTAATTTTGTTGATTCAGTAGTTCAAGAAGTTGACCACTTAAGTTAGTGACTGGAAATCCTGATGCTTGTCAGGATTATTTTTGTTTCCATTGAAAATATAAGACTCTTTTTCAGGTGTAGCTCTATTTAAAATTCCTTATAGATTCCCCACCCACTTCTTGCCATTTATACCAGATTAAAAATTACTGTAGGTTCCAAAGCTAGTAGATTGTCCCAGGGTAATCTCAATATTTTACTCAAAGAAAACCTATAGATATACAAAGTAATGTGTAAAACATAGTTTCTGAACATACAGGCCAAGCCCATCAGAAATGTCAAAATGGGGTGCAGTCAGTTTTGAGTGTTGTTAGTTTTTTGCCTCAGACATAGGTGGATGAGATACACAGCTTGTACGAGCACAAAAAAGATCTATCAATTCAGAATTCCCTATCATTCCCACCAGGTAAATAAAACTTTCATTAAATCATAGAATTAGTATGGTTGGAAAAGACCATCAAGTCCAGCCATAAACCTTTCAACACCATGCCTCTCCCTAAGTGCCTCTTTACACATTTCTTGAACGCTGCCAGGGACGGTAAATGCACCACTTCCTGGGGGAGCCTGTTCCAAAGCCTGACCACTGTTTCTACAATTAAAAAAGAATGACAGTGTCAATGATGGCAATTCTGTCATTACACCTTGTGTAATTTTTAGAAAATTACTATTTTTTTTATATTCCATAATTTCCACATATAGAAAATAGAAGTGTTTAAGTCATCTACTGGAAGCTCTCTACAAGCCCCTTACCTGAAAGGAGGTTGTAGTGAGGCAGGGATCAATCTCTTCTCCAGAGAAACTGCAGAGAAGACAAGAGGGAATGACCACAAGTTGCACCAGGGGAGCTTCAGGTTAGATATTAGGAAAAAATATCTGCATGCAAAGAGTGTCCAAGCATTGGAACAGGCTGCCCAGGGTAGGGGTGGAGTTGCCATCCATGGCAGTGTTCAAGAAATGTGTAGATGAGGCACTCAGGGACATGGTTTAGCAGGCAGGGTGGTAATGGATTTACGGATGGACTTGATGATCTTGAAGGTCTTTTTGAACCATAATGATTCTATGATTCTATGTTTCTAAAATCTGGCCAGCTAAATCCTGCTCTTATCTCTCTGTGTATGTACTAGTCTCTCTCTGTGTACTAAGGCACTGAGAGTAACTTTCCATTACATTGTATTTGATGACAATGATTTTTTCCTTTAATTATTAAGGTGTTCTGAAACTATAGAACATATTTCAGATGAGAATGAAAATGAATTTTCACTACTTTATTGGTAAAATTGGCAGTTTCTCCTAAAACTTGGTTTATACAATAAGTTCTAATTTATAATAAATACAGCAGCATGAATTAAGACTTTACAAATCACATCTCAAAAGTTATTTTACAAACCAAGAGCTATATCTTATTTATATATATATATATCAATATAGAACTACTATTATTATTATAAGCATAAAGAAAGTCTGATAAAAAAAAAACTCCAACACATTGGAACAACAAAGAAAATCTCATACTCAATAATTTTAACTAAGGTAGTAAAAAATAGTGTATTATGTTTCTCCAGCACAGTATTTTTTTTAATAACAGATTTTTCAGTTGTTCCAACATGAAAAAAACAAACTTTTTTTTCATTACTCTTTTTAGCACTTATACTTTTGCAGTATTGATGAAAATTTTTGTTGGAACATAGTCAGATTTTGGTCCTGAAAACAAGCATGCCTTCAAAAACAATGCTGAAACACCTGAAGCTAAATGCTCTGAGCATCCACACAGCAACACTCCTGTATTATATAATTCAGTTAAAGTGGAAAGGTGGTAGCCCTCACTGTGAATAAACTATTCCTGCCATGTGGATATGAAAGGACTGAACTAGAGCTGTAAGATAGAGGTGTTCTGAATAAATGGTCTGTCTTTTCTACTCACCTTAGATGTTGCTCATTGGACAGCAGCTGACTGTGCAGGCATTTCTGAATCAAACAAATTCACCTAAGCTAGAGAAACTCAAAATTAGTCTCTGAGGCTCAGCACTGGTAAATGGTGACTATGATGTGAGTCATAAAAAGGTTCAACTTCCTAAATATTTTGTAGTGCAACTGACTGTGAATACTTCTAAACTGTATTAGGATGAAGTCTAATGTGACTTTGAGGAGGAGGTTTGATCTTTTGATCTTGTCTCAAAACCTCTATGACACGCTTATATTCTGCAATTATGTTTAGACTTAAGCCTTCTAAGAATCTAACCTAAGTTAATCATGCAAGCCTCCTCTCAATAGAAAGGAATATATTCCTCCAGAGGATAAATTTTGCTAGTCTTTCTTAATGATTGGGCTGCGCCATATTCATATTCAGTTCCAGAAACTAAAAAGAAAACAAACAACTTGTCCCTTTATTATTGCTAATGGTCTTCTTGTGGCCACTGAAAAACATTCATAAATATCACAGGGACCTTCACATCCTGTTTTTGGCTGCCTTTTCACTGCTCTTTATTTGCTCTTGAACTCCCACAGCCTTGCATTACCAATTTTAGTGTTTCAGCTTGAACATTGATGAAATATCTCCTATAGGGCATACACTGCAGTAATATGTGGTAAAGAGGCATGTCTCTTCATCTCTGGATCTTTGTGCAAGCCAGACCTCTGAAAACTTAACTGAAATGTGGAAGAAATTGTTTTATTTCCTAAAAATGCTAAATGCTGACTTTCAATCCTAATCATGATATTGATAGTAAGTCATGAGCTTTAAAATATTAATAGTTCTTATGATTTTATATAGCTTGTTTTTAATGAAGGAGTTATATTTTATATCTTTCCCCTCATACTGGAGAACCTGTTAAATTACTTAAAAAGGAAAATGAAGCCTTCTGTAATTTTCAGGATTTAAAATTTGAGGCTATTAAAAAAGAAGTAAATCTTATGACTCATGAAAATCTGAATGTGGCAATATATTACATCTCTGAAAATCCTTCTCTTAGCATATGCTGCAATGTAGAAATAATATTCTACCTTGAATTCTGAGACAGACATTAATAATGGATCTAGTAATTTCTCCACTCCAAAATAAAACCAATAAATGCTACATCTGCAGTTCTTATTGTGTTGTGCTTACAGATTTGCATTGCTAGATCTTTGTTCACATTGCAAGAATGGAAATGGCTTGTTTTAGATAAAAGTTCTGGTTTTCATTAAATAGCAATGTAGCTCTACCTCTGATTCAAACCATGTTAAGTATATATTCAGTCTTTGTTATCTAAGGCTGTTCTTCAGCCACAAAAGGTAAGCAACATCTTGTAAAGAGCAATAAATGGATTTTTAAATTATCAAATATGTGCCTGTTTATTTTTAATTCAATTTATTTAAAAAATGAATCAAAATAATTAAAAACAATAAAAAACATAAGTGTCATATCAAAAAGTAAATCTAGACTATAATGCGGACATGTAGGGCTCCTCAGTTCTGTGAGTCACCGAGTTTCCCATAGGGAGGCACATGACATTTTAGATTCGTCATACATGTTTTTTAAATTTCATCGTGAAGTGCTACTTTTTAAAGTTAAATGTGATAATTTTATCAAATATATTAAAATCAATATCCTTGGAGAAAGGATAAAGACCCCTTAGCATTTTGTAATTTAGATTAAAAAGTGAAAGCATTAATTATTGTAATGCTACAAAGCTATAAAAGGTATTGAAGAATCACAAACATATTCAAACAATAATGTTATAGTTTATTCAAAACTACCAATTATTTTCTCTTAGTAGTTCCATAAATCATACTTTATAATATCTGCAAGATGTATGTTGTATAGAAAGCCTTCTTATTTGTTGTTTTATAATGAAATTAATTTTCTATCCATAAGCAAACAACTAAATTAATCAGCTATCTCTTTTGAAATAAAAACAGAGATTTATAGCATTAACTTTAATTTTAAGGAAACTGGTCATAGAAAAGCCAAGTATCCATCAAGATCCTGCAGAGAAAACATGGCCTGTATTTTATGGAATTAATCTACAGTAACTTACAATAGCTTAAGATATGAGATAGTTCAGCACTGTTTAATTTTCTTTGATATCTTTTTCATAATAGAAGTAGCAAAATATTTCATTAAAAGTAGAGTTGTAATTTGATTATTTATGGAAAAGCAAAAAAGCATCACAGCAGATGACAGCAGAAATTAAGAAGTAATATGTCAGACTAGCAGTTTAAATGGGCATATCTCTTGGCTTGGAAAATACATTTTCATATCTCAGATAAGATTTCTTTATAACATAATTGATAAATAAGTAGGAGGTGCACACGTCATTTGAAAATAATCAAAACGGCTTTTGTAATTATTATTTCATGGGCATGATGTGGCACTGGAAGGGGAGGCCAAAGTAGGTACCTCATCACAGATTATTCCTGAGAGGACTAAAGATATTAGAAAAATGTGCAGATTCATAGCAATAGACACAGATAGACAACAGTGTCAGGGTGCAGTAATAGGTGATTGGGATCCCTAAAAACAATAACCACAGAATGGCACAGACTGACCGCTGAGAGAGCCAGATCCTGAAAGCGAGCTGAAGACAAGAGTGATAACAGTAAGTAATAACAAAATGCCCCTGAGCAACTATAAACCTCTGCAAGCTATTGTCTGTCATCCCCTAATGACTTTCATTAATCCATAATGTTAGGAGTGAAGATTCAGTCATATGTGCCTTTGAGTTAACAAAAAATCACTATACTTTAGATTATTCTCACTTCCCTAGTAGTTGCTGCTTATTTGATTGACGATAATTTAACTTAAATCATCTAGACTGACAGTGAAACAAATGAGGAAATCTGATCTGGTCAGTGAGCACATTTCTGTTGAACAGTCATTTAATAGCAAGTGAGGCTACAATTATTAGCCAGATGGACATAATTTTTAAGCGATTCAGGCTGAATGAATCTTTATTTGATAGTTATTTTGTCTTAAACTCAGTATTTGCACAGACAGATTTCATTTTTATTGTTGTCAATACCTTCATTAAAAAGAATTTAATTCACCTTGAAGTACAGTGTTGATGGCTTAGAAACTATTTGTGTACTTACTAAATGATGTTACATGCAAAATCTTGTTATAGGTGAAAGGGATCACTCTCATCATATACATAGAGCCAAAAATTACAGCTTGTCAGATAATTTTTGAACAGTCTAATAGTCCAAATTATATGATTAAATAAAAATCCTCATTAATATTAGTTAAAATGTTAAAAAAAAAAACCCCACAACTTGCAGGTATCCCATCCTTTTCTCAACCATCACACATAACCTTCATGCATTATGTGTCCTTCTGGATAATGCTTCAATTTTTTTAGCAGCATGTGAGGAAGAGAGTGTCAAAACACTTCTTTTGGCTCTATTTGTTCATCTTTAGCCAAGCACAAAGAGATATAAGCAAGCAGGATATACATAGCCTACAAACATAAGGTGATTACAATTTATTATCATCTGCTCCCAGCCACATCAACGTTGCTGACATCAATGCCAGCAGAGAGAAACCTCATCCTGACTCTGAGGCCACAGCAGGGCAAAAAGGAAGTTTCTTGCCCTGTCTGTCTTACAAAATGTTTTAAGGAATTTAGATTGAGCCTTAAAAGAAAAAAAAAGAAAAAGGGACCTGTGTCAACCCAACATTTGAAAAGCTCTGCAGGCTGTGATGTTTCCACATTGATCTGCTCCCGGTTCTTCTCATCACAATTGTCCAGCTGTGAGGCAGATAGGTCACCAGCAGAGATGGGACTTGTTAGTATACAGTCACCAAATGGGTAAGTCTTGAGTCTCATATGAAAATATATATGAAATTACCCTATGGTAAAATGTCTGTTCTTGAATTCTTCCACTTTGTGTGCTGTGCCAGTTGAAAATCATTGGGTTTTGCCGTAGACTCACTTGAAGTGAAATTAAAAACCTCTGTGAGGAGAGGAGAATATGTGTTCATTTCGAGGGAATCGGAAGGGAACTCTTACTTCTTTCAGACAGATCTTATTTTTACCTTTTTATGTTATATGTTCCTGAATCAAAACATGTTTTCTTGAGATCAAATCAAATGTTTAATATGACATTAATATTTTGGGCTGGCTGGCTTGAGGGAGAAGTCTTTTCCAACTTCCTTTTATTACATCAAATAAAATAGTCATTTGTAAAATGTATTTTCCTTCTCAGATTCTCATTTTTGCAACTGTTTTTCAATTATTTCTGCAGTACTATGTTTGTTACAATTCTTGAGCCTTATGCCTTTCAGGGAGCTCTGTTTCACATGAGGAATGAGGACTCAGGAAGAGATTTTCCCATGCTGAGATAAATAAATTTCTTCCAGAAAGAGAGATCAAATTCAGATCCTTTATAGAAGAGTACAGATACCTTTACAATAGGCTACAATTTCCAAGATTATTCCTATTGTTCCTCTCATAAAGGAAAAAAAAGAAGGAGCTAAATAATGAGACCTCAGGTGAGCTATAGTGGATGAGAAGGGTATTTCAGTAACAGCTATGCAAAAAGAAAATGTATTTTTTCATACATTCATTTCCTTCTATGCCAAAACCCAATAATTTTTTTAAATAGAAATATTATTACTTTCATGAATCCTTAAAATGCTGGTAAGACTCAAGGTCCCGACTGGTGTATTGACATAGGATGTTTTAGGATAGCTAAAAATGATCTTGAAGATGGTTGGATCACAAGATGGTTGGATCAAACTCAGTGATACCCTGTTATTACAGTATTTCCGGATGCTGTCATGACTTTTTTGTTGTTGTTTTAGTCATTGCAACAAAAAAAGTAGAATAAGGAATTATGTAAGACTTTTGCTGGATATGAAAGATGATAAATGAGAAACATTTGTCCTTCTGAGATACTGAAACATAAATAACCCCTGTAAAGAATAGATTATGGAATATGATTCTTTCTAGATGTTTTAACTGAAGTTATATAAAAAGCATGAGGCAGATGAGCAGGAATTGTTTAGTTTCCACCCATTGATTAGATTTTACACAGTCCCACATGAATTACTGTAATTTCTCTTCTGTAGGCTAAATTTCTATAGAAATTGCTTACACTTCCCAACATATTATATTTAAATAATAAATGAGTGTATTTTCTTAGTGAATGTTATCTGTATCTTAGAGATCTTTTATAAAAAGGATCTAGAATATTTCAGTACAGGAATCAAGTGAAGACAGAACATGTACCGCTTTCAAAATGAAATGCACTAAAAGTGAAAGGTAGGGGAAAATGACTTTGCGGGCAAAGATAGAAAGTTCGTATATGTCTGTTTCTTTGTTCAAGTTCTTTTTGAATAAAATGTCGTCAGAGAGACTGAGATTTTATTTCAGACACAAACCTATGATGTAGATATAGGTCTGAAGTTGTCAAAAGAATAGCATAAGATGATCTTTCTCTGGAAGAGAAAGAAGAACAGGGACTGAAAACAGTGTAAACATGTAACAGAAATTGAGGTATGCAGCACGGACTAGGAAATTAGTGATAGAATCTTGAGTTATTAAAACCTAAGTCCCCAGTGACCACTTCTGTATTCATATTTTCTTTTTTCAGCATTTTCAATAAATGATTGAGACCTGCCCAGTTTGTGCCAATAGATAATGATCCTATCTCAGAGTTTCAGGGACACAAAACTGCTTGTCTAATGTTTACACAAGTGACAGATTGTTTCACCTCAGCTGATTTAGTTCTGCTTCACTTACCTGAACTAAATGCATTTTACACTTCAAATAATTATAAAGCATTTTTTTAATACTGCCCTTTATTTTTTTTTCCACAATATTTATTTAAGTACCTCCATTTGGAAGCTGCTAAGATCTTCTTACAGATACATTTTCTGCACATTTTCATCCTTTATTTAAGAGTGAAAGCACAGACTTCAAGAATATGTTATTACCATGAAAATTAGCAAATAGCATTTAATCTGTTTTCTTCCTGGCCCCATAACCTGCTGTAGTTCTGAAATACTTGCCATAAGAAGCCAGTGACAATGTCATGAGCTTCTTCAAGGGAGCCATCAGGTGTTACAGAATATATAGAAATCTGTATTTCCAGTTTTAAAGGTTTCTACTTCAATTCTAACATGGCCCCAGTGACTGGCTTAGCCGATTGGCAACCTTCTAAACTGTGTAATGTTTGTTTCACCATTCTTCAATCTGTACTAGAGCAATCAAACAAGTGGATATTTAATTTCTAGGTGATCCTGCATGCGCAGTGGGGCGTTGGAGGAGATGATCTCTAAAGGTCCCTTCCAACCTTAAAGATTCTATGATTCTAAATAAAATCTAAATATATGATATATATGTTTATCTCCGCTACCTTTAGACATCTACAGCATAGGCATCTGTATCTAAAGTAATCGCCTTTTGCCCTTTCATTTGATTCCAAGGGACAGACATTTTTGAGTACAAATTGTCCAATGTATTTTAATGTATACCTTGTTGGAGAGGGGAAATTAGCTGTTTTCTACAAGAAGCTATGTCTTTCCACTGTCTATAATATAGTCTTAACAGTCTCCTTCTCTCTTACTCTCTCTTTTTTAGACCACCTCCCTTTTTTATGCTCACCAATTTTTCATGATGTGCCTTTTTTTTTTTTTTTTTTTAAGGAACAAATAGATTGGGCTCACTTGTGAATTATGGACAATAATCAAACAAAAGCCAAAAAAAGGAAAATTAGGAAAATAAGTGAAAAGAACCACGATTAGACTCTCAGCTCTGGGTTCTGTTGCAGATGGCAGACCTTGTGTGTGATTACTGTCTCATTAGCTATAGTTTGGTGAGATGATATCAAGGCTCTCAAGTCACCGACTCATCATAATATATTCCTAATCCCATTTCAAGATTCAGACTTGTGGGAGGTTACTGGTAGAGCATTTATAACTCATTTGGCTGGGGTCCAAACACCTTTTCACAATATTGCTGGCTAATATATTTCTTATTCCTTTGGTGTCAAAAGCATAGGAGACTTGCTGGCTCAGTACCTTCAGTTTCTTGGGCTGATATAAAATGCTGATTAACTATTATTAGCTGCTCTTGTGTGACTTTTTTTCCCTGTTCAAAATACAAAGATGAATCTGATTCTGAGCATATCTAAAAAGTCTTATTAGTAACAGAATAAAAACAAAGAATCTCAAAACTTTGGTCCACTCACCCTGCTATCTACCATAATCCACCAGCTCTTTTTCATCAGGGCTGTTGCTCAGACATAGAGTTTTCTCTTTTCCTCTGTCATCAGCCCTTTTTTTCTGGATGGTCATAGCAACCTGCAAAATGGATTTCTTCTCTATCACTCTTAATTTTTTACTTGTCTGTGTCCTTAAGTATCTCTTTGTACTTTCTCCTTGAATCATAATCATAAATTTCTTCTTTTTAACATAACAATTATGGAGAGAATGGAGGCATTGCAGTATTGACACTGATCAGCTCTCTGTCAGCCCTTGCCACTGATATCAGAGAGGATTCTTCTCTTAGTCCTATTAAACAGTATTATTTTTGTCCTCATGAACCAAATGCCTCAAATCCCAATGTTAATGTTGGTTCAATCCTACCTCCTCATTTGTTCCTTTACCAGAGTATAAGAGCCAAACACAGGAAAATCAACTTTAAAATTTCATCCTCATTCTCCTCTTGTGTGGCACTGCTTCTTACAGAACATCCATTTAGCTGAGAATAATTTTTTTCAGCTTCCCCAGATACTTTTTTCTTTTTTATTTTTCCATTGGTATAAAACTGTATTTCCCAACCCTTAAAGAATGAATTTCCAACTCTTCAATTTTTTTAGTTATAGAATTCCCAAAATGCTTCACTTTCCAGTCAAGCAGTGTGAAGAACAGCAGAAGTAACCTTTAGTTATTTCCTCTAAAGTTAATCGAAATGAGGTAATGTCTAACTAGCAGAAAATGTATTTCTTTTTTTTTTTTTTTTTTTGGTTAAACAGAAGTTATACCTTACAGTACTATCTGAATAATACTATATGATAAATAAAGCAAATGGATTTTTTTTAGTTGAAATGATTTTGTTTTTTAGAAAGCAGGTAAAATGCTCTGTTTTAAGAATAGCATAAGCAGTTTCATCTAGACTAGGCACCAGTCTGTTCAAGCTTCCTATCCATCATTGAAAATTACTAGCAAGGGCACAAAGCTAATTTTGTTCCAGTTTTTCTTTTACTGGGTCTAGTAGTAAATATCCCTGATTGTTGCAAGGAAAACCCTGCAATCAGAAATAATTGTATGAATCAGTCGCATAGATACATATAATTGCACATTAATGCCTGGCTGTCATTAGCCATCTGAGTTCCACAGAGCACATAGATGTATCAGGAAAGAAACATACTTCTGGGAAACAGGTAACCAGGGTGTACTGGTCGACTCCAAAATTTTAGTCATTTTTTCAGCATATCTTTGTAGATAGCAAAAAGCAATAAAACAATAGTTATTAATAATTTTTAAATAACATAGCTATTATTAATTCTTAAACAAAGATACCATGGATGAATATCATTCTTTTTTATTTGTGGATAATACTGTTGCAGCACTATGTAATTGATATTCAAATCTAAAAAAAAAAAAAACGCATATTTTTCCTGTTAAGCAAGGAGAACATTTAAAACATATTGAGACAGACTGTCTTTGTTAGTCAGTAATATAGTAAATAACTTTTGACTGATGATACCATTCCATGCGTACAGGGATACACTAGGTAGTAAAGGGAATACCGTAGAGTGGGATTCCAATCTGAGATGGATTTTTATTTTCTTTTGGCATGCTGTCTTTCTGGAATTCTGGTGGATAGAAAGTACAAGGACATAAAACACTTCATTCATTTCATGAGTAAGTCTGTTGCAGGAAGGGAAATGACAAAATTTTTGCCTATGTTTAATCCTTATTAAAAAAGAAACAACTTGTTTGTTTATGGGAAACAGAACTATAAGTCAAACAAACTAGACATAGTAGCTGGTTCTAGGGAGAGCTCCTATACGGCCATATTGAAGAGACTGTGTCAAGTTTGGATTTTATCTTTCCTTTTGTGAACTCTCAAACCTGCCTTTGTGTCATAGCCCAGCACATGCAAAATTTATCCTCAGTTTCATAACAGAATAGCATGATTTAGGGGATGCTGTGACACAGCATTCACATTATTTTGACACTTTGAACTGAAAAAACTGCCACATAATAACTTATTTATTTATTTGTTTGTTTGTTTTTCATATCCACAAAGACATTATACTGGCCCAGCAATGATCATGATTAGGGCTATTATTGGGTCTAATGGAAATATACCTGCTCTGCTTTTATGGCAACCATAAGCTGTATGAGGATGTGAAGGCCAGAATTGGTTTCTGTCTTTATTTGCCAGTGTAGATACTGAAATAGTCTCCTTCAGTTGCAGACAAATGCAAAGAGGTCACATAAGCAGGAAAAGAATTACAGTATACCTCTTGAACATAATCCTACTTCCCACAACAACCTGTAACAACCTAAAAATATCACTAGCATTCTCCACAAAACAGATCATGAGAACTAAAGATCTTGGTTAAGAAGCATCCTTACACCATACCTAAAGTATCTTAAGCAATAGCAGATAGATTTCTGTCCTACTTTATAATACTTGAAAGAGAATTATACCTCTCACAGGAAAGCAAATGCAAAAATCATAGAATCGTAGAATCATAGAATGGTTAAGGTTGAAAGAGACCTCTAGAGATCATCTAGTCCAACCCCCTGCTCCAGCAAGGACCCCTAGAACACATGGCACAGAGTGGCATCTGGGCACGTTTGGAAGATCTCCAGAGGAGGAGACTCCACAACCTCTCTGAACAGCCTGTTCCAGGGCTCCGTCACCCTCTCAGTAAAGAAGTTCTGCCTCACATGGAGATGGAACTTCTTGTGTTTCAGTTTATACCTATTACTCCTTGTCCTTCACAGGCCACCACCAAGAAGAGTTTAGCCCCTTCCTCCCTACATTCTTTCCTCCAGGAGTCTTTGCCAACACAGAAGTTCCTTCCTGATTTCAAATTAGATTTTACATCTGAGTTGGCTTCTTACAGGAGCATTAGAACACTTTATTATCCTTATCGCTGTCTTTTTTATATGTATGAATAGTCTCCATTATTTCAGGAGATGGTGAAAAATATAAGCAACCCACTTATATGTCTTGGAGGAGTGGGTATATATTTTTGATGTTTGACTCATGTTTACTCTGTCTCAAAGCTAAGTTGTAATCACTATTGTGTAATTATATGTACATTGATTTTCAGAGAAAAAAAAAAATAAATATGATCTACAATCTCCTCAATAAAAATAACAGAGAGAGAGAAAGAGAGAAAATATGTCTATCTTTATTTTTTCTTTATGTATATGGACAGTCATACCTGCAATTTGTCTCTGGGAAGCAACATTATTTGAATTTATAAATGTTTTAATTGCTTTTCACACTACCAGGCATGTATCAGATTATTACACTAGAGGGTATTTTTAAACACGGCAGAAAAGAATATTACATTTCTTAAAATCTTTTAAGCAGAGAGGGAAAACATTTTTTATTTCACAAGAAAAAAATCTGATAGAAATAATTTTTGATTCTGAGAAAAAGTATTTATCAATATTCATAGAACAATAATGAACAGTCAAAAAAAAATGTTTTAGAGTCTTACACTTTCTGTATCCTATTCCATAGCAATCTGAACTTGAGTTTTCAAATTCCATTCCTCACCTTCCCATATTTTTTCTCCACCTCCTTCATTAAGTGTTTCTTTTAAGTTAATTCCTCAGCATGCTTGCTTTTCTTTAGATTGAGAATATATTTTTTTCTGAAAATGCTATTAATAAGACTCCATTTTATCTGCATGTATTGCAATTGCTGTACTTGTGTTTGTACTTTTTTTTTCTTGTATAGTGAAAGCATTCTGTGGCAAAGAAAATAATGACAGTGGTTTTACAATTTTGTTTCACCATTTTTCTCATCTTTTAAAAAGAGAGGAAGTATTCTAGTCTATCATTATGTGTGGATTCTAGTAGAAACATTTATTTATTTGTAAATAAGTGTTAAATTTTGAAGACTCTGATTCAACTGAATTGGAAATTTTATAAAAAAACCCACAAAATGTTTAACATTTTTATCAAGCACTATTTACTGCAACTGCTTATTTTCTATTATTTAGAATAAAATATATTCACTTTATTTACTGTGAGGTGTTATGTAAAACTTTTAAAATGCATTCCACTACTTCATAAGATAGTGGCCCACACAAGTATCAGTGTCAGCACTGCAAATGTTGGAGGCCAGCAAAATCTGACAGCTGAGCTATAGAAAATTAAAGAATTTTCCAGAATTTTTTTCAATAGCATTTACTACTTTAATGGCACTTAACTAAAGTTAAAAGGAGAAGTCCCCTCTTCTTCTCATATTCACTATCTTAGAATTACTGTGTTCAGAGACATAATGAGGTGTATATATATTTTATTAGAATGCCATTACTCCTTATATGATGACCTATAATGTTTGTGCAAATAATAGGAGACTTTGAATGACATGTGATTAATGAATTGAGAGTCATATATATGTTTGATAATGGATATATAGGCAGTATTGAGCCCCTCAAAGATTTAAATGTCATCAACCACCCAGTTAGTACAACTATTGCTTTTTCGATTGTCTTCAAAGACAGGCCAGTATCCAAGATCCTTCTCCAGTTGTACCATGAAGTCTTAATTCTAGTGGCTTTGCATTATTACAAATGGAAATGATATTCCTGATCTCAAAGTATATGGTAATATTCAGGAAGTACAAAACAACTAAAAAGGATCTGAAACATTTTTCTTTCAGGATGTGGGTCTGAATTATGTTTTTACTAGCAATTCTGGCAATTACCATTACTAAAAGATCAATATTAATGTTTATTTTTACTTCTACACATTACTTCCCTACACTGTTAAGAGAGTGAAAAGGGCACTTCTGTTCTTTAATGTCTATTTTCAGATTTAGTCAAGAATATGCATCCTTCCTTGGGGATCCACTAACATTTTTTACTGCAGACTGCAACTGTTAAACAGTACCTTGAGAGGAGACAGCAATTTGAGCCCACTGCTAAAGGAGCTATAGTATCTGTCATTCTGCTTCCAAGAATAAATTGCAGGTCTTTATTTAAACTGTCATTAGATTTTCCTGAAATTCTATCAACAATACTTATTCTTTCCCTGGTTAAACCTGTGAAAACTCACAGGATTAAGATCTCAAGGAGCTTAGCAATAGACCTATATCTATCACGTATAGTTACCTGAACTATGAAATAATAATTAAAGTTATAGAATGCATAGTTATGAGACATTAGTAATATTGCAACATTAAAAAAAAGAGAGTCTGTTGCATTACAAAAGGTACTCAATCAATACTCTCGTTATGAGAGACAGAAAGACCCTGGTTGTACCTCTTCTCCAAGGAAGAGGAAATTTTCACGAAGGTATTTCCAGGGGTGAATCTGTGTGTTTGTGAGGAAACACATTCTTAGGAGGCGTTAGGATATGGTCCGAATTCTATCCAAACAGAAATAGTTGTATTGGGTTGATGTGTTTAACATTTAACTTTAAATATAAGTAGATCTGTAGAAGAATAAGGAGAATTTGTGGCACATGGGCACTCACTGTGCTTTGGTGTAAGGTTTAATTCTCATATTTGCCAAAGGCATTATTACTGAAGAACTTCTGAGTGACTGCATAAATGGAAATTAGGAAGCTGATGGACACTGCTATTGCAAATTGAGGTGTACGTGGAATTCAAGTGACTTCGAGGTTAGGCTTGGCATTGAACAGGGAGTTTCAAAGTGAAAATCTTGAGGTAAAGCACCCAAGATCCTTAAAATTTAGGCATCCAAATTATTTGGTGAAGGTCTAGGCTATGTCATAGAGTAAAAGTACTACACCAATAAATGAAGCCATATTAATTCAGTTCAGACTATTTAAACATTGCTAAGTGGTGAATCAGTGCTTCTGAAGTGTTTGTACATTCTACAGGAAAGACTGAAGAAAAAGAGAAGAAAAAAGAGGAAAAATATTCCATTTTTAAGAAAACAATATGCCTTTGTTGTCAAGGAAACAACATCGCTTGTTGCTATAGCGATGTTATATAGGGCACATTAACACAAATGAAAATAAAAGGCAAAATTTCTTTACAAAGGGAATTCTTTTGGTAATCAAATATAGAGTCCAATACTAAACACTAGGTTTTTAATTAAAAACTTCAGAGTCCTGCATACTTCAGACACTTTTATGATGGAAGCTCTTAGTGCTTCTTTCTCTTGTCAAGTTCTAAAAAAAGAAAACTCTGTTTGAAAACATTAAAACTAAAAATACTTTTTTTTTCCATCTGGTATTTCTAAGTCTAAAAATAATGCTTTTTGTTTAAAATTCCTTTACCATTCTATGCTCCATCCAAAAAAAAGAAGCCTCTCCTTTCTTGCAATATCATTTTTTTACAGTCTCCTTTATTAACTTGCTTCCAAGTTCATAATCTGTGTTTATCAGTAAAATATTGTGTGTTCCTGAAATACCCACACCATGAGCAGGTGTTAATATTGCTGGGGAAATAATTAAATATTGTTTACAACAGGCAGACACATGATCTGTTATTACCATGTTTTACTATAAAGAAAGCAGTAGTACCTTCTATGATGGAGAAGCTGAGCAGCTGGTTTGATGGTCCTCAGGGAGAAACACCAAGAGTAGGTCTGCAATTTCCCTGAATTCAGTATTACAAGGCAGCTCAGTGCTTAAGGTCAGTGCTAGCAATTTTTTCTACACAGAAAATGTCATGGAGCCAATTAACAGGAAATAGCAGTCACAATTGGGCTGTGGAAAGGGGAGTTGAGGTATGGGGATCTAGGTGTACATTACTGCATGGTATTGAGTTTTAGGTATCTTCAGGTCAAGGTGGTCATATAGTGCTAATGACTGGCTCATTGCAATTTTCTGGCTCAGGGCTCTGATATCTACTCAGCATCTGTCTTTTATACGCAGACTGGTCCTTAGCAGAGAGGCCTCAAGCCTGTGCCATCCCACAAGTGTAAATGTAATTTTTACCAATCTGAAACCAACTTCATGCTCTGTAGTGTCTTGAACTTAGTTTCAAATAAAGTTTGAAGTTTATATAAGATTTCATATACGGTGATCTTCTTTTAATGCAAACTCATTTTAATTTTTTTTTTTTTCCAAATGCTGTTTGGATTTGTTTGTTGGGTAATTCGTACCTTCTCACTGTCTCAACCTTAACTGTTGTAACTTAAGCATTATACCATATAGATCAATATTTAATTAGGTAACAGAACACTGGGCAGTTAAGGAAGTCATACACTTGTCACATGTTTCTCTTTTCTAATCAAACTATAGCATTTACCAGAACTGTAAAATTACAACTGTGGTTACAAACTTGGAGGATAAGGCAAATCTCCAGTAAGAAATGTAAAATTCATTGGACTCTGTTTCCACATGCATTGCTAAGATTATCATACTGCACTAATCCATCTTCTAATAGAAAACAGGATTTCCAAGAAGCAATATGAAAATTGTCATGTTTAATGAGAAGGCCTTGATCCTGTTGCTGGCAAAGCTTTTAAAAGTCAATGAACATTTTGCTCAAGAAAAGCTGACAAAAGTAAGCCATGAGAAAGACATATATTATCCCAAAACAAAATCCCAGCTGCAGTTTTTCACTGAAGTTGAAAGATATGTTATGTGCTTTGTAAAAGGGAATGAGATTTCTGCTATTAGTACAACTCATATTTTAATTTTCATAGAGGTGTGCAGTGCAAACTATCAACCTTACATCTTCTTGATAGCTTTCTACATATACCCTAAAATTTTGAGTGCCTCTCAAAGTTTTTATTCCTATTCATAGCAACAGTTGTATCTCTTTCTCTTTCCTCATGTAAGTAGAGACTTTACTCTGTGTTTTCAAAGCATCACACTTTGTTTTATCTTTAAATATAATATTTTGATGACAAAGTTAAAGATTTTAGGTATGCTCATTCTAGTGTTAGTTATTCTTTAGTTCTTTTATTGGTATGCATGATTAAAACATAAGACAACATTCAATTCTATGTTTAATTTCTCAACCAATATATTTCCATATTAACATATGCTAAGTACCATTTCTAAACACAGCCATAATGTTGTTGACCTGTCAATTATATGCTTAGGATGTGCAGCACTCAACTACTCAGGTGCTTTCCAATTCCTTCATTATCTTGGAATAAAAAGCAAACCTCTGAAAGTAAGACTTGCTTTTTTCTTTCTCTTCCTCTCTTTATCCTTGCTAATATGTATCTTACAGTTGATTGTGCTGCATACAGAACTACAATTGTGCAAACAAATGCCAACTAATAAAAAAAACTCCTTTTGAAACATTAGATTACATTTTGAAAAAGTGTTCAGAGTAGCTAACCAATAAAAAAAAAAGACAGCAACTGTTGATTTTCATCATCTTTTCGTGGGTATGTAAATATTCTATTCTAGAATTAAGCCTGAATCTATTTTTGAATTGATGTTAATAATGTGCCAACATTAATATATGAGCAGTTAACTTATAATCAGATTAATTCAAATAAAAGAGCAATATTTTTGTTTAACTAAGATAAATAAGAATATTAGGATATTTCCAGAAGAATACACAGTATTAAAAAATATAGTGTCTGACAGAGGTCCTTGTGGATAAGCTACACATAACTGAGATGTAAAAATCCTGAATATTATAATAAAACTGAATTACTCCTGCAGAAGGACAGAAATGTTCACGAAAAAAAGAAAAAAAAAAGTTGCTTACATTTGTTTAAATTAATGGGTTTGTGAGAATGGAAGAGTCTTATTTTTACTTTTCTCTCCTTGCCACCTCAAAGTGGTGCAATGATTTAAAGATATGCTAATGTTTCATTATAAGTCTAATATAAGACTATAGACTTGTAAGAGTATTAGTCATCTGTTTCAACCTCTATACTATAATAAAAGTTCTGGCAATGTCAAAAAGATGCCTGATAAATAAGCATGTGTACTATATTTATGGTAGATCAGTTTTTCATTTGATTCAAATTAATTTTTTTTGTCTAGATACTTTGATAAAATCCTACACTATTTTATAAATCCAGTAACAATTTTTAAGCCACTTCTGAGAGACAGAGAGAAAACAAATACGGTATATAAAATATTGATTGCTTTGGTCTTCCCCTTGGTAATTTCCATGGGTAAAATGGAAATTACCAGTTTTGCATACAGCGCCCATCTCTTGAATATAGTATTTTGTCCTAAAAAGATATAGTAAAGCACTGCTTTACTGTCTGTAGTGATAGTATTTCCACATTTGTTCATCTCAATGATTTTAAAATGTCAGTCAGCATTGTAAAGAGAAGATTTCTTCATGTACTTGCAAAAGGCTGAGGGAGGTGATCCTGCCTTCTCAGCCCTGGTGAGGCTGCATCTGGAGTATTGGGTGCAGTTCTGGGCTCCCCAGTATGAAAGGGACATGTAGCTTCTAAAGAGGGTCCAGTGTAGAGCAACAAAGTTGATTAAGGTACTGGAGCATCTATCGTGTGAGGAAAGACTAAGCGAGCTGGGCCTGTTTAGCCTGGAGAAGACTGTACATCAACATGTGCAAATGCCTGAGGGGAGAATGTAAGGAGGATGTGGTCAAACTCTTCTCAGTGGTGGCAGCAATAGGACAAGGGATAATGGATACAAACTGAAACACAGGAGGTTCCATTTCTGTGTGAGGAACAACTTCTTTCCCATGAGGGTGACGGAGCCCTGGAACAGGCCGCCCAGAGAGGTTGTGGAGTCTCCTTCCCTTCAGATCTTCCGAACCCACCTGGATGCCATCCTGTGCCACATGCTCTGGGTGTCCCTGCTTGAGCAGGTGTCCCTGCGCGAACAGGGGTTAGACTGGATGATCTCTAGAGGTCTCTTCCAACCTCAACCATTCTATGATTCTGTGAATATATGTTTCTTCTTGAAATCAAGAAAAAGAGATTTTGGTAAAGTAACAACTGTCTTCCTGAGAAAAATAATCTTTATCTCAATTAAAGAAAATTAATTTGAGATTATAAATTATACTACCATATAAAAATGTTCCTTTTAATATGTTAATATTCATAATAGCTCTTTTAGTATAAATATAAATTGTCTTAGTAAATTGTTTTCCTAATTACAGCAAATAATTACAAGGCTGGTTTCTAATGAAGAGTGCTATAATTAATTGTTTTACAGTTTGAAAACTCTAAAATGGAACAGAAAATTCATAGTTAAAGCAATCCATAATGCCAGAAAATATGACAAGATACTGCTTTATTTTCAAGTAGCTTATGTTTGAGTTCATGTTCTACATCCTAAAATAAATATATGTATTATATGCAACTGTCACAGGAAGATTAATCATTTTATTATATTTAATTGTCTCTGAATCTATATTTCAGAGTCTGAAGGCACTTAATTCTTGAAATAGCATGAAAATCATGCTATTTTAGCCTTAGTTATCAGTACTCTGGGAGATTTGAATTCCTATTCCAATATAATGTCTAAACCTGTATCTTTGTCAAATACACATCTGTATACACAAACAACTTATCATACATTTTGTATGATATTTTAATTTGGGTTTTTATCTCTGCCTTTGTTATCTGCCAGGCAAGAAAATGGATAACAACAGCAACAAAAAAAAACATTTTGGTAGTTTTGAAAGTTATACAGACACTATCAAGAAAAGTTTACAGCAGAATTCCAGTCTACCAGGGCATTCCTCTGCTACAAATGTGATTCAGACTACAGTTTTTCTCCCAGTAAATGTTTCTTCCATTCTCTCTTGCAGCCCTGTATCACTGTGAGGTGAAGGCTGTATGCACAAAAATGCTGTGATTTCCAGTACAAAAACTATTCTGCCATATTTCCTAAATATGCATACACGTATGTTACATATACATATAGGAACTATCAGGAACTAGAACTTAAGTGTTCTCACCTGCAGTGGAGGAAGCTCTAGGAAGCCACATTCCTCCTCACTCTCCAGGGAATTTTGGCACATTTCTCCTTAATGGAAAGAATTTAAGAACATGAAAGTACACTATCACCCTATTCATGTCTGCTTACCATAATCAGTGTTTCAAGCATACTCCAAAGTTTAAATTTTATAAAACAAAGAAAAGTATTAAACAGTTCACTTCCTGTTCTGACAAGCCTATGACAAATGGGCTGACTTTAAAATGGAGAGAAATGAGCCTTTATTTCTTGCAAAATCTGTGGCAATCCCCACAATTTTTTTGAAGCATGGACTGAAGAAGCCTTTTATTTAGTGTGTGTGCTTAAAGACCTAATACAGAACTGTTAAAAGCTCACAGAAAGACAGTGAGGATGACCAAAGTCACAGAATGATTTCCATACCAAGAATGAATAAGTAAACAAGGACTTTTTCAGTCTGCAACACGATAAACATGAATGAAATTATCTTCCAGGGTGCACAACAAGGGCCACAAAACAGGAAAGATTTAATGCATTCATACTTTGGAAAAGAGATTTTGAATGCCTCTCTCAAGTTGGATTTCAGTGTTACTGCCTTTTCAAGCAGTGCAGGCTGGAACATTGTAGCCAATCTGTAAAATCAGACTGAACATGAATTTTTTAAAAAAGATATTACGTATTTTACTGAAAAAAAAATTGCATACATTTTGAGGAATTTTCCGTTTTCACTGTTTCAACTATAAAATGAATGTGTAGTTTGTCTGAAGCAGGTTAGAAGAGAACATGATAACTTGCTTGCATAACTTCACAGTTCAATCACAAAATCACAGAAAGTTTGGGAGTTTCAATACAGTTCTTTAATGATTGAGGCAAAGACAACTATTGCTTCCTCTATAACTTTTCTGAAATCTCCATTTTTTTCCCCCCACGATTTCAGTATTCCAAGAAATGGAGGACTTTTTCTATACATCCATTTCATTATAGCTTAAGAGGAGTATATACAGTTTTTATTAACAGTGGCTGTAGTTTGCACAGCTTTCTAGAGCTTTAAAGAGAGCAAGGATATAATACCACCAATATATAACTATGGCAACTACAGGAAATTCAAAGAGCTATCAGGCCTCATCTCCAGTGAAAGTGAATATCCTTATATATTGCTTTTTCATTTCCATATTACTGTTACAGGACATTTGGAGATACTATCACAAGTTTTGACTGCACCAATTGCAGTATTCAGAAAAAAATGAGACTATTTGTTTTCTGGTTCAATACCTTTATTGGCAAGGCAAGACATATGAATGGTGCTATCTGCAATGTGTGAAATGCTAAAGCATGAATCTGCCTAGAGCAGTGCCTTGCAATGACAATGAGGTAAAGTATATGGGGCTCTTGGGACTACTATGTATCTGAATTCATGGTCTTTTAAAATAATAAGTTTATGAAGTTAGAATTTTTTCAAACTAAAATAATTCAAAACAAATATCTCATTTCAACTTTTTAGAAAATACACAATTTATTCTTATCTATTCTAACTGATATCACTTTTGAATATATATATACATATAAAGTCGAGCCAGAAGCTACTGAGAAGAAAATACATATTTTAAAATAAGCATTGTACCTACATGTATTTAAACTGTGTATCTGTAAATTGAATATGATGCAAAGATATTTGAATATTGTTACTAATAAAAGAAATTAAATACTTGTGAGGCACTTTTTAAGTATAGTTTTTCATGTTTCATAACGCTGTCATGATAAAAGTTTGTACTTGTGGTTCTACGAAAGAGTAGCTCAGAACAAAAATGGTTTCAAAATTCAACTACTTCAACATTAGATGGAAGAATATAGTGTTATAAACAATATTACATACACTAGTATATATTACATATCCACTAATATATATTATATGTATTAATGGTTCAAAATCTTGGATTCATTACTGCAGATAAATAGTGTTTAGGGACCTTGGTAGCAGAGGTTTTTAAGAAATAGCAGAATAATTCAAAAAAGAGTTATGGAGATTTTTATTGTCAGAAGATTCTCTGAAAATAACTTTTTCTTTTGTATAAGAAGCTGGGGAAAGGTTTTTTTAACTGCTTTTTAATCCATCAATTAACATCCCAATGTTAATTTGGCAGTGTTATAGGGCTGTAGCAATGCTTGTTGCATCCCACTCCCAGATTATGGCTGCGAACAGTTGCTACTGCTTATCCTGAAACACATAAAAGAAAAATTTAGGCAGAATAGATGACCGATAGCGGTGTTGACTATATGATGCTAAATTTGGAGTATGCATTATGTTAATGAATATCAAGTTTGAAGATATTCAGCTATATCTTTATTTTTCTCCTATGGAATGATAAGAGAAAGTGCACAGTGAGTAACAACCTATGACGTGTAACAACTATATTTTTTCTGTACTAATAGGTACGTTTCAATATCCTGTGAGGATTTTATAATTATTTTATAAATAAATGAGAGATCCTTGTCAGGATAAAAATTACTGTATTGTGTAATATACCTGAACTTAAATGCAGGCATTTCAGAAGTCTAGAGGACCACCTAGAACTAAGAAACTAAGGCAACCATTGATTTTTCAATCAAAGTGGGGGAAAAAAAAAAAAAAGGCAACAAAAGTCCTCCTTGGCAGACATAGCAGAGTGCGAAGTTTTCAGCTCATTGCATTGAATGTTGTGAGAATTGTTACCTGACCCTCAGGTAACATAGGTAACATCGTGTGTGCACACTGTAAATTGCACGTCTTTAGAGAAAAAAATATGCCTTTCAAGACATAAAGTCTATCCCAGAGGAAATCAGACATACAGATAAGTTAATTAACAACTTTTTTAGGTGTATCTTTGAGCTATTGGGAAAGCAGACTGTGCACTGCTGGGAAAGAAAAAAGAAGAGCAAGAGGTTCATCAATGAGACTCTCATGGCCATTGCACAACAGTCCAATTTACAAAACAACATCTAAATCTCATGACAGGAAGAAAGTGAAATGAAGAAAATGGAAATTATCTCTAGATTGAGAAATTATAGCAATCTACAAAATTGTATGCATCACAGAGATGTCGACTAGGAAACAACTTTCTACCTACCTCTACTTCTAAAAGAAGGGAAATCAAACGAAACTGAAGATGGAAAGATGATAGAGACAGAAATAGATTACTGACAGATTACTGACAATGAAAGCACACTTACATTAGCTCACACTTTTGCTCTATCTTTCCTTATACTGTTGTTTTTTCTCTCAAAAATAAACAGTGACACATATAGTCTGGTTATCTCCCACTTTACCCTAAATATACAGACAATTTCTGACAAGGAAATAATTAGACTTGAAATTTAGCACGACATGCACTGCACTTATATAGCTCATCTTCTCTAGGAATCTTGGGTATTACAACAAGGCCTCCATTAAGAAACAGATATTTTTGAGTTAATTAAAGCATAGGGAAAACGAGTCACACAGAGGCTTTGTACCAAAGAAATTTTCTTAACCTGTGGACACAGTTTCATCAGTCACCTACTGCACATTTAAAAATCCAAATAGAAAATATATATACAGAAAATTAGAAATAGAAAATGTTTTAGCAAACTCAAACAAATGAACACAAATAAAATTAAAGAAATAAAAGTCAATTTTTCCTTCTCAAAACTACAGGAATTTTGCTGAGACACATAAGAGAGAACAATTGCTCAATGTTCACATTGTGCTTAATGGAAAGCGAGAAGCATTTCCAGAGTTATCCTGCTGTGATGTCTGTTTCTTGCCTTTTGCTTCTGTAGGAGCTAAGAGATGTTTACAAAATTCAGTTAAGTTTGCACAACTGTGTGGAAATAATCCAGCTTTTCAGTTTCCAAAACTGGTGTATTTTCTTGTATTCAATATGATTACACATTTTCCATCTGAATGGCTGAAAGTGAAATACAGCATCACTTATCCACTTTTTTTAATCATAAAAATAAAGTGTTTAATGAGGCTTCTAAATTTTCCAGATTTCTGTGTAACAAAATGAAGATTTAAAGGAATCAATGACATTACAATATGTACTCCAATTCCTAAGGAGAATCCAATTCCAATTTTGGCCATCAGCACAGTCAGTGATGTAGAAACAGTTTTGCCAGGAATTTTGAGTATTATGTTTTTCTCCCCTGAAATTTCAAGTTGGTTCTATTTTAAAGCTGTACAGAATACACTGATTTTAACATTCGTGCTTCTTAGCAGAAAACAGCATTGATTTTTAAAAGTGGAATTTGGCAAATGAATCAACTTCAATCTTTGTTAGGAAAATATATCCCTCTGCACTCCAAGAGATTAGAAGTGAGAACAACCTCCTGACACCATTTGAGCATTTATTCAGTGATGTCACGTTAGTTTTGACTTTGGCTTCAGATAGAGACAGAGAATTCTTCTTAAATATACTGCTAAAAAGGGCATGTTCCTTGATTTAATGATAGATGTATCATTATACATCAGAACTCTTATCTTTTTTGAATATACTGGTATTGAAAATACACACTGTGCATTTAAACAGTTTTCTTTCCTTATTTTTATGAGAATCTGATTTTTAGATTCACTTAAGAAGTGTATCATTGATGCAAGGGATCTGCATAGGAAATTTGCGCAGATCTGCAAAGGAAATATCCTGTAGCCATGGAGAACACAGACGTTTTGCACAAGTTGAGTCAAGCAGCCACAAACAGGAATGTTTTCCCTTATGACTAAAGATATAGAGAAGCTCCTGCTGAGAATCAGATTCTACCCAATCACTTCAAGGTCCCACACAATGCTAAGCAAATCAAATCAACTAAATCTTTCCCAACAGTCAGTAATGATAAGGCTCATCTGAGAATCTAGTCTAATTCACAGTTTATTACTGTAACAGAACTCCAGGAGATCTGCACTTTGAACAACAAATAAAGTACCAATGACTCCAGGAAAATCACACTTTCATCTTGTAAAGATGAATGCTGAAATCAGTCAAAAATGAAACCTGGTTGTTTGAATTAGCCAGTCAATCAAAATTTAATATTTTCATGAGGGCAATTCAGTCTTGATAAGATTCCTTTGATAGTCAAGCTCCAGCAAAACCCTTACTGCTTGATAGATTTCCTATACAATAACAACTGATGATGCTTTGATAAGCCATCTCTCGGGCTGATGGGATCACTGTCTGCATAGCTCACAGCTTCTCACCAGTGCATATTCCAAAGACTTGTAGGACCACCATTTTTTTTTTTTTTCAGTAGAATTGGGGAGATGCATGTGTAGTTTCTCCATATTACTAAACAATCTCACATTTTGACTTAAAAGAGAAATCAAATTGAAGGAAGGCAATTTACAAAGAAGTAAGGTGTCAAAATCCCTCATGCAATAAAATGACTATGTCAGATTCTTGTGGAAACTATTATTTTTTCACAGAATCTCACAGAATCACAGTATGGTTGAGGTTGGAAGGGATCTCTAGAGATCATCTAGCCCAATCCTCTGCTCCAGCAGGGACCCTTAGAGTACATGGTACAGGGTGGCATCCAGGTGAGTTTGGGAGATCTCCAGAGAAGGAGACTCCACAACCTCTCTGGGCAGCCTGTTCCAGGGTTCTGACATACTGGAAGTTCCATCACATGAAGATGGAACCTCCTGTGTTTCAGTTTGTATCTGTTACTCTTCGTCCTATCACTAGCCAACACTAAGAAGAATTTAGTCCCCTCTTCCCTAAATTCACACTCAGGTATTTGTACATATTAATCTAATGTCCTCTCAGTCTTCTTTTCTCCAGGCTAAACAGGCCCAGCTCGCTTAGTCTTTTCTCATACAGTAGATGCTCCAGCTCCTTAATCATCTTTGTCGCTCTACGCTGGACTCTCTCTAGAAGCTCCACATCCCTTTCATACTGGGGAGCCCAGAACTGCACATAGTACTCCAGGTGTGGCCTCACCAGGACTGAGTAGTATTCACAATATCTCTTCTTACAGATTTTTTTTTGCATATAAGTCCATTCATGAAGCATTCAAATAGCATAGATATGATGATGAGCACTGTCAAGAAGTCCCTAGAGAACACAGGTAACCAGCTTTTTAGAGCAGAACTACAGTAATAAACACAAAATAAATAAGACAAAGTACTGAATAGCAACCCACTAAGGAAACACAACACTTCAAAGTAAGGCAGAGGTCCACTAAAAAATTACTGATAAAATAATAAAATATTGATAAAAAATATTTTAAAGACTAAATTATAGTGAACATATGAAGACCATCACAGGTAAGACCTGAGAAAAACAGTTAAGAGTGTTCTCCAGCTAGTATCAAAATGACCACTTTTTCAGGACTTATGCTAAGTCATGTTACACTTTCCTCTAGATTACATTTTGAAGTCTTAAATATAATTATCTTTATATTTATTAATATAAAGATAAAATCACTAATGTATTACCTGTATATATTATTGTTTAGCAAACAAATTTTATAAAAAGGAACCCTCAGAAGTCAAAGAGCTTAAAGCAGACCAAATTATTTTAGCAAGCTTGATATGTCTCTAATATCAGTATCATATGCATTATTACAGACCATAATTACTTCAAGTATGCAAAATTAACATAGGAAAAAAAAGAAAAATTAATAGGAGCAGAACACATAGCTGCACAAAGCAGCACTAAATTCTGTATTTTGTTCAACATAATTTTACTGCTTCAGGGAGTAAGTGCAGAGAGCTTCCAGGCTCTTTGTTCTGGGATAGATCAAACAGGCACAGGCATATCTGCCGTAGGGCCAATGTTATACAAAACCATCACCTTCCAAAGGGTTTGTTCTTGGGGCAAACTTTCATACTAGGGTTCACTGCAAGCACTGGTGAGGAGAAGTCGAAGATATAAAACTGAAAAATTCTGGACCTATACTTTGTTGCCACGTAACAAATACACTAAATCTTTATATTTCTGTCACAAGTGAAAATATCTGATTATAAATTGCATGAATAGCCTGAATAAATTGCAAGAATTGATTGGTTAACTTGCACAAACTCTAAAATCCTTCATCAGTATGAAATCCACCATTTCAAATATTTTTTGTAAATCTTCACCAAAACTGTTTCAGCTTTTATATGGACTGTTCTGAAGTTCTTGACTCCTTCTCCATTTTCTTTTGCTCCTCAAGCTAAGCAAAAACTAAAAATATCTCCCTCTTGAGCCATCTTAAGTATATCACCATTTCTCTAGCTCTGGGCTCTATGCATGAAATTTATCTGATATTTCTGAACATATATTTTATTTTAATAAAACCTCAATTTTGTAGTATATTCCAGAAAACTAGTGGTGTAACCACAGCATATACCACCTCTCCCTCAGAGTTCATATCCATTTATAACATCTTATAATCAGGCAAATACTTTTCATGATAGAAATAATTAACTGTTTCAAATTCCAGACAGCATGAAAAAAGCCAGCAGCATCCTCCTCTTCCTTTAGCGTTACGCTACCTGCATTCACTTAGGAGTGAACTCACCTAGGAATACCATGGCTGGGATAAAAAGTGCCTAGTCTATTTTGCAAAAAGTGGCATTTAACCCTGACTTGTACTTAACAGAGACATCTAAAGCTGGAAATAATATATTTTAATTCACTTCTTCACCATAGGTAGCCTTGCTGAAGTAAAAAAGTTGATCATTACAGAGACAGAGTTCCAAAGCTCAGTCCTTTGCCATTAAGAGAAAGGTATGCATAAACACTTAGAATAAGAAATAAGAACATCTTGAAAAAGCACAAGGGTGTCATTGCTGGTACATGTAAGTATTATTTTTAAAGGATAAACAAAAAACTTCTGCCTAATGCTACAAATAATGATTAACTGAGTAATTTTTTAACACTGATGTTTGTGACCTGGAGCCCCCAAACATAGTAAAAATCTCAGCCTGCTGACTGAGCATTGCATTTATTAAAAAGAAAATGTCACAAAAAAAAAAAAAAAGGCGATAAGTACTTATAAAAAAGCAATCACCACCACTCCCCACAGTTATTCCTCCTGTAAGGACTCTTTAGCAGAGACAGAGACTGAATAACATCTTGTCAAGCCACGGCTGCGTGACATGAATATTTTAAGGAACTCATATCTGTTATGCAAAATTATTCTTGTGGTGACTTTAAATGGCCACTTGTACCTCTTGTCACTTATAAGGATGGAAAAAGCAACACTGTGAGCATACTGCATAGATTAATATATCCTTGTGTGCTGTAATTTCACTGTTACAAATCCCCCATGAAAACAGAGTAACTGGAAACAAAATAAAATGCATACAGATGTTTTTCTTTACTCCAAGCAAACAATTTCTTATTAACTGCCACTCAGGAGGTTACTTTCTGTAATTTCTTTTCTGAATAGTGCAGAAACAGAAGCAAAAACTGAAGAGGGCATAGCCATTCACCATTTAAACAGAAGTTTCCACAGAAACTTCAAACATAAAATAAAATAAAATAAAATAATGATATAGTGGGGTTTGAGTCCTTTCTGCAAGGCGTGCAGAAGAGTCTGCAATACTGTGGCCATATTTCCTTTAAGCAGGCAGATTCATTTGTGACTTATGGTCTCATTACAAGACTGGACATTTTTGCAAATTCCATAGATGATTTTATGATCTTTTTTAGTTCATTTATTTAGAAAGATTTGCAAAACCTGAATTCCTGATATGTAGTGACTTTTTCATGTACATAGACGGAATGTAAATGAGGACAGAAACAGATATTGAGATTTCTAATTAATAATTTCTGTTTTATTTATTTATATGCCTTTCTGTTGTGTTTTTTTTTGGAAGCAACTGACTTATATCAATCAATCTACTCAAGAGGAGGGGTAAAACAAAAAACAAGAAAGTTATTCTAATTTAAAAGATGCATTATTCTTTACAGAAATCAATTGAGAAAGTAGAAGATAAATTTCACAGCAGCGAGACAAATGATGATATACTTCAGGTGGCTTGAGTGAAAAACATCTTTATTTATTGCATACCTTGAGAAAAAAGGAATGGAATTTACAGTAGTCAATAAAAGAATCATAGAATCATAGAATGGCTAGGGTTGGAAGGGATCTCTAGAGGTCATCTAGTCCAACCCCCCCTGCACACGCAGGGTCCCCTAGAGCATGTGGCACAGGGTGATGTCCAGGCAGGTTTTGAAGATCTACAGAGAAGGACACTCCACAACCTCTCTTGGCAGCCTGTTCCAGGGCTCTGTCACCCTCACTGTTTAAGAAGTTCTTTCTCAAGTTTCTATGGAACTTTTGCTACCTCAATTTGTGGCCGTTTCCTCTAGTTCTATCACTGGCCACCACTGAGAAGAGGCCAGCCCCATCATCCTCACTCCCTGTCTTGAGATATTTATATACATTGATCAGGTCCCCTCTCAGTCTTCTCTTTTCTGCAGGCTGAAGAGGCCCAGCTCTCTCAGCCTTTGCTCATAGGGCAGATGTTCCAGGCCCCTAATCATCTTCATGGCCCTGGGCTAGACTCTCTCTAGCAGCTCCACGTCCCTCCTGCACTGGGGAGCCCAGAACTGCACACAGTACTCGAGGTGCGGCCTCACCAGGGCTGAGTAAAGGGGCAGAATCACCTCCCTCGACCTGATGGAGACGCTCTGCTTAATGCACCCCAGGATCCCATTGGCCTTCTTGGCCACGAGGGCACACTGCTGCCTCGTGGTCAACTTGTCATCCACCATGACGCCCAGGTCCCTCTCTGCGGGGCTGCTCTCCAGGAGGTCGGTCCCCAGCCTGTAGGCATGTCTAGGGTTATTCCTCCCCAAGTGCAGGACCCTACACTTGCCCTTGTTGAACCTGATGAGGTTACTCGCTGCCCAGTTGTCCAGTCTGTCCAGGTCCCTCTGGATGGCAGCGCTGCCCTCAGGGCTATCAGCTATTCCTCCCAATTTTGTATCATCAGCAAACTTGCTGAAGGAGCACTCCATCCCTTCATCCAGGTCGTTAATGAATAAATTGAACAGGACTGGACCGAGTACTGAGCCCTGGGGGACACCACCAACCACAGGCCTCCAGCTGGACTTGACACCACTGATTACCACTCTCTGGGCCCTGTCATTCAGCCAGTTCCTAATCCACCTCACTGTCCACTCATCTATGCCACTCTTCTGGAGCTTGCCCAGGAGGATACTGTGAGGGACGGTGTCAAAAGCCTTACTGAAGTCCAGATAGATCACATCCACCGCTCTGCCCTCATCTATCCATCTAGTCACCCCATCGTAGAAGGCTATCAGGTTAGTCAAGCATGATCTCCCCTTGGTGAACCCATGCTGGCTACTCCTGAGCACCTTCTTCTCCTCCATGTGCCTGGAAACAGCAGCCAGGATAACCTGCTCCATCAGCTTCCCAGGGACAGAGGTCAGGCTCACCAGCCTGTAGTTGCCCGGCTCCTCCTTCCTGCTTTTTGTGTAGAGCAGGGTGACATTGGCTTTACTCCAGGCCTCTGGCACCTCCCCCGTTCTCCAGGACCTTTCAAAGATGATGGAGAGCAGCTCGGCTACGACATCCGCCAGCTCATGCAGCACTCTGAGGTGCATCCCATCGGGGCCCATGGATTTGTGGGTGTTGAGTTTCCTCAGGTGCTCTCTAACCAACTCTTCCTCTACTCGGGGCAAGTCTTCCTCTCTCCAGTCCCTTCTCATTTCCCTAGGGTCTGAGACGCTAAGGGGCTGCCCTTGAGAGTTGTCAGCCCTATCTAGGCTCTGTAGTTCCTGKGGWCCAGCCCTAGCAGAGAAGACTGAGGCAAAGAAGGCATTTAGTAACTCTGCCTTCTCCACATCCTCCGTTACCAACGCACCCTCCCCATTCAGCAACGCACCGACATTTTCTCTAGTCTTCCTCTTGCTGCTGATGTAGTTGTAGAATCCCTTCCTGTTATCCTTGACTTCCCTCGCTAGTTCTAATTCCAATAGGGCCTTGGCCTTCCTCGACGCACTCCTGCATTCCCTGACAACATTCCTATATTGTTCCCTCATGGCCTGGCCCTTCTTCCACCTAACGTATGTTTTCTTCTTCTCACTAAGTTTGCCTAGCAGCTCCTTTTCCATCTACACAGGTCTCTTGCCCCTCTTACTTGACTTTCTACTGGTCGGAATACACCGATCCTGGGCTTGGAGAAAGTGTTGCTTGAAGAGAATCCAGCTCTCCTGGACACCCTTTCCTTCTAGGACCCTGGTCCAAGGGATTTCTCCAAGTCTCTTGAAGTCCAGGGCTGTAATCCTACTTCTTGCCCAGCTCCCTCCACGCAGGATCGTGAATTCCAACATCTCATGATCACTACATCCAAGACTGCCCTCGACCCTCACGTTTCCAGAACCCTGAACTAGGGTATAACTGCAACATAACAAAAAATATAACTTTGGTGAAATATTAGAAAAACATTATTAAATCGTACATTTTATACTTCTGGAATTTGTGTAAGTTAACTGATCATTTTACAGTAAGCCATTGCCCATGGAAATTATCCCTTTTCTTCACTTTCTTTGACCCAGCAAGTCCCTTCTTTTTGGCAAAAAGCCATGCTACAGATGGAACACCTTTTCTTCAGATGATCTTATATAGAACTTCTTGCTTTCTTCAATATGTTTGATATTTTTTTAAATAGATTTTTTTTCCCTATCCAAATGCCCACTGAATTTTCAATAACAGCCTTTAGCACCTTATCTGTTTTCTGGAAAATAGATTTTAATGCTTCAATTTTGAAATTCATTGTTTATGGAAACTACAGTCTAACAGATTACTAAACCTGAAATAAGAGGTAGCTACTACAACCAATTCTTACCCTTTTATTATCTATTCTCCAGTATCATCCATTCTATCATATATAACATTCAACACTCAACAAAAAGGTAAGAAAAAAAGAAATACAGATCTCAGTTTTATTAAAAATTAATCAAGATTAAACCTTGATAGATGAAATCAGTGTTTTTGCCTGTCATTTTTCACTAGGAAAGAGTCTTTAGCCTGGCTCTGAACAGCATGAAGACATCTATTCTATTAGTATAGTTAGCATATAAGAGCAAACTGGTAGGAACAGAATCAGGCAAAATATATCTAATCTGTATCTATGTTTTTATATATGTATATATGTCCATATATTTATATCAGAATCTGAAATTAGTTCAATTAGAACAGTTAGAGTTAGAATAAACTAAAATAAAACCAAAACAGGGTGAACCAGAGTACATAATAATATGCATTTAATTTGGAGCTCAAATAGTCTTTGGTGAATAGGGGAGGCTTCCTGGAAGCCTAGAGGGAGAATTAATCTGACAGCTCTTGAAATTTAGCTCTCAGCATTACTTTTTTTTTCTTCCTCTTTCTATGCTTACTATTATCCTCAGGAAAAATAACATGAGAGTCAGTATTTTCCTCATTTACTCTCTTGCTGGCTAGTTCTTCACCAGATGTACAGTACAAGATTTGCTAGAAGGCTAGCTAGTGACATATTAGTTTTTAAAAGCCTGAGATCTTGGGTAGGAAGACAACAATTTTGTTAGGGCAGGTTTATAAAGAAATCTAGGTATCTAAGTTAATCGGTTGCGCTGTCGCTTCTGAGGCCTTTAAAAGACATGTAATTGTTTTCATTGATTCTATAAGAGAATTAATTCCAGCTCTTCCAGTGATACTGGTGGAGCTGAGATAGCATGTATGCAATTCATGCTTAGTACAGGTGGAAAATAAGGCAGAGAAAGATACTAGGGTTTATGGAGATAAAGTTCCGGTGGGGAGAGACCTCTCTGTTCCCAAAAGAAGAAATGCTTGTGGGTATACTTAGATCTAGCTGAATAGATTGAGATGAAGATTTCAGAGAACATAAACTCTCTTTGCTCTTTCTGATTATAAATAACCACCGCTTACTTATACATAGAATCTGACGCATACAGTAATAAATGTTAGAAACTAATCTCCCTAGTGGTATTTAGCTGCTAAGACTGAGGTTATGACTAAGACATTCTTCTTTGCAAGCAAAAAAAGATTTTAGTGTTATGATCTGTAATTATTTTTTTTCTGTCTCAGATTGCCTCAGTTAAAATGTAAAAAGGAAGGGAAGGGAAGGGAAGGGAAGGGAAGGGAAGGGAAGGGAAGGGAAGGGAAGGGAAGGGAAGGGAAGGGAAGGGAAATGGAGAAAAAAAATCTGAAAAGCTATTGTTTGAAACAACTGCTAAGATTTAAGTTCTCTTGCCTTCATTAATGATTCATGCTCTTCCCATATAATCATTTTGGCTACAGAAAACACATTCCCTCTGTTTCTAGAGGGAAATATAAGTAAATCATCCAACTAAAGCCAATAACAAAAGCTAACTTTTTTTGTTGAGTTGATTTTAGTGTAGAATCTTGACTTATTTTTATCATTTTGTTTTTATCAACTTGTTTTCTGGCAAAAGCTCAGATAATTCCATGGTGTGAGGATAAATGGATCAATCTCCTTGTGCCTAAACACAGTCACTATTGGATAGCTACGGAATAGTAAAACCGCATAATAAAAAAGCTACCTTCTTGACTCATTTATAGTTTACTTGCTTATTCAGTTTCATCCCAAACCAAGATATTAGTGGTATATTCTGTGTTTACATTTCTTTCAAAGTATCTCATGAGATTTCCAAAACCTGTAAATCACATTTGCTATCACTCAAGGAGTCTACATATGATCAGTTTACTCCTGCACTGCACTCAGAGAAGTGAAATCTAATTAAGGGTGTCTGACTGGATCAGGTAAAATTCTAAAGACGGACACCCAAGCACAACTTTTGGTTTTGTTTCAGGATTAGAGGATAGATATTTTAGTTCAGTGTCAGAAACTGTGTATCTTTCAGAGGAACTACTGACAGCATACACAGAGTAATATTAATCAATTCTAACTTAAGACACTTAGGAATAAAATTCTAAATGTGAGGTCTAGGCATTTAACTCACAGGATGATTTTTGTCTACCTTAAAACAGGCATCAAAGACAGGACAAAGAAATCTGAGGATGTAATTTTTGGATATTCATACTCATACTAAGTTAGATAACTCCCTTTTTTAGGCTACTAGTGCTATGGCTGTGCTCAGAAAAACAAAATAAAAAATGCCAGAAGAATATAGCACTGCAATCACCAATTCAGTGAGAAATAATCTAAATGTGTACTAGAGCACATAACTTACTTCTAGTGAGTGTAGTTAAAAGTGCAGTAACTTGAAGATAGCATGATACTCTGCTGTACTGGAAATGGAATAACAGAATCATAGAATGGTTAAGGTTGGAAGGGACTTCTAGAGATCATCTAAGACAACATCCCTACTCAAACAGGGACCCCTATAGCACGTGACGCATAAATAGATCTATTGATAGATAGTGTGATTGCAGTACCTACAGATTTTTCCTTTTTATCAGTTAGTAGACAAAAACTATAAACAGCAAAATGTTACTCACTTCAGATGTCCACAGGAAATTTCTTCTTAACCTGAGAAGTGCTACAAATGTGATTGTTTTTCATTGTTTTTGAAATGCTAAATATTCTTCTCTTTCACAGACTAGCTAAATCATAAAAATAAGAATGAGAGCTAACTAGAATTTAGATGATTGTCTTTATATGGCTGTATTATATGTTTCCTTTCTATTTTCAGCTTTCATGTACTTCATTAGTTGTGCATGAAGATAACTTTTATAATTATTCTATTCTCAATTTCATTTTTCCAGATTTCCTACAATATTTACACTATAGTCAACCTACCTAATACTCTTACATTTTCTTTATGCGAGTTATTCGCTTCAGTGTCTTGAGACTTATATCCTAGAAGAAACCAAATTGAACTGTGAAAATCCTTATTTCTGCTGGGAATTTTATTTTTAGTTTTTTAGCTCTCCCTCCATCTGCCTTTGAGCAATTTTTTGTGCTTCAAGCATGAACAAACAATATTAATCCAAATTCTAGTTTCTGTGAGGCACATTAAGTTAGATCAAATGCACCTCAACTCTCCTCCTTAGGAACTATGTATTTATTTAACTGTTTCACTGTCTCACTCCCTTCAGCAAATCGAGTACAATGCTATGAAAAACATGTGGATTTTTTTCTGAAGGGGATGGGAAGGGCGGGAGATGGAAAGGGATGAAAAGGAAAAACAAACAAGTGGGAACCATATTGCTTTTTGCCAAAGGAAATATTCCACCCTGCTTTGTAATTCCACCTGCTTTGTAACACTCAGTAATTCACAATTCAAGCATTGTAGAACTGCAGTTCAACAAATATTGAGCTTACTCACCAAGTAGGGTGCAACAGCAGTAAGGCTGGTACCTGTTCTTCAAATATCTTCTATGAAAAAAAAAAAAAAAAAAGACACCTAGACACCTTCTTCTCACCACCTTAGCTTATAGATGGTTGCAGAAGAAATTGGAATGTTGGACTTTCCATTCCTCTCCACCCATAAAGTATTATCTTTGGCATTTAGAAATCATTCCCTTGATGATACAGCACTGTTTCTTCTTTTGGGCCAGGAGGCAGCTGATGTTTAATTACCAGTAGCAAATATTATAAAGAAATAGCTTGAGATGCCTCTTATCTCACATGAAAATAATCCTTCCACAGATTTGTATTTTCATAGCTGTTACTGTTTTCATAATTACTTTCCTCTCTGTTATATTTATATATAATCCAGTAGAAGTAGATAATATTAGGAGTTATTATTTTGAGCTGAATATTATTGGTCTCTTAGGACTATTACCATTGTTACTCTTTTTGAATTTGATCTCTTCTTTTGCATGCAGATTTGTGTTGTAGATCCTTGAAGACTTTCCCGTAGAGGAGATCCAAACCAAACAAGAGACAAGTGGAGTTAAACTAAGCTGTTGCTGACATACAAATGATGCTTTTGAATAGTGTAAATGCCTAGGAGACTGATTATTTCCTTGAGATTTTTCTCTCTCTTTTGCCAATGCAACTTGGAAATAGATATCTGGTTGTATTTGAAACTTGACCACACAGCTCCTAGTTCACATACCACATTATAAATAATGTGGTACTGAGGAACTGTCTTACAGCCACGTTGCCAAGAGTGGATATAAAGAATTACCTTATTTCTTTAAAATTCTTCTTTTTCTTCTAAACTGTTATGAGACACAAATAATTAAAAATATGTGATGGATTCATTTAGAAAACATACTAAATGAATAACAAGTTGTTATAAAAGAACATTGGTTCTTGACACTCTTGCTTGACATATTTGCCACATTAATTTTATTAATATTTAGATTTTGTTTTAATCTTTCTTAGGATTTTTTTCCTTAATTCAGAAGCATGCTGTCAGGATTCACACATCTGAAATATATATTCAAGATGAAAATTCCTTTTCCAAGATAGCCTTGTTAGGATAGAGTTTTCAGTTTGGAAAAGACTGTGTCTTTCCTATCTCTCACATATGTCCTGGTTTCTTAACACACAGAAGATCATTCTTATAAAAGAGGTTACTAATGATATTTTATTTATTTATTCCTTGGCATTTTCTCTAGGGAAAACACGGGTACAATTTAATGTCTTTCTATCTGTATTGGAGTTTTCTGTAGGAAGGCTCCTAAGACCCAATACTGCATGCAAGCAGATAATATCTGGGAATCATCATTCACAGACTGAAGAACTCTTTCTTCATCTTTCACTGAGACATTGTTGCAGGACATAGTCCTGCGGCCTCCCCCTTATTGAGGGATGCGCGGGAGAAGATCAGGTTCAGCAGCCCACCGTGTAAATATGTAAATATTGTAAATAGTGTTTAGGGAGGTTTTGTGGGGATTGGGCCCGTGACCCACGAGTGACCTCTTTGATGGTGGGGGCCAGGAGGCTCTCCGCCCTGGTCCCGGTTGCCTGGTAACCGGGAGAGCCACCAATGGGGTGCCTGGATTCTCCCGCCTTGGCCTGAGGGCAAATGGACGGGAGGATCCAAGGCGCCCAAATCTGGGGACCCGGGGTCAGTGAAAGATCTAGGGGACAAATGGGAGGCCGCGGGGCGGCCAACCCGCGGCCAATCATTCTTCTTGACATGTAGCCTCATCCCTATAAATCCCCGAAAGCTTCCCGTAATAAACGGTTGTTGTTCTTGTTTGGACCTCGTGTGTGCATGACTCCTTTTGATTGTGATACGTGAGGCCTGCGTGAGTGCAAGTGTGTGTGACCATGGGGTTCCTGGCAGCAACCCCCGCCCCTACTGAAAGCCTTCGGAACCGGCCTCTGGCTGTCGTCTTCGCTACTGCTTGGCACTCTACAGCTGCCGTTGCAGGGGAGCAGAGCAGCGGACCGGCACTGAAGGGGCTGGCATCAGGCTTCGGCTGCACCTTGTCATCCAGTGGCTGGGGCCTTGTCACCCTTCAAGACATGAACTCTTTTTCTTGGTGAGTTATCAGCAAGTTATTTGATATTTTTTCCTTAGAAGAGATCACATACATGTTTAGTGTATTGAAAATGAAGTTTCTAGTGGAGCACTGACCTCTTTTTTTGGCACCAGTATGAATACATTAGTGACTTATAGAGCTCTAATATAATGTTGTACATATTTTTCCTAATCGCACACTAAATTTCTTATAATCTGTGGTGATACCAAGTTCTCTTCATTTTAAATATTAGAGAAAAATGAAGTTATGCCTAACTTTAATACATTAGAAGCCTTTTTTAAATAATGTAGTGATCTAAACAAATATAGAAGAAACAAAACTATTAAAGAGTTTACCTCTTACATGGAGTTAAACTTATTCCCTAAGCCATACGGCCTAACTATGGCTAGTCCTAATGAACTTTCACAAGTTGTTGGAGAGCTTTCACTGTGCTACCGCAGATCATCCTCCAGATCAGTTTATGTGAGAGACATTTTGTTAACTTTTCTTAACTCTGGGATGTCTCATAATGTGAACCCAAGCATAGTAAGAGAACACAACTGGGAGATGCATTTCAAAGCCATATTCCTGATCTTAACCAAATGCTAATGTAGAACCACACTGAGAGCCAAAAGCACTCTTTTGCTTTCTCAATTTAGAGACCATTTTAGAGACTCTAGGTGCAATGACTGTGTAAATAATTTCAGTAACATGAAGAGACCTAGAGAGAATCGACTTCCTAACTTTCATAATTTCCATTTCAAACATAGACTAAACACTTGACCAAATGTTTTTCTGATCAAAAGTTAGAGGTATACATGATATAGTATTTCTATACTATAACACCGCTTATTCCAAATTCCTCCAAATCATTCCATATTTAATGTTATTAAGCCAATATTTTTAATTCAATGTTTGATTAGGTACACAAAGCAAGGTAGGAGGAATTATTTTAAACTGCTGTGACTGGAATTGGTTCCTGTGTTATATCTTGGCAGGTCACACCTTCCATTTCTTTACTAACTGTGAATAAAGCTTTTTTGAAAAAAAAAAAAAAAAAACACAAAAACAACAAAAAACAAACACTTTGAATGGATATGCCAGAGAATGAATAAAGGCTCACTATTAGGTAACTTATTGGAGTTACAAGGAATAAGAATTAAGTTCTCATTTTTTTTGTGGGCTGTTTTTTTTTTTGTGGTTTTGTTTTTATATATGTATTTGGATTATCTGTTAACAGAATATTTCAGTTACTTACATTTCCCCTCATATATTTATTTTTGTCCATATTTAATCAATGACACAGCACCCACTGAATAGTCAGAATCACCCCTCCTAAAGACTAGAAACCATCTTTGAGAAATTCTGTCTCTGTGAAGAATTCTGATGCTTGATGGCTTTCTGCAGTTATTCGATTAAAAATGAAATGTTTGCAGCAACCTGGGCCTCAGAAAATATTAAATACTATATTATACAGAATCTATTCCATCTGAATTATACTCTCCCTGCTGCTAATACAGGGGAAATACATTGTGGGAAAAAAAAGGTAGGAGGGTGGTTTCATATTCTAGAATCAATAATAGTCAATCAGTTGACAACACCATATTTCTAATTATGAACTATTTCCTATTTTTAAATCATCAGAAAAGACTAAAAGTGTTTTCTGTAGTAAAAAATATATGACATCCAATTAACAGGCTGTGGAAATAAAGTTATATAGAGGACAAAATGTCAGGATTCTTTTTACTGATTTCCTTTTTTTTTTTTCCTAGCACATGCATATGCAAGTTGGTCTACATGTTTGGCAACGTTATTTGTAGGCTAGTACTTGGTAAAACATGCTTTCCTTATTTACTACATTGAATATTTTATTATTTGTCTGATAAGCTAAAAAGTATAATAAATATTTCCCTCAGTGTGGACTTAAGCTTTTAAAGAATGGCCAAACAAGATAACCGTAAGCCATAAAGATATGTTCTTCTTGTTGTTCACCTTTAATAAGTCAGTTTCCAATTTTATATATTTTTATTTGTCATAGTTGTATATAGAACTAAATGATTTTTATTTGTTTTCTGGTTATCAGATACTTAATCCTACCAAAGCAAGGGGGAATTCCTTACCTCTGTCACTGTCTCCTTCTGGCATCCTGCTCAAGTAAGGATGTAAAACCACTAAGAATGTCTGTGTTTTGTTATTTCTTTGCCATGTCTGCCTAATCTCTAGAGCAGGGCAGATGTATGCCAGAGGTTTTTGTAAGCCTCCTCCATAACAATTACCTGTGTTTGGTTTGTTTTCCCAGTGCACACCAAAATCAGCTCCAAGCTGGAACTGAGCAGGTGTTGTCAAGGTCTCACATACCTGGGCAGTGCTTTTGGGCAGGCTTCACCACATGCCAAATCAGTGTTTTGTTTTGAGGGAAAATATTTTCAAACAACTTGGAGAAGATCCAGCGCCAGATCCCAAATTGCACTGAAAAAAACCCCGCAGGAATAAAGAAAAATATTGTTCCTAATATTTCAGGCACCCAAGTTATGAAATCCCCTTCATCAACTAAATAAGCACTCCACCCCAAAAAAACCCTTTTTGTTGACACCAGCCTAATGAAGAGGCTGTTCCATAATTTCATTGTAATGTTTATTGTAATGTAGTGCTTATTGCCATTCTGTTTCATGTGATCGTGTGTAAACAAACTTTTACCTGCAGTAATGATGTCCATTTTTGTTCATATGAGGAGCATTGGATAATTCAGGCTGAAAGGGACCTCAGAACATTTGTACTCCAATCTCCTGCTCAATCCAGAGTCCACTCTAAAGCCACAGTAGGTTGTTCAGGGCTTCATCTACTTTGGTCTTGAAAACCTCCAAAAATGGAGACTGCACAGTCTCTAGACAATCTGTTCCACTGCTTGACTGTACTAATGAAGAAAATGTTTCTCCTTATAACTAGTCTGAACATCTCTTGTTTCAGTCTGTTTTCGCAGGGCATGTTCTCCAGCCCCCAATGATCCTTTGCAGAACTCACTCCAGTTTACTGATGTCTTTCTTGTATTTGGGAACCCAAAATAGATGCAATATTCTAGATACAGTCTATTGAGGGCTTGGTAGAGGGAGATAATTGCTTCCCTTGATCTACTGACTGTGCTTGAACTAATACAACCTAGTATATTACTGTCCATCTCTGCTACTGAATCATATGCATCTCACTGCTCAGCACAGCGAAGAGGTCCTTTTCAGCAGAGGTGCTCCATAGGCAGACAGTTCCAATCCTGAGAGTAAGGGGTACTTCCTCTCTAGGCCCAGGTTTTTGCTCTTTTTCTTCATGAGTTTTCATGAAGTTTCTCTCTGCTCTTTCCTTCAGCCGTTCTAGAGCACTCTGGATGACATCACTGCCCTCAAATCTATCAACTTGATCCCCCAATTTGGTGTTGTCTGCAAATGTTATGAGCAAGTACTCCACCAGATTCTTCAGCTCACTGATGAAGATACTGAACAGGACTGGCATTCAAATAGAGTACAAGTGTTAACACTCAAAAGGACTACTAAGCTATACATTCTAAATCAATCATCCAGCTAGCTTTTACCCATATAGTTGTCCACTCATTCAGACTATGAAGTCTTATCTCAGACACTAAAATATTTTGGGAGCCAGTGCTGAAATTCTTTCTAATGGTCAAGACAAATTACTTCCTCTGCTCTTTTCTTATCCATAAAGCCAGTGATTTCTTTTCCCTGACAGAAATGCGAAATTCTCTTTCCCAGCATGATTTTCCCAAGGACACATCTGAAGTCTGTTATTCCTTGGCTTGACCTGTGGTAATACTTTTAGAAGAATATGGATTTGTGGCCTATCAAAACTCACTCTTCTCTTAGCATAASTGCAGGCTGTCTTGACATGACTGCAGGCCATGATGATTCCGCTGCGCTACAAGGACTCTGAAAACAAAGAGATAATGACCCTGAGAACGGAGCAGCCAGGACCTGGCAGTGCTGAGGCTGCAAGGACACTCAGAGCAGAGAAGGAAAAAATAAGAACTATGGAGCAAGCGGAGGAGTGGGAACCAACTTCAAACGTGGGACTGAGAGAGCTCAACAAGATAAGAGCCAGAGCACCTGTAGCCTAATTATAAGGATGTGTGCTTTTAGCCAATCATTATGTTAGTGYGCRTGTGAACCKTAGTATGTAACCAATCAAGTTAACTGCCGAGCGGTTGCTAAGATGACCCTGCTGTAGTTACCATATAAATACCGCTTTGTAACGCAAATAAACTGGGCAGATTGCTTTTTAATCATATTGGCGTGCTTTCTGTTCTGAGCGCCTCTCTGTCCCTGAATTTTCCTGCTGTGATCCTGGCTACCGGATCAGGAAAGTCTCAAAGTCCAGATGATTGACAACATTGACCTTTTGCCATTTTTGAAAATGAGTGCAATATTTGTTTTTCTTTAGTCATTGGAGATATCCCTGAATCCTATGGCTTTTTCAAGATAGTAAGAGTGACCTCAATATCATCTAGCTCTCTCAGCATGTATGGAAGCTCGTAGGGTCCCATAGACTTTTATGTGTCAAAAACCTTCCTGACACAATTCTCACTGACCTAGTAGTTCTTCTCTTTAAAACTTTTTTTTTTTTTCATTTTCTTTTCTAAGCACAGGAAAACTTCCTGGTGAAAAATGAGGCAAAGGCAGCAACCACTACATTCAGAAATTAATCATAGAATCATAGAATGCTTAAGGTTGGAAGGGACCTCTAGAGGTCATCTAGTCCAAACCCCCTGCACACGCAGGGTCCCCTAGAGCATGTGGCACAGGGTGGTGTCCAGGCGGCTTTTGAAGATCTCCAGAGAAGGAGACTCCACCACCTCTCTTGGCAGCCTGTTCCAGGGCTCTGTCACTCTCACCGTTAAAAAATTCTTTCTCAAGTTCCTGTGGAATTTTTTGGTTCCTCAATTTGTGGCCATTTCCTCTGGTTCTATCACTGGCCACCACTGAGAAGAGGCCAGCCCCATCATCCTCACTCCCTTTCTTGAGATATTTATATACATTAATCAGGTCCCCTCTCAGTCTTCTCTTCTCCAGGCTGAAGAGGCCCAGCTCTCTCAGCCTTTGCTCATAGGGCAGATGTTCCAGGCCCCTAATCATCTTCGTGGCCCTGCGCTGGACTCTCTCTAGCAGCTCCACGTCCCTCCTGCACTGGGGAGCCCAGAACTGCACACAGTACTCGAGGTGYGGCCTCACCAGGGCTGAGKAGAGGGGCAGAATCACCTCCCTCGACCTGMTGGAGAYGCTCTGCTTAATGCACCCCAGGATCCCATTGGCCTTCTTGGCCACGAGGGCACCTGCTGCCTCGTGGTCAACTTGTCATCCACCATGACGCCCAGGTCCCTCTCTGCGGGGCTGCTCTCCAGGAGGTCAGTCCCCAGCCTGTAGGCATGTCTAGGGTTATTCCTCCCCAGGTGCAGGACCCTACACTTGCCCTTGTTGAACTTGATGAGGTTACTCGCCACTCAGTTGTTCAGTCTGTCCAGGTCCCTCTGGATGGCAGTGCCGCCCTCAGGGCTATCAGCTATTCCTCCCAATTTTGTATCGTCAGCAAACTTACTGAGGGAGCACTCCATCCCTTCATCCAGGTTGTTAATGAATAAATTGAACAGGACTGGACCGAGTACTGAGCCCTGGGGGACACCACTATCCACAGGCCTCCAGCTGGACTCGGCACCACTGATTACCACTCTCTGGGCCCTGTCAGGCAGCCAGTTCCTAATCCACCTCACTGTCCACTCATCTATGCCACTCTTCTGGAGCTTGCTCATATTTCATTAATCATATTTCATTAATCATATTTCACTCTTCTTTTTAATAGACAATAAATAAGCCCATTAGCCTTGTGTGCCACGATTATCCTAGTTGTTCTTTTGTGGAGCTTTTAAGCCTGTTAATTTGAACATGTTGCTTTGTTAGATGTGAGTTAATACCAATATCCTTTCAAATGAGGTACAATAGAATTACAAAAATTCTGTCTCTACTGATCATACCTAGCTTTATCTATCCTAAAACCATATTTACCTTTTCCATTTAAATCCTGTCCTTATCTTTATGACTCGCTACTACAGATTCTTAACTCTTTCATTTCCACCTGTGAACTCCAAAGTTTACTCAGATATTCCTGTTGTTAATCCTTAAACACATGATCTTCATACGTTTGAATTCAACATCGGAATCTCTTATCTCCTGGCCATCCCAATTGTTTCTCTGAAATCCCTGCCCACAGTTGTTCCTTGCTGACAGCAGATTTAAAAGAAACACTGAATGTTTTCTAAAATATTTCCAAAGTCAATTCTTGTGGAACTCTTTTTCCTCAGAAATCACCTTCTACATCTGGGAAAATGTAAAGACTGAAGTTCCACCAGAGTCTTCCTTAAGTCTCATACTAATTCTCAAGGCTCATTAAGGCTCATACTAGGCCTGTAGCCTCAATCATTTGCTAAGAGTGTGTTCCTAAAAAAACAAACTTGCAGATAATTATTTCAAATAGCCTTTCAGGCAGTTTGTAGGAGCAGAAGGTCTACAGCTGAAAAACAAAAGAACCCAAATGACATTTAAAGTCACAAAAAATTTCATTAACGTGAAGTATCTTTTTTTAAACACCAGTATTCAGCGCAGGCTTTTATAATCAGTTTCTGAAAAGCAACAGTGTTTTTTCTTGTGTATTGCCTCACGATAATATTGTAGTCTTAAAAATTCATTTTTGTTTGAAGTGATGAATTTTAGAAAACGCCTGTATTAATGCTGATAACAATAAAATGTTGTAGCACTTCATTAATTTTTCCTGCATTAAAATGGTATTTATTTAAATTTATGTTGGGTGTAACCATGTTATATTCATCATAATTTCTTGTATTTACTTTGCGTCTTCTCCTTCCACTGTTGCTCTTCTCAAAACAATCCTTGCTCATTGAGTATGAATGAATCTTTATTCATTGAGAAAAACTGAAGTCAGTATTGTGAAATCATTACTTCAGTTAAATGATTTGCAATGAAGATAATATCTATTCTATGAAGGATTAGAAAGAAGTAGAGATTAATGGATGCTAACACAAAGACAAATTAAAATAAAAATCTCACAAGTGCATCTAATTGTGATAAGCCACAATAATCAATCTTAAGTATTCAAATGGTCTGCTAATTCAATTTTTTGCTAACTATGGGTCAAATCCTATTTCCTGATTTCCTTGGCAATCTTTAATGTATTCTTTGCAGCTCTTTGGGAAGAAAGAAAAAAAAAAAAAAGAGGAAATTTGCGATTGTTTAGACAAATGCAATGAATGTGTTGTTAAAACAATGATCTGAAAAGGGCAAAAATAGAGTTCAGATTTATCAGATTTATATGAGACTATTCCCAGTGGCATATACTGCATTGTGACTAACTTTGGGATACACAGTCCTGCTGTTATCTTAAAATTGTTCCTCAGAGATGAGCAGAAGAGTCATGTACAACTTGACCTTTACTGATCCATGCACAGTTTTCACTGAGGTACTCAAACCAATCAAATAAAAACTTCTTTAAAACACCCTGTCAGGTACTCTAGATGTATTTGATGCCTTAGCTTGATGTTTTTAACTCTTCTTATAACTAGAGCTCAGGAAGCAACAGAAAAATGTTACCTAGATTCCGAAGCACCATTCTGTGTGTGTGTGTGTCTTTTTGTATGCCTATATGATTAATGGGAAAGTTACTAAAGATTAGCTACTTAGGAGATCTTTAGATCATTCTCTCTAAAAGAGAAGTAAGGACTGAATGTGAATCTCTCATTTCCTAGAGCCTCTCAACAATGAGCTACTCTAATAAAGGCAGTAGCAATAGTTCCTGTGCAGTCAGAAATTCCTGAAAGTCTTTTCAACATACCATAATTTGCAACATGCTTTTATAATCAATGGAAGACATTATGATATAAATACAGAATAAATTGTAGTCATGTAGGCCTAAAACCTTGGTCAAATAAGTGACAGGCAGGGAAGTGTGAAAGAATAAAACATGTACTTACTTGGATTTAATCAGTGTTAATCCACAGTAGTTAAGGCAGTTTAAATGTGAAGTGAGTAGAAAGAAAATGATGAATGAGTGTTGCCTGTGCATGCTGGGCCTGATAAAGTCTCTGACTGAATGGAGAAAACCAGTTCTGCATTGCAACTTGTATTGTTGAATAATTTATCATATAAACAGTCATTGGTAATAAACTCACACTGGAGATTAAATGCATGTTATTTGAGTTTTGACATGTTGTGGTGAGCTTCAATAAGTGTTTCCACTGAATGTGTGAAGGCCTTGAACACATCCTTTAAATAGCAATTGGTAACCTGACAAGGTATTTCCTTAGTCCCCTGACCTCTCTCATAAGGGGCAGTGGGCCTCATTGCTTACATACTTTTTCTACTCTGTTCTGGAAAGAAAACCTGTGTTCTTTAAAATATATATATTACATTATAAAGAAAATATTTTGAGGAGGAAAAGTACTAAGTCCCAAGGAAAATGTGGAATCTCAAATGAAATAAATTTAAACTATTAATAAGCTTAAAACTTTAAGTAATTTCTTAAAGATGTCTACAAAAATGAAATTCTTCATTATAAATGTAAAAGAAGCATAAATATGCATTTTTGTACACAGATGTAGACACAAATACTTAGGTATATATTTCTGAGGTTGGAGGGGAAGATGCAGGGAGAGCTTCTAAATAAAGTGAAAAACTTTAAGCTTGTGCATATATTGCATAACTGAGTATTTCCACTCTTGGAAGCACTGAAGAGCAGATGAAAAATAGATGAATGGCATTTGCTCACTGTTTCAGAATGAGAAAAGGATTTATATCAAGTGCAGTGGGTTGGAATACTGGATTCTTACACTGTGTTTTTTCTTCATTAGATTTTCGATATAGGAAGCCTAAGAATAAATCCTCATGCTATGAGATAAGATTCCTTTATTTTATTTTTTTCCTATTTTTATAAGTATAAAGAAAGTGGTTATAATAGAAGAAAAGTCTTTAAGTTAAACTAAAGTTACATAAAACTTATGTAACTATAAGTAAGATTATAGTTATTACTGTTAATTCAGGAACTTATGCTCAGAACATTATGTAATCAGATACATAGATAAAAAGATACATATGTAAAAAGATACAAAGATATGAACTGTACAATGGAGGAAAGCATCCTATATATATTAATACTTCTACTCATTTCCTAATAAAAGGAATATTAAAGCCAAAGATATCAAATGACTTTGGCTTATATGATTAAGTAATGTAATGTGCTGGCATAGTTTAGTGGTCCTTAGTATTTAGTTCTAAGTCAAAATTAATCACTATTCCTTTTTAACTACTTATGGATATCCTCCAGAACACATTTTTTTTTTTTTACAACTAAGAACTAGATTTAATTATTCTTTCTCCAATCAGTTCCCTCTCCTCTTTTTTCTTTTTGCTTGCACAATAGTGTTGAATTAGCCAAAAGCAATATTTTGAACTCAGAGTTGAAAGATGATATAGAATATTTCAAACTTTTTATTCTATTCTAATTGTGCAAGATAAATGCTGATTTTAGTAACAATTCATTTTTACTAATTTAGCCATGTAAATATTTAGGCATATAGTCCAAACTAATAATCGAGACTTCTTCCACAATCAACAAACAGAATTAGAAACCTAAAAGGGTGCTTCACAATAAACTTCTTATTCAACTAACTTAGAATAGAAAACAATACTTGCTAAAGGTCCCAGCCTTCTCCTATGACAGGAAATGGAGCTGGATGACTAGTTGGTACTAAATGACTCTATTTTATACACTTGAAATGAGCATATGAAGAATCTCAACCTTAATCTTCTAGACTCCAATATATACTTCTTAGCTGTTTATTCTAAATAATTATTGCATTGTATATCCTAGATTAGCTCCAAAAACATAAACCAAATGTAATATTTCAATAATTTAATACTTATATGAATACTGAATATGCATGTATTTTTGCTTCAATATAGTGTTTCCAAATACTTTTCACACTCTTGTTGGTAATAAATTTAACTGTAATTGATAAGTGAGCACATTATCAGCTATTTCATTAAATCATTAAGGACTGAACGAGTCAATATATTGTTGCCTAGCCTAGCACATTTTAATCACAGTATTTTAAGGCTCCTTAACTGGTGCATTTTCAACATTATAGACAGACTTGTCCTCATCTTGGCAGCTGAGCCAGAAAACACATCTTCTTCTGTTTACTTTATGTCCACAGGAGAAAAGATTTTTTAAAAAAATTAATTTTATTAATATGGTAATTTGATGTTTTAGTAATTTCCCATAGTATCTTCTGTGGTCTATAAATCACCAATGCTTTATACAGATTAATAAAGGGCATTATCTTTCTCTGGGGAAAGCTATAAAGTCTTATTTTTTAAAATAAAACTATAGTTTGGGGTTTTTTTTAATAACTATTTTTATGCTATTGCTTCCAAAGACTGTTCTACTATATCTGCTAATGGACAAGCCATGCAGACCAAACTGCTTGAAATGATTGAAAGTCACTGGGCTATCATGATTTATCTTTTTCTACATAATAAAGCTGATTTTCAAAATATTCTTATTTTAAAATTGGACTGGCAGATTAGTTAGTCCAATTTGTACATTTTTATGCATGTGGTTTCTGTTTCTGTCATTATTATTAATCATAATGAAAGTGCTTATTATGTATAGTGCATAATGCAGAATCTTACCAACTTATTCAACTCTCACAATAATAGGCCTCTTCAGTAACTTCCTTTTGTCTGAGCAAAGAAATTATACTTTCAGTGTATTCCTTCTCAGATCCAAAGAGTTGGGCAGGAATACCAGTAACCAGGTGATTTTGTCTTTTTATAATTACAATAGATCCTGATTATGGTTCAGTCTATAGTGAACTTTGGGGGAAAAAAAATCCAAGTTTATTTTTGATCTTTAAGAGAGATATGTTTGCTTTGGAAAACATTTAGATTTGTGTTTTATTGATCCACAGGTCCAATAAAACAGATCATATTTTAACTGAATATATACATATATTTAAGTTCTTTTTTGATATTTATTAATATTACTAGTCAATACAATCATGCACCAATTGATGTGTGATGTCGACTCTATGGAAAAACTATTTTATTGGCAACCATTTCACAGAATCACAAAATGGTTGAGGTTAGGAGGGACCTCTAGAGGTCATCTAGTCCAATCCCCCCTGCTCCAGCACGGACACCTAGAGCACAAGTTGGTATGATCCTTCAAGCCCATCAGCCTCACTCGCACTGGCACTCAGACTCCTTGTCCTACTTCTTAGCTAGTCTGACTGAGAGTTCAAAAGCAGCTCACATGCTTAGATTTTAGTTAGAACAAGGATTTAGTATGAGGAGTTAAGAAGTCAGCTGTATGATGACAATCTGCAATAGAAATAAAACTACTATGTAATAATTTATAAATATTGTATATCAATCTGCTTATTAAGGAGTTTGCTGCATAAAAGTGCTGATTTAATGATCTGCAAAAAAAAAAGCTCTGCAAAAAAAAAGGTCTCAGATAAAAAAAAAGACAATATAAACCATCCTCAGAAAAACTACATCCTTACTAAAATCATTAGCAATAATTATTTTTATTTTTCTTGGCTTTAACAAGTTACTGTACGGCTTTTGACAACTATGACAAAGTCAAAGTTAAACTCTGTTAAGGGCAAAATGTAGAAGAACATCTACATGGAAGCAAGAATTTCTCATCAGCATATGTAAATCTAAATAACTTTATCAAAATGCATTTTTTAATACAAATTAATGCAGAATTAAGATTCATTAGTAATACTGCCAAAATTGTTTCTACAAAAAAAAAAAAAAAAAATCCTTATTGATTCATATCCCTTTTCTTTAGTTCCATGCTTCTCCTTCCAGTACTAAATTTGATGGTGCAAGCCGTCCTCATTTAGAGAGGTCGTCAGTATCCAGGTGACCCTGTCGAGGTTCTTGATGGGGCAAGTTCAGTACTAGTGGTTGGGGTCCCTGCCTCTTCAGTCTTTTGTACATTTGAAGTTGTTTTTAAATATTTTCTTCTCATAGTCTTCTCATTTCTGCTTGGTTCCCATCTAAAGTGTTCCTAAAGGTATCCTGAGATCCTATACTGCCATGTAAGTGTAAAGCCTCTGGTCTTCACTAATAAATGAAAAAGAAACTCTGATTTACTGTCCTACAGTATTTTCTATCAAGATTGCCATTAGAATATAAACTTTGCACAGCTTTTAAGAAGGATGGAAATTTTTAAGTGAGAATATGTATAGATTTTGGTTTTTTTTAAAAAATATAAAATATGATTTGTTCCTTTTTTTAAGATATAAAAAATGTATCTAGTTTTAAGAAAACTATGTGGATATATTCATCATTGTTCATAGTTCACAGAAGTAAAATTCCCCAGGTATTAAATCTTTTTGGATGTGCAAGTGCAGCTGAAACACAGAGTACCGTTGTTAAGCGTTAGTTCTATGTAGAATTATATGATTCAACCTGAGAAAGATAAAGGCAAAAAGACTGACATTTGAGAAGTATAATCAGAGACTAGGACTTGGAAGAATTACAGCCAGAACTGTGAAAAAATGCTTAGGAATCTTTTGTCTATAGAAAATCACTCAGTCAATTAAGTCTTCAGGGATTAAGGTAGTATACCAGATTTTTTTTTTTAACTTCTTAAAAAAAAATCAAATCTTTTTTGTGTCTGGACACTTAAATTGCAGCATGGCACTAAATGTTCTTTTTGTATTACAAAGTGAATTGGAGTTCTACAGAGAAGCTGACAGACTTTATTTTGTTTTGACAGAATATTGTATTCTTAACAAAATCAAGAGGCTTTCATATCTTTTAAATTTGATCTTGAATTGTTACTTGTTATCTTTCAGTCTTCAGGTACCTTAGACACATTTTAGAGATTTTTTAAATTAATCATTAATATTAGAACTTTTTTCACATCATCTTTTAAAGAAATCCTAATTCTATTCTTCACGACATCATAAAATAAGTGTTGCTTAGATTCACCACATACAGTGAAGCAAGAGGATATTATGACAGTCCTCTTATGATTATCTAGTCTGATCCCCAAAGTAACATAATTCAGTGGATTCAATTTATTGATTTCCATTTGAATTAGAGTATTTTATTTTAGAAGATAGACAGATGTATTTTTTTTTTAATTAATGATGTCAAATGCATTACAAACCTTGGATGATTGTTTATACGCCCAATCATTTTCATATTAGAAAAAGAAAGAAACCCCTACCATTATTTTCAGTAGCATTTTTTTGCTTATTGTCTGTCTACACTTGTGTCATAATCAGAATGCTTCTTTTGACAGGTATACATCTTTCAGTGATCATATTTGTATAATATTTATGCAAGGAACATGCTTTGTTTCATTTCTAGTTCTGATTGACTGTGCACATCATAAATAAAGGTTTCACTGATATTTGCTTAAATTCTGATTGAGAAAGTTCATTATTTTCCAAGACCAGTTTTCTCTTGTCCTCCCAACCCAAATCAAAAAATCGTCTATTTATTTACTTAACCTGTGAAATACACTAAAGCCTGTGCGATTCTAGGCTTATCTGCAAGAATATTACTTCTGCTCTGAAGAGAGAGCAAATCCTGACTGTCCACTTACTGCGTATCCAGACAGGCTCTGTGCATTGACTTCTCTCTTCTATTTCCTGGAGGAGTTACCACTAAATCTGCACAGAACATTTCAATTTGACAGGAGTGACTTGTACAACTGCAGAAAAAAAACATTTTCAACATCTCTGTGTCTGCAACCAAGATCTCCCACAGCTGTGAACTTATGCATTTTTATTGTATCTTTGTCATGAAGTAAAGACTTCAATTAACATGTGTTCTGCTTTGTGCCTTGCTTTCTTGCATTTTTCCTGAGTTATATCTTTACTTAGATTTATAGATATATAATTTTCCTTTTGCCTTAGCAACTCCAGTTCTTGACAAAGCTAGTTAGACTGTCTGATCACTATCTTCTACTATTTTTCCCAAAACAAACTCTTAAATACTTTTGTATTAATAAATAGAGAGAGATGTATTCTATTTTTGTTTAAAAAACTTGAGGTGCTGGACCTGACTATCAGGTATTATGACATTTCCGTAAGCGTTTGCTCAATTCTCTAAGACTTTATTGATGATAAAAAATATTTGCTGTCAATTTTACTTCAAGTGCTTTTTTTTTTTTTTTTTTTTAGGTACCTTTGTATCCTTTAAATTTTTACTGCATAGATAAATGACAATACTGTTTATCTAAAACAGATGTCCGTAATCTACCTAATTCCACATGAGGCTTCCACCTCACTTTTTCCTTTGTATTATGATATCTCTCTTCTCTAGAAAGTTAGACATTTTTGATTCAGTTTTGCTTTTTTAAACTCAATGACTACTATTCTGGGCAAAAAGAAATCTGTATTTACCAGTAGGCGTATCCTTTTCCAAAGCATTTGGTTTATAAATAAGTTCTCTCTTCTTCATTTTAAGATGAATGACACTATATATTAGATCATATAGAAAAAAGAATGACAAAAAATTAGAATGAATGATCAAATAGCTATCTTCACAATCAATTCTTATATTTTGCATTATTTACACTCCAAGCACTTGTGTTATCTACAATTATCACAAAAAAAAAGTTTATTCCATATCCTATCCTATCTTAACATAGTATGGGGAGATAAATTGACCTCTAATGATGAAAATAGAAATATATCAGTTTGGTAAACTTTCTCCTTCTTTATTAGTAATTCTGTCTACCTCTTTGTGTGCTTTAATTCACTGGAAGTGTGTTATAATGATTTTGCACTCTTCCAATTTCTTTATCAGAATGTCATTCATTACCTAGTTAAATGTTTTACAGAAGTATGAATATATTATTATCAAACAGAGGTAAACAAGGACTTTTGATATCTTTTGACATTCCCATATACTTAGAAAAAAATGACTTTGAATTGAAAAAAAAGATTATTTTAAATTTAAAATTTTATTTGACAAATGACCAGATAACTATTGATTATTTCATCTAAAATTCTCATATAAAAGTGGATTAATTCTTACCAAAGAGAATGTAGGACAGCTTTTTTTAAAATATAAAATATAAACAATATGGTTAGCTACATAGACTTACAGAATCCAGCTTGCTTATACCTGACTAAAATGCCAAATTGGAATTGCAGTTAAACTGGTATTTCACAAGTATGCAGCTGCATACACCTATAGCCAAATTTTGAATCTTCAAATACTTCACACCAGTATATACCTTTTTCTATGGAAATGAATTGTAAAATACAAAATCAATTTATTTGAATGGAAACAGAGTTAAGTCAGCAGCATATTACTGTATAGCATTTATAGAACACTGTACTAAATTATTTATGGTGTTGATATGATTTATTTCAGTTAAAAATACATTAAAAGTAAGTCTTTTAACCAGCCAGCTTCAGGAATGACATATATATATATATATATACACACACACACACACACACACACAGACACATAGCATTGTAGGGTGAATTTTCAAGGAAATACATTTGCTTATATGAGCTTCAAAAATCTCATCAAAATTGTTTGCTATTAATGAATAAAAGACCAGCACAGAATCAACAGGCATCCCGGGGCTCTAAAAACCTCATCTGTGATGAATTCTAACACAGCGTTTCGCCATGTTTTGAATCCATCTCACCTAATTTTAATCTCAGTAGTATAAGTTCTTACATTTGAACTAGTCACCTCCATCTCACTCAATATTTCACATAAGTAATAGGGTCTTGGCCTGTATGGTTCACTTCTTCCTAGAGAGGACATCTAAAATGAGTTAGATGAAGCAAATTTACAACTACCTTTTTTTTTCTTCCTTTTTTCCTACTTTTAAGAGAGAAAATAGATGATTCACTTCTGTATAGGTAACAGAAGTCAGATGAAACTAATTTTCTCTCTAATGGCTTCAATAGGCAGAAAAATGCTATGCCACTCATATCCATGTAACTAATCTGCATTACTCAAATAGGGCATACACAAGTGCTGCAGAGAGAAATTGAGGACTAAATCCTCAGATATTACATCAGATCCCTGACCACTTCTGTGGAGAGTACTCTCTTGAGACTGGTGGTGCAATTCTGTCTGCCTAAGCTCAGACTGGAAGTGGCAAAACAAACCTTAACTGCAGTCTGACTCCCCTACTGTGAACAGTCTCCCAAAATGACATGTATTTAGATTTCTTTTGAAATAAAAATATTATTCTCTAAATGATTCTCTAAAAATGATTGTGTGATAGCTGAATCTCATCACAAACAAATCTAAATTTAGATGATAAAACAGTTTTTGAATAATTCCTCTGTTAGACATTTTGAAATACTGGTTTGAGAAAAACAGTAATAACAAAAATCCCATGAATTTAAAGGTAGTTGAAGTTTGTGCTGAACAACACATCACAAGCTGTCCTTAAAAAGAAATATTAGATGGTTAAGAACATGTTTAAATTCTACTCATGTACAGTATTGTATAAAATGAAATAAGTAAAATATTTACCTTCCATATTTTTATTTGACAACTTCTGTTTTAAAATACTAGAGCTTATACTAGAGGATATTTTCCCCTATTTCACACCCAGATAAACACCAGTTTATAACTTGGCATAAACCAACGATAGTCCTGGCTAAGAAGAAATTAGCCTGGTATTCTCCCGATTAAGCAGTTGCCATTGTCATCCATTGTAATTAGATTAAATCAGCTTTTAAAGAGATATCTCAATAAAAAGGGCACTTAAATTTATTTCACAGTTAAAGGCACACACAACAGTACACACAACAAATCTAGCTATGATTAAACAGCTTTAATGTGGTTAATAGGCCACAATGAGACAGTTATATACATCTTCATTGAAACAATTTCTTTATTTCTTCATTTGTTAATGAACATAAAATAATAGGAATATGGAAATAAAAATCGAAGTAGGACCTAAGTCATTTTAAAAATGCTATGCATATATAGGGTATGATTTTCATGTTTAGTAACATTTCTTTAAACCTTTTAAACTTTTTAAAAGGATGGAGACTCCACAGTCTCTATGGGCAACCTGCTTCAGTGCTCAGTCACAGACAATAAGTGTTTCCTCATGTTTAGGTGGCCCTTCCTGTGTTTATATGCATCTGTAAGATTCTCTCTCAGCCTCCACTTTTCCAGGCTAAACATGTCTGTCTGAAGGGCAACACAACACTTTGAGGCATCATCAAGTTTGGGATCATCAGCAAACTTGCTGAGAGTGCACTCCATCCTTTCATCCAGTCATTGATGATGACCAGCATTGGACCCAATAGTGACCGCAGGGGAACACCACTAGTTACAGGCCTCATTGTGCAGTGATGGCTTTCTGAGTCGAGACAGAGATGGGTGATGGTTAGATAGATTTATTGGCCAACATCCTCCTCCAGAGAGGCATTTGAACACAAGACTGGTGCAGTTCAGCTTTGCATGGTGCCCTGGGCAGATGGCAGGGGATGAATGTTGTGGAGGATGGACTTAGTGAGGGATGTAGATGGTACAGGGCAAAAATGACAAGGTATGGAGGCAGTGGGGGACAAAGGATGAATGCTGGGATGAGTGGATGCCACAGGGGATGCTTGCATCAAGGAAAGGATCCCCCAGATGATGGATGTAATGGGGGAGAGGTGCAGGAAGTGACAGATGTGACAAGGTAGGGGAATGTCAAGAGAAGGCAGTACATCCTGTAGAAGAGGCACTATGGAGGATGGATGCCAGGGAGGATGGATGCCACAGGGGATGTATGTGGTAGGATATGGAGGTGATGGGAGATGGATGTGACAAGCTATGGAGGCAGTGGGGACAGATATGATGGGGGATGGACATGGTAACAGAAGACCATTGCAAGAGATGGACACCACAGAGGATAGACACCATGGAGAATGGATATAAGGATGATGGATATCACAGGAAACAGACTCGCTGGGGATGGACATAGCATAGATGGACATGACGGAGGACACATGCATTAGGGGACGAGATGCCATGGAGGATGGACAGCAGAGAAGATGGACACAACAGGAGAAAACACCACAGTGGGTAGATGCCACAGTAGATGACACCCTGGGGAATAGTCATAACAGAGGATGGAAAAACAGGGGATGGAACAAGGTGAAAAAAGCATTACATTAGCTCACAAAAAAAGAAATCTATTGTGGGTTACATAGTATCCTAACTTGCTGAACTATAGATCTGAAAAAGCTGATCTTTTAATGATGCAAAAGCATCATATATCATATATAAAAGCATATATTCCACCTTTCCCATGCTCTTTTCAAAATATTGTCATTTGGCCACTTTTAGAGATAAGATGTTGATTTGACCTTGTAATTTCATCCTCTTATTTTTATGTTCCAGACAAAATGTACAATTCAGGAACTTGAAATATCCCAGGTATTAATATGACCTGAAGACTTCTTCAGAGTGTCAAAGGAGAATATAGTAGATAATACTAGATGAGCTGGATAAGAGTCTAACTGAGGTGATGAAAGAAAAAGCTTTGAAAATTTAAGAATTTAAGTTTTATAGGAAGACAGCTTTGGAAGAATTCTTTGAAGACTAGTAGCTTAGGTTTTATTTCTTTCATACAAAAATGATACACTGTTTTTTTGTTTGTTTGTTCAAGAATGTTCTAATTCTGATTGAAAGATTGGCACATTTAGTGACACAATCTGTAGAAAATGTATGTGCATCCTTCCTTCCTGCCTTCCTGCTTTCTCTTTGCTTTCCTTTCTTCCTATCTTCCTATCTTCCTTTGCTCCTTTGATCCTTCCATATTTCCCCTCTTCTTTTCCTCCTTCCTTCACTCCTGAGATCTTAAATAGCTGATGTTAAAATGAATACTCACAATTTGTGTAACAAATATTATAGTTTGTAGCTCTCTTTATCTCTCTCTCTCTCTCTCTCTTTTTTTTTTTTTTTTTTTTTCATTTCAACCAGAACAGAATACATAAAGCAATGTTAAGGACATTTATTGAGACAATTTGCAGTTGGTGAATTTTTATATCCATTTCTGTTTGAGTTCAGCCAAGAAATAGAATTAACTCAGAAAATAGGAAAGCATGATAAATCAAATCAGATTTTTTTTTGCAACATATTTTAGTTTTTAACCCACTATCAGCAAGCTTATACACCATCCAATTTTCTCTCCCTTGACTGCTCCAACTGCAGAATTTATACAAAACATATAGCATAATTTTAACTACATGGACATCCTCCAGTAGATTTCTTGTACACATTTTGCTGCCTGAAAACAGTGGAGTTTGCACAGCAAGCAATTTTCTGCACAACTAATATATAAATCACCAATATCATTTACATGTAGGTCATCAAAATTTCATTGTGTGTTCATGTACATGTGAATATACATGTCCATCTGTTTTCAAAAACATGGTGAGGGAATAAAATAATGATATGAACAAATAAAATACGACATGTACAAGGATTGCAACCGATATGGTCTTTGGCATCTCTACCAAAGCAAAGATGCAATAAAGTTGATCTTCCTGGGAGCCAATTCCAATAGGGTATTTGCAAAGCATGTCTAATATATTCTGATATAATTGGTCCCTCATAAAGTTTCACTGTGAAAACCGCCTTTTAGAACCATCTCACTGATGCCAACATTCTTTCGTTTTATTCCTATTTTTTTTTCTGTGAAAGTAACATGCTCACTGCAGATTGAAAAGATGTAAAGCAAAACTGAGAAATACCTGTATAGAGTCAATGAACTGTCTCTTTGGCATCCATGAAAAAGTCAGTTTGATGGCCGAGACAACATGGCTATTTAATTCTGTACACTGTGTTGTGAAATCCTGATGAAATAAATGAAAAAAGTTTTATGTTACCTTTTTTATATGGAATTTATACACCATGGGATACAATCTCATGTCCACAGACAACAGCCAGTTTTCTTTTCCGAGAGATATTTGAGCCATTCATACCTGTCCAAAACAAATTTCTATATTTTTCTTTTTTAAGAACTTATGGCTATGCATTATAGAAGGTAACATGCATAGCCATGAAATCTAGACCAGTTCATGCTTTTTGCTTCTTTCCGGATCCTGGAGAAGAAATTATTAATTTGTAACTTTCATTGTTCTAATAAAGCGTGGGGCAAATGTAGTGGTGTTCATTTTGGACATCATTTGAGAAAAACTTAACTTTCCAAGCAATATTCTGTTGGTGAGAAAGTGACAAAATGGAGCTGATCATTAACAGAATACTAACATACCTGTGAAAATTATTTGTCACCAAGGATGCATTTTGGAACTTTTAAATACATAGTGCGATGGATTCCTAAATGAGCTATTTTAATCTCTCTTCTGGTTTTGAATTGTTAAGGTACTTTTCTATCTTTCATAGTTCAAATGTAAGATTGAAATGTCTCCATGGTGAATGTCTTTGTCCTTCAAAAGAAAAATAAATCCTACATACTATTGTTCTCTTTTAAGTTTTAAAATCCTGTACAACCAATGCACAAGTTTTCTCAGTAGATGAAATGGTCAGTGCAGTTATATTAGTATTTAAGAAGTGTTCTGTGGTTTCTGCAGAAATGATTAGCATGACAATGTGATAATGCATAATTAACACATTCAAATTCTCATATTTAATGTCTTTCATGTATTTATAATTGTCATTGACTGTTTCAGCACCTTAGTTTTAATTAAAAACAAACAACAATGAAAGTATGTAGCATTTTCAGATAAAATATTAATTAGTTTGTTATAAATTACAATATCCAGTGGGAAATAAACAATTTACTAAGCTGCCCTAATTGCCATACAACTCTGTTAAAAATTAAATTTCATAAAAGTCATTCCAGTTATTAAAAAAAAAAAGGCAGCATATATTGAATTAGTTTGTTCAATGTAGCAATTTTTAGCTGCCTAGCAAAAAGTAAAGGGATCATTAAACTACATTTTCTTCTCCAGTCTGCACAATGGAGCACTCATTGTCTACACTGTTCTTACTTGTAAAGAACTCCCATGGCTGCCACTGGAGTTCCTACATATGCAGAAAGATCAGAATAACCCCAAAGATATTCTGTTCACATAAAAGGGTAAATTTTAGTCAGAAAACTAATAAGAGCCTGAGACTGTACTTTTCTTTCAGCCAGTGAATGGAGCACCATCCAATAGCTGTGGGAACTCTGCACAAAGACTGAGAAGAAACAGCAGGGATATGTCCCTAATATCCTTCATAACACTTTTGTATTTTTTGTCTGCCTCACAGGTTTTACAGTATGGGCCACTGTTAATTTATGGTTCTACTGATTCTACTTTACTTAAATGCTTCATGAAGCCCTACGATCAGCTTAGCTTATTACCATAAAATACCAAGCCAGGATAGACCCCAGGAGAGGCTATTTGTGTCCTTATTTTCAAGGGTCTATGAGTGTGTCTAAACTGAGGGACTAAGAACTCTGTTCACTCTCTGTCAGTCCCTGTCTGTTTACCTGTTCCTTGATTCAGTTGTACACCTGGAAAATGAACATGATATATGAGCAAGGTAGAATCTTTTATGCTTTCCAGCAATTTTTTTGGCCTGGCCCATCAGGAAAGCACAACTATCAATCATATTGCATTGCCATTCAACACAGTCCATTATTTATGGACTTAATTAAGGTGTTCATTTTATAAATAGAATATAAGAAACACAGATGTTCTAAGATGTAATTAATGTTTCCAGAATATTCTGCATACCAAATGGCAGCAGCTAAACTTTCCATACAAGTCTTTTCTGTATAAATAATAGCACAATCAGTGCTTCAGTGCTGAGTGTTTTTCAGATTGCAAAATTAACTGAACATAGGAAGACAGATTTTCCAAGATTGGTTAAATTCTTTTAGCATTTTATGTACTTCAGAAGATTTTTATACATATCCTTTCCAAAGGAGTATGTAACTCTCCTTGAAATTTTAATTTTTACTATCTACTTTTGGATCACTGAAATACATTCTATTAAGTAAAAATTGTTAATAGAAACTAAAGACTGCTTTGTCCATAATCATGAGCATATATGTAGTTTACTTAGCACTCTAGTAGTAACCTACTCATTAAACAAAACATAACCTCAAAGACATAGTTTCATCCATACTTGATAAATATGAACCATCTCCCTGAAAAATGTTTACATCTTAACTTACTGATGCAAGTTTTCATATATTGCATTATGAAAAATTTACTTCTCTGTATACTGTATTGTATGTATATGTGTGTCTTTGCATACTCATTACACAGAATCACAAACAAAATCACAGAATGGTTGAGGTTGGAAGAGACGTCTACAGATCATCTAGTCCAACCCCCATGCTCCAGCAGGGACCCCTAGAGCACATGGCACAGAGTGGCATCCAGGTGGGTTTGGAAGATCTCCAGAGAAGCAGATTCCACAGCCTCTCTGGGCAGCCTGTTCCAGGGCTCCGTCACTCTCACGGGAAAACATTTATACCATAAAGAGTTTTATTCTAGTGAAACAAGGTGAACCTTGCAGGGTTTGTATTTGTTTCTCAGATATAGCATATGTTTATACATATTTATAGAGGAAATATATCTAGGGAAATAACCTATGATGGGTACAGGCACCAGAGAAGTTTTAAGTTGCAACCATAAACCTTTAAATAATATTTTAGGACTTTCTTATTCAATTTTGTCTTTCTGCAAGTGATAAAAGGCAGTAACAAAACATCTATCACATTCATATCAGTGACAGTGTTCTTAATATACTTTAAAATTTATTTCTTCAGAAAAAGCTCAGTAAACTGTTTTTTATTAGTTATATTACCTTTGTAGTAAATATTTTATTCTTTGAAATGATTGTGACAACTATCTTACTACTAGGGTAGTCATCCAATTGTAATGCAATTTGCTAATTAAACATGTCCCAAAAAACTTTTTAGTGGTATAGAGATTTTATCAGCAGTTACATTTTCTAGCATAAACCATAGCAATGTTATTGTATACAGAAAATTAGTCCTTCTGTTCTAAGGAGTGGGAAAAGGGCTGTTATGAAACTGCAAGTCTTTTCACTATGAACTGTAGTTTTCAGATAATTAGCATTTTACTTTATTTCCATCCTAACTGAATTGTAAAAGATACATTATAGAGTGGAATTTTTTATAACATTTTTGTCAGCCTTTTTCATAGGCATGTTCTTTTTAGGCTTATAACGCCTTGCGTCCGGGCTCTGTAGTTCATGTGGACCAGCCTTAGCAGTGAAGACAAAAGCAAAGGCGGCATTTAGTAACTCTGCCTTCTCTGCATTCTCCGTTACTAAAACACCCTCCTCATTCAGCAGTGGACTAATATATTCCCTAGTCTTCCTCTTGCTGCTAATCATCTGACATCTCTTGACATCTCTCGTTAGTTCTAATTCCAAGTAGGCCTCAGCCTTCCTCATTTGCATACCTGCATTTCTCCAAGGAGCTCCCTGAGGAGGTCAAAGCCGTCTCTCTTGAAGTCCAGGGTAGCAATCCTACTTCTTGCCCAGCTTCCTCCACGCAGGATCATAAATTCCAACATCTCATGATTGCTGCAGCCCAGACTGCCCCTGATCCTCACATTTCTCACTAGACCATCTCTATGGGTTAGGATCAGGTCTAGCAGCGCCCCTGCACTTGTTGGCTCCTCAAACACCTGTGTTAAGAAGTTATCCGCAATGCTCTGCAGGAACCTCCTGGACTGTCTGCTCCCAGCTGCTGCACTGCACTCCTGGCCACTCACGCTCCCTGGGGCGGCTCGTGTGGACACGGGGGCTCGGGCCGCCTTTGTTGCGGGTTCTGTCCCTGCTGCGTCAGCACTGCCTGGGGTTGGCGGCACCCCACTCTCTCTGCCTGGGTGTGGGCGCCTCACTGTGTGACTCCTGGCCGCTAGTTTAGCTCCCCTCAGGAGGGTCTCAAGGTGCAAGCCTCCGCTCCGGAACCATCACCTACAGAGAGCATCATCACGCACACAACTGCAAAGGCTTTTATTTTCTGAGTATCTACCTGATCTGGTAGATGATTTGATCAGATAAGTCAAACACAATTTGTAAATGTAATACTGGGAATAAATGTTTGGTGATGTGTCACTAGTTCTTAACTTGGAAAGTTTTGGAATGATCTCTCTTTAGCAGAGAATTGTAATTTGCTTAAACGTGTAATTTGTCTCAAATTCGTTGATATTCTAATACTTTCTAAATATTTCCCACTTTTTTACAGGAAAAAACCAACCAAACAAAAAAGAATCATAAAAGAGTCTACTCTGCTATTATTTAAGTGGCTGAAAAAAACACTGATTTCTATTTTTTGTTCATTTTTCCATTTAGTTTTGGGTTTTGCACAATTCTTCCAGAAAAATATTGAAAATTACTTTTCCTCAGGACTGATTCAGCTACCTCACCTCAGTTTCTACTGCTATTTTAAGGCTGTCCATGTGTAGCTGCGAGGAATGATCTGGAGATGCAATGCTCCTGTTTCCTGCAGCAGCAGCTTGATACCATGAAGCACTTTGTGGCAGGAGATACCTAGGTTTAGGGAGGTGAATCATGTCCCAGGTTCTTTGTTGGATAGATGCTCATATACTACATTTAAAATCACCCGAGATGCCTTAGTTTCTCCAGCATATGTGCCTGTTGTTGATACATATGACACAGTAGGCTCGTGCCTTTCAGGAATCCATCTCGAACACAAGAAACATGTTAGCATGCTCCAATACACGTCGTAATCACAGGCGTACTCTTTTGGGTTTTTTTAAAGGTGCTAACCAATTCCTTTTTTTCTCAGGGATGCTCATGAGTAGAACATATCATATCTGTTTGGTAGGAGTAAAGTGTAAAACACTGTACTTTATGAGTCCTTAGTAACTATAATATACACACCAAGCAGTTTTTCAGATTTTGGTGAGCTAACTTTTAAGTACATTGCGCTGAAAATGGTGGCCTATGTTCAGATATTCTTCTGATAAATATCCAAATTCCAATTAAATGAAAATATCTGGAAACCTCTGGTCAGGTCAAATGTCTTGGAGGCAGAAACTACCTTTGTCCTATATTTTTGGCATGATTAGTATATGTAGCTTTGTAATACATGGAACTTCATGATCAAAGCACTTGGGTGTTACCACAGCACCAGTAAAAAAAAGAGCCTGTTACACTTTTTTTTTTTTTTTTTTTTGGTCTGATCTTAAATACTTAAACACTTTTCCAGTAACCTGTTAATTAAGAAAGAAAAATTGCAGCTAAGCCATAGAATGACTTCCTAACATCAAAGAGAGTGTAAGTCTTTAATCTTAGAATAACATGGAAGAGTGCAAAAGGAAGAGGGGCAATCCAAGTGCAAGTACGAATTATAAGGGAAAAATAATCGTACAGAAAGATTAATTAATCACATTAACAATATGAAAAATGCAAACCATTACCGACTAGAAAAATAATATTTTAAATGACAATGCCAGTAATCATTGACTAAAAACTTATGTTAAAAATATTATCAAGTCTTTCACTTTTATGCTTTATTAATTTATCTTCTTTAATTTTCTATTTTTTTCTTCAATCTCTTTTTATTCCTTAACAGCCTTTTTAAACTTCTGTCTTAGAATTAGGACTGTGTTTTGTCAATTCATCTGTGTAGTTGCTATTATGTATGTTATAATTCTAAGATAAATATATTTTGTATCAATAAAGCTTCCATTTTCAGTGCTGAAATTAAAATTTTCACTGTATTCATTTCAATTAAATTACTATTCAAGATTATTTAAATGCCTTGCAGAGGTGTTTAAATTCTGTCTTTTTGTCAGCAACATGTATGGAACCTAACTTAGGCACTGGAAAAAAAAAAAAAACTTTTTATTTACAACTTTTGTGGGCAATATGAGTGTTCTATTGCTATGAAGAGTATTAACACAATCACAAGTTTATAGTACTCAGAAAAATATTTTGTGTGTAGCTGGCACAAATATTACTGATGCTATTAAAAGCACAGAAGTTTTTTAGACATTATCTAACCCAAGTAACGACAGTATTACTTCATTCTCTCTTAAAAAAAAAAATCTGTTGTGTCCATCATTGATCATATGACTTTTAGGTAAAAACATACAAAGAAATAAAAGATTTTTTATACTTAGATAAAATTGTATACTCATATAAAAGATATTTGATACTTAGAACTAGCCTGTGTATGGAAATTATTTTTTCGTGGAACAGGAAATAGCCCCTTATTGTCCTCAGAAGACCTTTCTGTTAATTTATGTCCTTTACAAATATTTATCACAAGATTCTACTTTAATAGAAGGAGATATGAAGATTTTTCTTCCTTGGATGCTTTGTCTGCAAATATTTTGGCAATCATTTTTTAAACACATCTTTACTGTTTAAATTGTCTCTTCTTACTCAGCTAAAATTCTTGTTTTCAAGAGTTCAGAATACCAATCTAATATTTAAAAAGTATCTGATATTTCTTTAGCTTCATAGGCTTCATACAGAATCAGAATGCATAATTTTTAATTGATATTTCTGAGGATTTTATATCATTGTTACATTATTTAAAAAACTAGTGAAAATAAATTTCATAATTACAACAAAAAAAGTCTTATTACATTTCCACTTGTATTCTATCTCTTCTATTCTATGATATTATTCCAAAAATTACTTCCAAAAATAGGAATTTTAGATTTTGTGGATTTTTTTCTCTAAGACAGCAGACAGTTTTACAGACAATTGCTGGTCAGGAATATTGGAGCATTTTGTGTCAGTGGGATTGAATGCTGCAGACCTGCAGCCTTTGCTCATTAATCTGGAGTGGCAAAGGGCACAAATGAATTTCTGCCCCATATTGTGTATGGCATGGGGTGTTGCATACACTCACAAACACACACAGCGTTAACTGCTGTGGGAAGAGCTCACTGCAAAACTTGAGCTGACAGTCTGCCATTGTGTCTGTGCCTGATGGCCTCCATCCCCTGTGGCGTCTGTCCATTGTGGCATTTGTTTCCCGTGGTGTCCATCTTCCGTAGTATTCATTCCTCTCTCTCCCTATTGCATCTGTCCTCTCTCCTGTCCATCCTCTGCCGTGTCCATCTCACATGGGTCTATCCCCTGTGGCATCCATCACCCTCATACCCATCCTACATGACATCCATTCTCCATGGTCTCCATTACATTCATATCTTGTTGCATTTGTCCTCCATAGTCACCCTCTCTCCTTGAGTCCACTCCGGCCACCTCCCCACTTCCTGTCACCCTTGACTTTGTCTGGAGAAGATCTGTTGTAGAGACAGTTGTCACATCCTTCTCAGGCAATTGCTTCAATAGAACAAGCTGAGGGGTCCTTCCTGTCCTGAGGCCCTTCCTTACTGAGGATCCCAACCTGGGAGGCATGGCTGATACCCCACACGGCTGTGGTGCCATTCAGATGGACCTGGACAGGCTGGAGAGTTGGATGGAGAGGAACCTCTCAACATTTAACAAAGGCAAATGCTGGGCCCTGCACCTACGGAGGAATAAACCCAGGCACCAATGCTGTGGGCTGATCTCCTTAAAAGCAGTTTTGCAGACAAGGATCAGAGTACCCTGATGGATAACAAATTAACGATGGGCCAGCAATGTGTCTTTATGACCAAGAAGGCCAGTGGCATCCTGGGGTGCAACAGGGTCAAACTCAATGATCAAAACCTCTGATTTGGAGGAAAGAGAAATGCTAATTGACCCAAACCTGCAGTTAAAAGAAATCAGAAAAAAAAATGGGATAAAACAGTAGAATTAAAACATTTTTTCCGTGAAAAATGAACAAATAACTAACCTACAGCTACTGTGATTTTTTTTTTAAGGAAGATTTTTATTATGTAATAACCTGCTTAACAGCTCATTAAAGAATCATTGCTGTTGGGGAGCACGGCTCCTTATCCCCTTGTTGATACTCAAATAAGAGCAGGGTTTGGTTAACCTCCATATTTCCCCTTAATGTATATGTGTTTATAGTTGATGGGGCAGCAGGGACCGGTGAGTCCCTCCACCGCCCCTCAGGTTGCTGGGTCCTGTTGAGCTCATTCATTCCCATGCTTAGAGATCCTGTTTTCCTGCTTGCTCCACAGTTTGAGCTCTTTACTTCTTTGTTTGAAGTGTCCTTGTAGATGCAACAGTTTAAGCTCCTTGCTACTTTGTCCTCAGTGTCTTTACCTCTTTGTTTTCAGAGTCTTTGCCTCTTTGTTCTGTGTCTTAGCCTCTTTGTTTGCAACATCTTGGTGGCCTTGCAGAATCAGCACGGCCTGCAGTTATGTCAAGACAGTCTACAGTTCCAGGATTCTCCCGCCCTGAGCGGGGACCCCCAATCAGAGGGTCAGCCGGAACAGGGATCATGCAGGGTCCAATGAGAGGATGAGGGGCGGCCGACCCTCGTCCAATCATTCCCCCCCACATGTACGCCCAAAGTGTATATATTCCCTGTTTAGCCCCTCAATAAACGGTTGTCAGTCGTTGGATCCCCGAGTGTGTTCTCCTTATTGAATGTGATACGTGTGGTGTGTGTGTGGGTGTCGGGGGCCTAAGGACGACAACTCCGGTTCGTATCTAGGAGCCTAGGCTACAGAGAGCCGATCATCGCTGGAGCTGCTGGCGTGTGGCACCCCATATCTCCCCGCTGGGATCCATCACCAGCGGGGGCCAGCTTTTGTCACGGCCGGCTATGTTTTGTTACGGCTGCAACGCCATTCTGCGGCCGCTGGCGGCGGAGCCTGGGCTTCGCCGCCGGGACCCGTGACACATTGTCTGGATTTGCTTCTATTCGTCATGTGGGATTTTGCACCTGCTGCACACTTCCACTTACCAGCCTCAGTATATCTAAAATGTTTAAATGCCATCATATTGTCTTGTTCGGAACCAGAGGTAGCACTTCCATCTCAGTCATGCTCTCTATAGAATTCTTCAGGCTGCCTCTCATCTCATACATATAATGATTCTGAGAACTCTCTAACCTGTGGCAATAAAACATTCCTAAAGGGGATATTAAGCAGTACACTAGAAATGAGTTTCTTGTATGTTATGGCAGATAGAAAACATAATCAGAAGAGAAATCAATACCATTGACGAGAGAGATATAATTACATTATATGCCTCATTGTAAAGACTGGAATCATGTTCTTGGCATATTCCATTCTCTTCTGGGTAATTGCTTACCAAAAAGTTAATCAATGCTTCAGGGAAGTCCAGAACTACTTAAAGAACTGAAACATGAGGATGACAGAGCTTATGTATGTTATGCTTGGCTAAAATATTTAAAAGATCACAATTTTAGCACTGAGGAGTGAGAAGGTGTCTTAAACAGGTCCAAGGAAAATAAATAGGAGTAAGCAGATAAAATTAAGAAACTGTTATATAAAAAGGTTCCCCATAATGAGATATAGAATGGATTCTTAAGGAAATTGCTGATAATCGCAATGCCTGGCACACACTAAATAACAACATTCACAAGACAAAAAAAAATGTTGCAGTGCATAAGTGATGTTTTGGCAGTGATATAAACCATAGAGCTGAACTGAATATTTTAACTGCTTTAATTGTGTTTACAAATATGGAGAGTACTTTATGATCTCTCAGATACAGTCAAAAATTTAACAGACTACTAACATGGCTTAGGGTGGCCGTGGCCTAGACTTCTATTCATAAAAGGAAATAGAGTAAATTAGAGAGCTAACTGGATGTGTACACTGATATCTGTAAAGCTTTTTTTTTTTTCTCTCTTAGAAAATATTTGTTCAAAGCTCTTCAGTTAAAACACTCGATAAAACTGTAAAACCAATTTTAAAACATTGAGATTTATCTCTTTTTTCAATATGAAATAGCGATGTCTAACAGCTTTTTTTTCCCCTAGCTGTATTCCCTCTTTTATTCCCATTTCCAATAGCCTTACCACAGGATGCAGCTGGACTTCTTGTCAAAATATTTATATTATACTATTTCATGGTTCTGTTTATTATTTACAGCAGCCTGGGAAGATTTTTTTTTCTCTTTCCTTGTCAGATTTTTTTTTTTATTTTCATTTTCCTATCAAACATTAGAGAGCAATCACTGGAAAAGATATAATATGTATAGCAGAATGTATATATGTTTTCATGGCTGTTATTATTATAAAATTTCCTCACTTATCATCTCATTTTGGCATACAAGAAATTTATCAACACATAATTTCTGAAGAAACTATCTGGGATTATTCTTCTTTTACCTTTGGCACAGAGATCAGCAAATTTCATGTTGCGCAACATATAATACTTCCAGCATCTCTGATGTTTCTTCCTGCCATTTCACAGTATATGATAGCTTTGGCTTTCAGGCATTTTAAAAAAATACATACACACATAGTTTTTCTTACTTTGTAGATCTGGAAAGGGCTTTGTGGACTCTGGCAGAATTCAGAGAAGATCTTTTATCGACACTTTGGATAGAACTTCAAGTGCTTGGATATATGTGATTGCAAGGGACTAAACACATTGTCAGGGTTGACAGGTTTCCAAATATTTACTACTGAAATCATTCTTCCACATTTTCAGTGTAATGGTTCTTTAATTTACTATTCTAGCAACTCTTCTTTAATACTGAATTCCTTGGAAAAGACAGTACCACATCCACAAGTTAGTCTCTAATGTAGTTGTCCAGACCACTTCAGTTGGAACCACATCCTCAATATGGGTAGATACATCTATATGAGTATATATATCCTCAATATATGGTAATATAGCCCCTCCTCCCCACTCCAGTATAAGTCAGATGGAAAAGTAACTTTAAAAAGTGACTCAGGAAATCTTCGCACTGAACTACCAAGTATCGCAAGGCAGAAATATATATTTTTCTTTGCAATATTAATTAAACTCAGAAGATATCCAAGAAGGGGAAGACACGTGCTGCTTCTGTCTAAACTTTGTGGTTTAACTATTTTGTTAAAACAGGCTCAAAACTCATATCTTTCCTTTTAAATCTGGATTTGACAAAAATCATGTTCTTGTTTCCAGCAAGAGACAAATTTCTCATCATGTTCACTCCTCACTACAAGTAGAGAGATTTTTGCTATTCAGGAAGGCACTTAATCATTTCAGATGCCTAAAAAGTTCAGATGCCTAAAAAACTGGGTAAACAGGCATTCTTGAATCACTGTCTATGCTGAAATTATTGTGCTTAACACCCAATTTAAGAGGTATGAAATAATTCTTTTTCGTTCATTCTTTCTGTCTATCTGTTCTTGAAACTGCGTTTTTTTTTTCAGCTTCTAGCTGCTGACATGAGTAGACCCCACATGCTTTTTACTTACCTTTTAGTGCTTATACTGATAGCAACTATTCTAGGATAGTAAGGTAAGTGGAAGATATAATCACATTTATCACACTAATTAATATGTTTCAGACATGTAACCTCTTCCGATCTGGAAAAGCAGCAGACTATCGTGACAGCAATAGTCCTAAGTACTGTTGCCTTTTCAATATTCACATTTGTTACTCTTTTATTTCATGTTTGAGAAAATCCTCTATGTAAGGATATGTAGAATGCACAGAGAGTGAATTACTAAGGTTATCAGTTCAGGGACATTGTTAGTACAAAGAGGACAATAAGTAAAGGGAGAAATAAAAAAAAAAAAGACTCACAGAGCCACAAGTCTGATAGAAAAGGGGTAATGAGACAAAGACAAAGAGACAATGACAAAGAGACAATGGCAAAGAGTCACTAGTTCAGTGACTAACAATAGGCCATTAAGAAACTGCAAACATCACCAACCTGGGCTGTATTACCATAAGAAGGAAAAAACAAGACAAGCACAACAGCTTTTAGATAAGACAGGATAAAGAGAGGTCTGTGAGATGATGGAAAACTTTCTAGGAAAGGAGAAGAACAGAGGGGAAAATAGATGAAAGGCTGGAAAAAATGCAATTGCACTAGGTCTGGTATTTAACAGATTATGTCAGTTATTGGAAAAAAAAATGGTAAATCCTCCTTATTTTGTAAAACAAATCAAGATTTAAGAACCATAAAGGTATTGCTTTATTATAAAAGCAGGAAACTGACATAAGACGGTTTTTTTTCCCTTTGCCTCTTCAAAGTTTTCATTCGTAACACTCTGATGTTACAGATGTTTTCAGGAAACTCAGCTAACTCAGCTTTAAATGTAAACTGAATACAGAAAAGTGTCATCACAGTCATGAAAGTCATGTATAGATTGTGCTGCACAGGCTCTGAGCAAGTAACCAATTTGCTCCAAAATCCAGCTAGTAACTGATTAAAATAAATCAATATATTAAATTGGCAAAGCCTTACCCACATCTTGCCTTCAGTTTTCTTAAGGCTCTAGGAAACTACATCATGTGTTTAATGATTCATAGTTTTTAAAATTACAACACTATGCACTTTAAGCTTATCAGAGGGATTCCCACATTGGATATGTTTTCTCCTTTTTTTTTTTTCCCCCATCTCTAAGCTGCTTCACTAATATTACAAAAATTGAAGTGTAAACTGTAATTCTTCAGAGGAGTAAAAGCAGAACAATTTCAAAACCATTCTATAAATGATACTTTAGCAGTAAGGCTGAAGAAATTTTTAAATCTAGATTATAGTTTTTTCTCATAAGTCAGCATGCATTTATGGGTGTTAAAATGTGCATAAAAGATTCAGAAATATGCTCCAATAGTGCACCTTCCTACTGTTCTACTATCGTATTCTTATCCTACTAGAATGAGATCAAAGATTTTTTTCTTCACTTGGATATGTACCATCAGTGCAAATGTGTTATTTCTGTCTTTCATATTTTATCATTGAATTTGTAAAATCAGATTTAACTGAATCTTCAGCTCCTAGACCTCCTTTCTTGGAAGAAGATCCAGCCCTGATAATCCCTGACACAAAGGACAGAGCTGAAACTCATCTTAAGCATCTGTTTCAAGAAAGCTGAACTGCTCATCTAGAAGCCAAAGATTGCATCCAATAGGGACATAAAACTACTACATATCTAGCACCTTTTGAGATATTCTGGGTATCTGTTATCCAGTTCTGACCTTTTTACATCTGTATTAGTGAATCTCACCCCAGCTGACTGTGAGTTGCCAACATGATAGAGTTGGGAAGCCTGTAAAAATAATCTTGGGATGCATCAGAAAGGTAAAGTAAAAGGAAAATTATATTGTTCCAATATACAGCATTCCCGGTAGAGCTCTTCTGTGTTTATGGAACAGGAAGGAAGGAAGAGGAATGGAGCTTACTTAATCTATCAAAATGAAGGACAAGAGGGACTCACTAGGAGACACTCAAATATCTATAAACATATTCTAGTATGAGAATGATGAAAAAAAAAAAAAAAAAAAAACAAACACCTCTCTGGACCTAAAGATGCAGAAGTGGATTGGAGAAGGACTTAAGAGGACTTTTAATAGATTATGATAAAAAGAATATTATTACGGAGAGGGAGGAAACTCAAAATTCACCTCTTCATGGCACAGGATCCTTTTTAAATCCATAATTGGTATATTTGCATGGTAAGTCCTGCGCTTGCTGTTCCTGAGCTTTGCACATACTAGAAGTTCAACGACAATGTTAATGAGGTGCAGAGCTCAAGTTAATAAACCTTACAGGAGAAGGGTTCATTAATTCATTAATTATTTCTTTTTCCCCTCCCCCATGGTGACACAGTTGCATAGCTTTTGGTCATCTCAGAATCTGAGCAAAGCTAATTCACATCCATGGAGAGCTAAGATAGAGCAAACTTACACATAATCAGAATACATAAACAACAGAACCTGCAGTAAAACAGAGTTTGAGTAAAAAACACAAAAAAGTAGCCCATTATAGGTTGCTAAAACAAACACATATAGCTATGCTATACTGACATTTTGAAAGAATATCAGCATGGTCATAGACTTGCCAGCAAGGGATATTTTAATAAAACATTTTAATGTACAGTCAGATTGACAAATTGGTTCCTTGGCATTCTGACTGTAAGTTTAAGTCAAATCTAAGATAGAAAAACTAGACAAATCTTTATTAGAGATGATTTTTGATCCTGGAAAAAAATATCGAAGATGTTATGACTGAACCCTTTTTTTTTTTTTTAACTCTCTTAAACTTTTTTTAAAAACTCTTTTTTTTAAAAAAAAAAAGAAAAAGGAAGATTGTTTTACAATTTTTTTCCTGAAATATTTGTTCTAGGGAAGTACACAGGGAAGTACAATACCTGTGTCATAGATAGGATCAATTTAACTCATAATCATTACATCTTGGAAATCTATAAACTTATTATTTGTTTCATTGAATGCAGTAAGTATATTAATGTTACCCAGCATAATGCCATAAAGACTTAAGTTAAATGTATTTGTCTAATATTTTCCATAATGACCTTATTACCAATGACATAATATGGGCTTTGGAGATCCTAGGAAACCTTGTGTCAGAACATTGCCACCAGAGTTGAGAAGTATGTACAGATAATCTCAAAGCAAAATACTCAGAACACTGGAGAAAGACCTAGGGATAGTACTAGTAAATCTGTAGTATAACATGACAGTATATTATATAATGAGTTCAATGCTCTCACATACAATACCATGCAGGAAGGCAGCAATGATTTGTTCATCTCTTCCACTTTCATAAAGTTTTTTTCAAAAATAACTTGTACTGTCACATCTTTAATAGGATTAATCTAAATCCCTCTCTATCACATGATATTATTTTATTAATTTACTTTAGAGAACCATTCACTGCTCATGGAATAATTCTTCCATCTTAGCAAATAAAATGTATTCAAAAATGGTAGAAAATATACTGATATTTTAGGAAAGTCATATGTATTTAGCCTATTGGTGCCACATATGAGAATACTCAAAGCATTCCCTTCTTGGTAAGAATTATTTCATTGTACTTCTGAAGCAATATATATTTTCCAAAAAGACTATTTCATATATAACAAGTGTATAAAACATTCATCAAATGTATATTAAAAAAAACTATAACAACTCTACAAATAAATCTCGTTCTGTTCTTGTGAACTTGTTTCAGATGACATAGCAGCACTAGTTTAAATCTAGAGAAGCAACAAACAGCTTCCAGCAAGTGCAAAGCAGTGAGTTGATTATTATAATCATGTCTTAAGGTTTCAGGAGAAGCTATGCAATCTATGTGTTCTGATACAATGTCCTTTCAAACATTAGCTATTTAGACTGGCCTACCAAAATAACATGTGAGTGACTATGACTGTCCATCACATCATATTATTAACATTTGTGTTCTATTAGCAATGTTCAATCACATCAGATTATTGTTTCATTAGCACCAGAATAATGTTAGAGTTTTCTGCATCCTCCTAATAAAGTAACACATATGTATAGTAAAGTACTGCTTTTTTAAAAAAAAAAAAAAAAAATTGCTATTACAACCACTTCTGGAAAAAAGGCCAGTGTCTTTCGTTTCCTGATTATTTTGCACAAATAATTTAAAAATGTTTGAATTTCTTCTGAGGTTTAATTATTTTTTAAAATAGTAATAAATAAATAAATATCACTTATGTTCTCTGACACAATGCAAAAAACAAATAAGGCACACTGCAGCAGTACTACTTGTCTCCATTTGAAATGGGATTTGATAGTGAGAGTGAAAGCTGCTATTTTGTGTGAATCAAGATGTATTTTGAGAAAATTCCACTGCAAGGAAAAAAAAAAAAACCCACAGCACATGTAAAAGTCAGAGAACAAGAGAACAAATAACCAAAGAAAATAAAAATGAAAAACAATGTCAACAATAGGAACTGTAGGAGCAGCTGTAGGAAATGGAAACAAAATTAACATTACCTAATAATTAATGTATATATTATTATATCAAGAATTTGAAGAATCAAAAAAATACATTTATGTAAATATTTAATCATCTTACAAAGATAATACAGAATTTTATTTCCTAATAAGGATTTTTTTTATGAATGATTTATAAAACCTGTAGAAAATAATAGCATTCTTTATTAAATTAAGTTTTTTAAAGTAAGTTCTTCAGAACCTAAATAAATTTCAGTAAGTCTTTGCTTCTATTAAAGCAAATAATTCCACTGAAGTATTATATACGGAAGGGTTAAAGGGTTTGCAGAAAGTACTTTTAAAGTGTTATGTGTTTTGGAAATGTTGACTCATGGATTATTAAATTCACCTGCAGAACTCATACAAAATATCTACAAGAATTACATTCAAAGGGAAGTTGAGTATGATTTATATCAATAGACAACTGGTCTAGTCATGACCTGATTATCTATTTTGTCTTTCAATCTCCTACAAATGTCATTTGCAGACAGATGACAGAAATGTAATGCACTTCTTACATGGGTAGTTTGTTCACCGCTGCCACTTCCAACCTTGAAGAATTTCATTCAAAGTACTTAATGCTTCAAATAAACAAAAACCCCCGTATTTTTTCATACTTCCTCCATGTTTATTCCCTGACCATACATTTTCAGGTTACTTTTTATGAGGTAATTGTGACCCCATTAATTAACGAAGAAAAATCAACAAAAACAATTAAAAAAAGTTTCCCTTCAGTTAAACCAAAAATTTCCAATTAATTTCATATTCCCATGATGAAGCGGCTATGAATTAGATTAATGATCACGTTCTGTCTTTGAAAGAAAAAGCACTTCTTGATGCTTCTGTATAGGACAGAAGATTATTTGTATGATATAATGGACTGATAGAAAAAATGTAATTACACGTTTCTTATGCTTTAGCAGAACCACTATCATTCCTGCTCACAAGGGAAGCAGAGAAGACAACATCAGAGAATTTGAACATCTCTTAGATGCTCTCTGCATCCTAATGACTAACTCAGCTTTTAGAAAATAGCCACTAATTGCATATTGCTGATTAATATTCTTTGAGGATTTTTTTCCAATCAGTTTGCTTGTACAGCATTGCCCTTGATTTATATTTTATCTAGTGGAAGCCCAAAGCACATAGAGAGAAGAGTTGTCTACAGAAAATCAAAAAAGAATTCTTCTCACCTAACTTCAGTAATCTGGAAGTCTGGCATCTATTCTAAATTAGTTGTTCAAGTTTCTAGGCAGTCAATGGATAACAATGCTTCAGGGAATGATTTCTCACATTTGACTGTGTTATAAGAATGGATGACTTTTCAGAGGTTGCAATCTTTTTCCCCTCCCAGTGGAAGCAGTTTGCATTACTAACATAAACTAGACATTTGACTTTTAGATGGCTAAAATTAGATGGAAAATATCATGTCATGCGAGCACAGATACAGGTTTGAAATCTTTTTACGCTTCAGGTTTGTGGTGCATGAATTGTGACTGCACATGATGCCTCTGTTCACTCAGAATCTAAAACCTGGAAAAATTTCCTAAAAGTGGACACCTACAAGAAAGGTCATGCTAGACTTACAGTATATTTTTTATTGGTCAAAAAGGAAAAAAAAAAAAAGAAATCAACTTGGCATTTTAAAGATGATGCCATAATTAAACACCTAAGTCAAACATTGGATCCTTTGCTCCACAAAGTTCACAGGCAGTATTATAATGTATTGAACAACTCATTCCATTAAAGTTCAAAGATATAAATTAGAAAGAAAATGATGTCTATGATCATTTTGATTTTTTTTCCAATTGATGAAAACAGATGAGAGGTTTTACTATTTTGAGGTTTATTTCAGAACTTTGAAACCTCATAAATAAAATCTCAATAAAAAAAAATGCTATTCCTGGATAAATTAAAATTGTTCATTTTCTACTATTAATGGGACAAAGGGAAGAGAAAACTCAAACCACTTGACATTACTAATGAATAAAAGATGAAAATTTTCTAAATATTTTGCTAGAAAAGCAAAATCTAAGGTAAAGAATATGGTACTTTTCCTGAGAATTTTACCTAGGCAATATCACATCTTGAGGCCTAAGTATTTGATCACTTTTTATTAACAAAGAATTAACTGCAATGAAATATATATATATTAAAAAAGTGAACATGTAAGGGTAACAAAAACAAAAACAGAGTGCATTGTGTAGATCAGTGATGCTAGAAGTAGTGTACAAACACTTTTTTATTATTATTATTTTCAAAGGTATTTTTTCCATCCTAAACAGAACATTTGATGCAATGAAGGGAAGAAAAAGAGTAAAGGTAAATTACTATATCATTGTCATTTGATAAGCATTGTATAGACTCTGTAAAATAATTCATTTGTGGAGTACATGTCAAAATACATATTGCCAGGAACTGAGCTCACAGTTGACAAAGTAATGACAAAGCAATGACAAGGCAATGCATATTACAGGTCAACATAAAATAAGGAAAAGTGTGAAACTGCCGAAAAGAAAAAGAGAATTCAAAGAACTCACTGAGCATAGTTTTTATTTAGCTAATCTAAAATGTTATTATCCTATAGACAGCAATTTTACATGTCACACATTTTACTTAAAGAACAAAGAATGAACCTTTAAGAGTTGATTGCAAAACAAATCAATTTTCTCCACATTTATCTTTTTATTGATAATCACACTATTTCTCTACCCCATCCAGTCTCCCTGACATGTTCTTTATCCAGACTATTCTTGGTCTTTTTTTGTTCTCTGTCTCCTGAATGACTGTCTTCTCCAAAGAGACCACACATTTACAAGCACATATTCAAGAACTTAGAATATTTTCTGTTATCTTCTGCACTTACTGCATTCATCTTTCATCAAACTAGTCTTCTGCAATACCTACTTTTTAGAGTCTGCTTTTCTAGTGTGGCATTGTCAATCTATTCTTTTGACAATCACATTTAGCCTCTGACTTTGAAATACTTGTGATAACAACCATTATAATTTTAAAATTAATTTTAGAGATCTTGTCAAGCACATGGCAACAGACAAAATGTAAATATTAAATTAAAATGGTAAAAAAACAAGTTATCTATCTAAATCACTAAATGTAAAAAAATGTAAACAGCCTAATAATGAATGAAACTAATGAAAGACTGCAAGTGTTTGTTGTACTTTTGTAGCTACAATATTGGGATGGAATGGTGTTCCTTATGAGCAAAGTAAAGGAAAATTGCAACAGGAAATTTTGGGAAAATCATTTTTAGGCAGAATTTAAAAGGCTATCCAGAAGATTAGGTGAGTGACATGAATTCCATTCAGCTGTCTCAGTATTCACTTTTGAACACCATTCTAGATGCCCTAGCCTATCTCAGAATTCTAAAGATGTCTGACACATATGAGGCAGACCTAAAAGAGATTCATACCCTTTGGAGAAGCAGCTATAAGTCACAAAGATCATATTAATCTTATTAATGTATCTTAGGACTTTAGATATCTGAACTGCTCTAGGATTTGTACACTCTTTATACATTGAAATTATTTGCTACAAGGCAACAACTGGCAACAAATATGCCTGAATTTGATTCCATCTGAGAGTTTATCAAGTGACCTGGATGATCATGGTGTTACATTATCCTTCCACAGAATCAACACAAAACAAGACACAATTTTTATGTTTCCAAATATCAAAAGGCATATTTAAATGCAATTCATATATCAGTTATCAGTGAAAGACTGAAAAGAGTGTCTTGTGACTGACTATTTTCCTGCCCTTTTTATTGTCTTTTCAATGCAATGACATACCTCTCAGAGAAAATGTCCTTGAGCAAAAAAAAAAAAAAAAAGAAAAAAAGTCAATAAATATATGGATCCCTGGTGCTAAAAGAACATGTTATTAAGTGCGTGAGCAGATGACAAGACAAAGTGGAATGGCTAATTGTGCTACTACCCCATATATCTCATTTGTAGCAGAACATACCAAAAAAGATTAGCCACAATTATCTGTAGAGATTTCCAGCAGAAGTGAATTTGGTCATGAATTTACATACAAAGTTTATGAACTTATGTCATATTCCCTTCCTCCACCCAAAAAGTTTTATTTTTGGTAAGGAAAAAGCAAAATGGTATTAAGCTGGCAACCACGTTCTCTGCCTAACTGCTGTCCTCTTTCCTCTTGTGCCATTTTAAGCAAACCTGCAACTTTCTTAAAATCATATTATGTAGCAGGTGTGAAATCTCACATGGATTTACTCAAATAAACATTTATTCACTGTTTTTGTAAGTTTTCTACTAGCCAAAATTTCAGCTATAAAATGTTAACAATAATTAATAATAGTAAGTAAAAAAGGCAATTTATCTATTCTTAATTTATCTTTCCTCCATTATATCATTATTTATTTCTTCTATTAATTTACTCCCTTAAAATTGATCTTATTATTTTAATTGAAATAGTTTTTATAGATTATTTGTTATTTTACAATAAAGACTCTTTTACAGTAAAGATTTTACATTAAATTTATTTAATTTTCTTGGGCTTTTTTTGGTGTGTGTGAGTTATTATTTTAAAAAAGGACAAAATGTTGACCTCGGTATAAATGAAGTAGTTGGCATATGAAGAAAAGAATCATAAATTAATCTTGGCAGTGTGCAGCCCTGATGTTAAGAGAGAGAAAATATTTGAAGTCACAACTCTCACCTTTTCAGGTTCTGTTACAGCTGTCTGATGTGTTATAAAGTTGCACAACTTACTTACCCAGAATCTTATTTTGATCAATGCCATTCTGCTTATATTCAATATTTTGTGGCAGAGGGTCATGAAGCAAGATGTACTCAATTTTGGTTGAATAAAGGTCCATGGTTTATCAGAGCTTAGATTTCTTCCCATTAGAAATGCCCTGAGAAGATGATTTTTTTTTCATTTTTCCTTATTAAGATAAAAAGAGTGTTATTATCCTCTGTTCCCTTTTGCAGTTAGAAAATCTGCAATAATAACTTTTCTATCACCATCTTATCATTTTTGATCTGGTTGCAGATACAATCCGTAACAGGAAATTAAAAACAAATCCAAAGAATTCAGAAGCTCCAGACTGCCCCCTGATTTAGAATGATTTTAAGCCTCAATCTTTATTTATTCCATTGTGTTATTTTACATCCAGAATCTAAAAGGTGTGGTGTATACCTTATATTTTTAGCTTTATTCACAGTATTGCCATTTAGGAAAGGATTAATCTCTTTTAACTTGAATTGCCTAAGAATTAGTCTCCTAAGTTCTGTCTTCAGTCAGAAAATGCTAGAAACTATCAAGAGATTGATCATATTCTGTTCTGAATTGCTTTCCAATCTAATTCATGATCGATCAAAATTATATGAGTGGAATCTTAAAGCATTGCCTACTGTGATATACAGTCAGTATACTTAGCTATATGTCAATTTTACAAACTTAAACTTTTTTAAAAAAAATTGCTTAAATCCATACTTAGATGTCTAAATATGTGGTCTGATTTCAAAAGGTTTGCTGGATATTTGAGTCTTCTGGAATCCCTAATAAGTTTTTTTTTAGTGATCTGACCACAATATTGCAAATCAGAACAAAAACAAATAACCTGGTCTCTGGTCTAAAATTTTTGTTTGAATTTCTTTGTTATGATTCTCGATTGAACACAACAGCTAAAAGGTGTGGAGCACTAACCAGGATGCACATAGCCCATAAAAAGTAAACAGATGTCTTTTTTAAAAAGTATCACAGAAAGGATAGTTTCTGAGAATTCTGAATGCTTGTATTTCAATCAAGCTCCAGGTAAATAATTCTCAAAAATAATAACAGAAGATCAACAGATGTGGCAAGCTGGCCTGCGAACAAAACACCTATATCATGGTGACTCTTAAAACTATACTAGCCCTGAAGATGAACTTATTCCAAAGCCTTAGCTGCTGTCAAGTAGTGTATATATGCTGTATTGAGACAGTAATCTAAAGACACTGTTATTAGGTCTGCTATGAGTGTTCTGCCTGTCTAAAGTGTTTTACAATTGCAGCATAATATTTTTGAAGATCTCAAGGATTTGGGAAATAAAAGGCTATGCACAGCACATGGGTATAAAGCGAAAAAAATTTCATAGAACAAAATGATGGCTTTTTTTTTAAACTATCTGGTATCTGGTGTTAAGTGTATCAGTATCTAAGGAGGAGATACGATTCCGATGGTGTTCAGAAAAATGAGATAAATCTCTCTTTACTGACCAGTGAGTAGCTAAATGCTTCTACTCTAAAACAATTCACTCCAACTAAAAATGAATAATATAAATTTGAATTTTTCAAATGTATATTTTGTACAACTTTCTCAAAACAGTATATCCACATTGGATATTTTAATCTATTTTTGTGTATTTAAATAAGCAGTAACTTTTAGTATATTTATTTCCAAATATCAAAAAATACAGAGATTTCTGTTAAATACGTTAAAAGACTTTTTTACCAAGTAAGTATATGCACAGTATATGTGTTCTATGGGAGTCCTGACTCCTTTGGTAGGAGTGCCATTACAGACCCTTTTGAGGGTCTATACTATTCGATATAAACTTAAGGTAGGTATGTTTTGTATCATCTGCAGAGTCCCAATCCCTCATCATTCATGAATGATCTGGGAGGACCTATGTTGCTGCAGAATGTGGCTCTTCCTTGCCTTTGAGCTAGGTTTTCTTTTCAATACCAATAATAGCACATGGAAACAAGCTAACTCTTGTCCCAACACACAGCATGCACATGATAGCATGGCACTATCCTGGGATAGATGCAAGGTTTGAAGCAAAATCACAGTTCCTTCTACCTCATAAATGTAGATTTAGAGATATGAATGGCAAGCGATCAGATTTTATTATCTTGCATCTCTATTAAAATTTTCTAAAGAACACTACAGGTAAAGATATTAGATATTAACTGGAGATGCACATCTTCACTAAAGAGGAAGCAAATTGCTTAGGAAGTAAACGGCTTAGAAATGTCTTCCTTTGGGAATGCTGAATATCAACGGGCTTTAATCCTTTGTCCACTAGGTTCCATAATCAGAAGTAGTGATTTATCATTTCAGGATAAAAATGATATAAAAAAAGAGAAAACACATATGTAAAATGAAAATGCTCTGACCAAACTCAAATATAATGCAAGAGAGAGCCCTACTGGCAGACCTTAATAAATACAATCACTATTTTAGTAGCTTAGGTAAATAGCATATCTCACAATGAGAGGCAGTGAAGCATATCCAGGTGTATTTGATTCTTCATGGTCTTCTTCACTTTAGATGGTGTTTGAGATATCTAGAGCACATTTCAATAGTACAGATGCTTCATCCTCCTCTCACATTAATACTGCTACTATGTAACATCCTCTTCAAACAAAAAAAAAAAATGGACTATGAAACAAATCACTAATAACACCAGTAAAACCCTGTGCCCTCTATTTTGGATGTTTAAAAAAATGTGAGGCTAAATACTAACTTATAAGTTAAAAATTGCTCTGTCTTTAAGCTCCATTATTAGAAAAAAAGGAAGCAGAAATACTACTGGAGAGAAAGATGAAAAAGGAATCATTTGTTGTTTATGTAATCAGGAAGAAATATAAATCCATTCAGTTTGACTAAAACAGATAAAATATAGCTTTCTGCACTACATTTCTGTCACATGTGGGTGGTGTTGGGGTGCAAGGTGTTCTTAAAGATTTTACAAATCCCTACATCGATACTCTGTACCAACAACAAGAAAAAATAGCAAGAGCAGTTGGATTTGAATAAAGCTGTGGGTAGCAGACCAGTATCACATCTAAATGAAGGTTAGTGCAAGTGTGGTACAGAGCATACAAGGACAACCTACAAATAAGGGGGGGGGGAAAAAAAGAAAAGGCTTGTCACATTTTATGTTATGGTTTAGAAAGTACATAATACTTACTCGTATGCCCTGAAAGTAGTCACTACTGAAGCAAAAGACTGGTGACCAGAGTAAAAGAAAAAAAAAAAATCATAGCTATTCATTGTACTATTTCTCTAATCTTCCTGCAAATCATCCGTAATAGCCTGTAAGAAGCAGATGCAACACTAAACCCTTTGATGTTGTATGTAATGTTAATTTTCTATAAAATTTTGCATTTTTAAACGTATGAAGACAATAACTCATACTTATTTACAAAAAAAGCAGTCTGAAGAGAAAAAAAAATCTTATGATAAATTTCAGAACTAACACAATAAGTAAAAAAAGAGTAGTTTTCACTGATCAGAAATCAGTGGATTTCAAATAATAAGCAATTTAAAATGTGAATAAATGTGAGTATTTTAGACTGGCTTCAGAATATAATCCACTGTTATAAATGAAATACATGCAGAAATGGAGAATACCAAGCAAATCCTGCAAATTGATCTAATTGCTGGTATATGGAATTAGGCTACATCTTGATAAAGGAACCCCATGAGCTTCTCCCAGTTCCTGAGCCTGAAGGCACTTCCTAGCTGTATCTCATCTCTGTGTTAGAGCAAAACATGGACACAGATCTTGTGTCTTCCCTTTCTCTTTTCCAAATACTCCCAAAGGGAGGGTAGATGCAAGACCACTTCACCAACAAGTTCCTACCGAGGCAATCAGAAAACCATGGATGAAATTCAGCTCCAGAATATAGATACGTAAATTTAGCTTAAGCTCCAGTTGACTATACAAGATGCTGTAAGCTGTTTCAAGAGATCTGCTGTGACAGAAGACTTCTACCTGTTTTAAACATCCACTGAGGGCTAGGCAGACTCGCTTCTCATACTTTAATTGTCACTAGATAGCTATGTCTACTCAACCGAGTTTCACTCTAGGGGCTTACTTCATTGGCATGTGAATGTGAAATTGCTATTGCTTCTAGTGCAGTACAAGACACTGCAAGGAACCCATAATATCTGTACGAGGCTGGCAAACATGCCACAGAACCTACAGGAGAATCACAGCCATCTGGAGCAACAACTGGTGGTCATATAAAAGACCTTACTGGCCTCCCGAATGAAAAGTCAGTACCAAAAATCCTTGTTTAAGGCATGCAAAGATACCTGAACTTTCATTACAATTCAGTAGAGAGCTAAGGAAAGAATTAGTCAGATAAACATAAGCAACTCCACGAAAGTGTTAATACAGAGCACTCTGACTGGTACACTTAGTATCCTCTCTGACTTATACATTTCAAGATCAAGAAATCTGGATCAAGAACCTTCCAGTACTGAGAATAGAGCCTAGCAAGCAATTCACCTCATCCTGCAGGAGACATCTATATTTGGCCAGGTGAACAGTCCTCAAAATCAACAACTGTATTGTCTGGAACTTCTATTACAGTAGAAGTTTAGATGAACTACTGGGTGGATTAGAACCAACATCTGTTGTTCATTCATTAGGAAAAGAAAAGTCCCTGAGGAATGCAGTTTTGTTCTGAGAAAGCATAAGGCAAGTAGGACAGCAAATCATTCTTAGAAACAACTATTTTGTGAGGAATATAAAAAATAACCAAGACAGAATAAATATATATATTAACTTCAACATCCTCATCATTTAAGGGTACAGAGCTCAAATTGTCTTAAATGGAATGAGTTGGCTTGTGCATGGATTATATTGGTATATCCACATATGCAGGTTTGTACACACATAAACTAGTCTTGACATAGCAAACTGTGATATATTAGAAATAAAAATATGATTAAGGGGTAAAAGAAAGATAAATCCATATGTGATAGGAGAACAATACGGACAATCTGAACAGTCAGTTGATACTTTAACTTACCTAGGTAATAAGGTTTGTGATGATGTGTGAAGAATTCTAAAATAAGATTAGCTGTGATCATGATCAATATTTAATAGATTTTAAAAAGACATTGGCATTTACACAGAGACTTAGGACAGATGTATTCATTGACATCATCCATATTTTAGTAAACTATCAATGGAATCCATTTACATAATGTAGAGACTGCACAAGTTATACAGACTGAGCGTGACAACTGCTTTCTAAACAAGGTATCTACCCCACTGTTTTCGCAGCAGGTTGTGCATCTGCACATTTACAGGGAAAATACTGGCTGTTTCATTACCTTTTCTCTTACTTTCCCATTTCAATATCCTTAAAGTAATGGAGCAGAAGACAGCACAGTTGTCAAGGTCTGGGTGTGTATTATGTATAATGATATTTTTACTAGTAATTCCTGATTTCTAATTTATTAATGACTTCTCGTAAGCAATGAGCTTGTATTTTCCAAGAAATATCTATTATCAACTCAAGACCTTGCTCTCACGTTACAGTGATCACCCAGAGCCCATAAGTTTCTTTATAAGATATAAAATTAAAGCAGTAGCAAACAACAAAAAAGAAAGGCCAGATCAAGCCACTCATGCAAAGCTGCTTTCTACATATGAATGAACAGCTACGGAAAAGTCATCTCAAAGATTCCCAGCACAGGGAGTTTTATTGCACCAAGAGGAAAAGCAGCCAAATTGTTTCTGAAGTGGACTGACATAAAAAAGGAAAAAAATAATGATGAGTTGAGGTGCCTTAAGACCCCTGCAGAGCATGACTGTAAAAGATTGTAAAAGGTGTATCAGCAAATATCAGAGAGCCCATTATCCCTCTCACTCCTCCTTTTCTCTCTCTTTTTTTTTTTTTTTTCTTCTTTTTCATCACAATAATAGCAGTCATTGTTCAACCCAACACATTTACAAACCACAACCAAGTTTTCTTTGCTTTCTGAGGCTTTTGCATCGGAGAAGTACACAACTGATCTGTGTTCAGTTGTGTACTTCTGCTGCCCTAACAATCTGCTGCCCTAAATAGCTGACTAACATTTGCTATGCCTGAAGCCAACATTGGATGAATACAGCACAGGATAAGGTGCATAAATAACAGAACTAAGGCCAAGTAAGGTTATTTGGTATTCATGACATTTGAATTAAAAGGGATTTTGGAAGGTGACTAATTAAAAATCAATCTCTTGGAGAGTGAGGGCACATTTTTCTCTCTAAGTTTTTCTATGATGTACTGTTCAGTTTATGAAGATCATTTTTTTCCAGACAATCATTTGTACAAATTAATCCTAAAGTCCAAGAAACTTGAGCTTGTGCTTCATCATCTATCAAAGATTCTGCAGGTCAAGTTCTGTCCTTTGAGCTGTCACTACACCATTCAAATTACACTCTGGGAAACAACTTTGCAATCCTATTATCTCTAGTGGGATACACAGTGCCAAACAAGGGCATAAGCAGTGGAGTAGCACAAATAACCCATTCAATTAGGATTTTGTTAAGAATTCTGTTGATGGTATGCAATTCATCTCTGCCTGTCAGGGGCAGGTTGCTGCTGTGGCCCTGCAGCCATAATATCTGTTTTTTCTTAATAAAATGGAGATAAGAGACATTATGATAGGTTCTGATAAGTGACACTTTGAGATATTCTTTTTTTTTTTTTTTTTTTTGACAACTACTTTACTTCAGAGTAAAACAAAGAGTTTGATAGAATTGGTCCCAAGCTGTGTTTTACTGCCTCTTTCATCTATGCATCATAGATTTTCAAGGTTACAAAGTCATTAAATTTCCTGTTAAACTCTATAGATAGGGTTAGTATGCCAAACCCCAAGTCATGTAATCAGGACAACAATGAATTTAGAAATTAATACATCGGATTGACTTATTTGAAAAAAAGGACTTACTGTACCACATCACTGCATTAAACTATCTACTAGACAATTATATGTTGGCAGCACTTGATGCTTTAGGAGAAATAAATGAAGTAACTAAATTAACTTAGGTTCATTTGACCGAGTATGAATTGTGAACATTTTCTTCTTGATCCTTGAAAGCCTGAGATTCCTCATTATTAATGAAGAGCTGAATGTTTATTAGCATGAGGCTAATGAAGAGATTATTCTATCCTCCAAGAAACTTTGAAAAAATGAGAAAACCACAAATTCAAAGGTGTGAACATCAAACTCTGAAAAATATCCAGAAGCTAAATAAGGTTTTAAAGATTGTCCAGTTAATTTCTTCTATTTTTAAATCTAACTTACACTTCCAAGAAAGTGAGCCTCTGTGAAACAGCTTTTCTGATAATAAATCACCCTCACTTCTAGGAATTTGCAACTTAATTCAGGACTGAATCCACCTAACTTAAGCTTCTAGTCAGCAAATCTTTCTATGCCCACTCAGGGACTATTGAAAAAAAACTCATTATCAATCTTGTTTACTAGAATTCACTAGTACTCGATCATTTCTAGGTCTTCTGTTCCATAACTAAACAGACTGCTTCTTAACATTTGTAGCCCAAAGTTTAGAATTAATTTCCTGCATCATATTTTCTTTTGCCTTTCCTGAATTACTTCTGTATCTTCCTACGAACCCAAGCTGCCTTCAGAAAGCAGTTGCCTACACATGCCAGATCTATTTCTCTTTTTTAAAATCCAAGAAATACTCCATTCAAAGTGTATAAGCTAGTTTCTAGAGACTTACATTAGTTACTATTAGACAAACAGAAAGTATTTTTTTTTTCTTCAAATGCACATTCTTTTGGTTCAAGTCACATTCCCCATGAACTCTTAATATTCAGTAATTCAGTTCACTTCTATTTTCAATGCAATTATACCTCTTCACTTATATATAGCTACCCGATTCTCAAAGGTTCTGCTCATCAGACAAAATTATACTGTCTTCAACATCCAGCCCTTTGAAGAATAGGACTGCCATGAAAGAATAACTGAGCAAACATCAATATTTGACATTCATATGACCTCAAATTTCCATCTGCAAGGACGTACCTACTCCTTAATCTGCACTTACACAATTTAAATGGGTTATTTAAGAGCAATTCTCATCTACCTCTTTTTTTGTATGGACATTAACACTAGCCTGATTGTATGTTGAAATGAGATACTATTCTGTGTATATAAATAATATGAATTCATGCAAACCTTAGAAGTTCAGGCAGATAATCAATAAAGAGGCTGTGCTGTGTTTCCTGAACCTGAATGACCAGGGAGAAGCATTGCTGAGTTGAGACAGTGTTTAGTTACTTACCACAGCTAAAACAGATCTGTGCTTTCTGCTCAACCTTATAATAGAAATAGAAAATAGAAAACAGCACAAATTCCCTAACTTCAGACATCTAACAAAAAATGTTTTTGACTAAAGCGAACATGCAAAGAGCAATATTTTTTTCTTTTGCAACCATGCACATTTGCGTATCTATGCACTTGAGTGTTTTTCATCTTTAGTACACAACCAATACATTCAGACTTTTACAGAGAAGCAAGATTATAAAGCCAAAAAGCTTTTAACTGCAGTACTCTAATTAAGAATGTATAACTCAAATTAAAAATGTATCTATATTTTAATATTTCCAAGCAAACATATAATCTGTCATTTAAACTCTTCTTCATAACTAAAGATAATGAGAATGCTATTATATTATGCAGTAACTAAGGAATGAAAGGATACGATGGTGGTTAAAAAAGAAACTTTAAAGATTTTTTCTTTTTTTCCTAGAGGGATTAACAAAGGTACATTAGAGGAAAAATCTGTTTTTCTTAAATGTATTTTTAACATTTCTTATTAAGTTCTTTCAACATTCTTCTACAATGTCATTCTCGGATCTTATCACTGGTGTCTCAAACATCTACTTTACTCATTGCATAGTAAAGTACTTTCCCTTATTTGAAAAGTTCTCCTTAATTAAAAAAAAAAAAAAAACTTGTATAAAGAGATTTTTATGAATGCAAATTACATATTCTCAACTGATATTTTTAAGGTATTGTAGAAAACATTTCATCTTTTTGGAAACTTCAGATTGGCCAGATGGTTCCCCAGGCCTCTACTGCTGCCTGAATGACAGCATCCCCTTAGGCTCTCTCAGCATCTGCCACTCACAACATGCTTTAAAAACATTTAGGAATCTCCATCTGCAGCAGCACCATCTCACGCTGGAGGAGACACATTTGTGGCCCACGTACTGTAGCTGGTCACCATGGCTCTGTTCATGACAGAATAGGTTCCATTCATAACTTTCTGGGAGGTCTTGTGAAAAAAAAAAAAAAAAAAAAATTCTATATCAACACTGATTAATAATTGATGCAAAGCAATTTAGTTTAAATGGTCATATGAAAAAGGATGCTAAAGGTATGTCCTGTTATCTGAACAAGTGGCTCAAAGCTCATCTCCAAGAATCAGTATATGTGACTTGATGGGGAGAGGGCAAAAATATACTCCTGTTTTATTCAATAACTTTCATATGAGAAAGTAGACAACCTAAAGGGGTTTTATTGTGTTTTGGAATGACTGGGAACAGTGTTTTCAACTCACTGTAATGCTTGACACATTTCCATCCATTGGCAGAAACCAAGTGGAACCTGTAGCAGAAAAGAGAAGACAGTCTTACAAGTTCTTCCCAACTCATTAATGGCTTTTATACGTTCCTCTGTTTTACTGAGTCCCCATAGATTCTCTATTTCCATGGCAGGCAATTTTTAGTAAGTCAAGAGACTCACTAAAAGGCAATAAAGCTGAATAAAGAAAGTGAAATGAGCTACCTGTGCTCAGTGCCCCACATCTCACAGTGAGGTATTCAGTAAACTTTCCTGGTTATGTCCAACAACTGCCCATCCTTTACTACCATTTTGCTGCATTCAGTAGTATTTCTGTTTCAAGGTTTTGTATCTAAATTATATACAAAGAAATACACATGCAATTTGCCATCTTAAATCTTACACCACCAGTGCATAATTTATAATGATCAGCACACCTCTTATGCACATTTATTTATTTATTTATTATTTCTAGGCATGCCTTTTCTCTTTTTCCTTAGTACTTGCTTGTTTCAAGAAATACTGACTGCCAAATAGAACCTGCAGCCCAGTAGATTTCACTTGCCACTCTTGCAGGTAATGCACCACCAGTTGCAGTGCTGAGGTCCCTCGGTGGCACGGCAGTGGTTAGTCAGAACCACTCAGAGCTGTTGCAACCAGTCAGAGATGATTGGAGCTGGTTGAGGCTGGTTCCTGCTACACTCATGTGACCCATGAGGCGTTGGGTGTGCTGCCGCATCTCAGCTCACTTCATAGGATCATTTCAGTTGCCTCCTGAGTAGTGGTCTAGTGGTGTTTGAAGGGCCCTATGGTCTCTGTGGTACCTGCACTTGCATATAGAGGGGTGGTAGGGCTCTCTGAGCATCTCTGGGCCTTAGTGCCTGGATTATAGTAGCATCCTATATCTAGGAGTTAAGGGTAGGATTTTGGGGTAGGTCATCTAAGTGTTAAGAGGCCCTAACTAGTTAAGAGAGCTAGATAAGTACATTTAACCAGCAATTTCTAATCTTTTTTTTAAGACACTTGTAATGGGACTGGACAATTTGCCTTTATGAGTTGCCAATGTCATTTCATTGACCGTAAATGGAATATAGATGACTTGTTCTGGCTCTTTGTTTTCAAGATAGATAAAGTTAGGCTTATCTCAAACTCCATGTATAACTGACTGGAATATCACAGATGGAGGCAGAGCACAGGACAGAAAGACATGGAATAACAGCATATTGGCACCAAGCTGCCATTTAACGACTGGATAAGATTTTGGAGCAGAAGTCAATTTTTCCATTTTATGTCTGGCATGTGAGCATATTTTCTGTTCCCATTCTTCTTCTCAAAATTCACTTTGTTTTGCCCAAGCTTGCTACAAGCTGCTTAAAACTGTGACTCTTGCTTGCCAAATGAGTGCTTTGCAAAATGAATTTCTCTCGTCTTGCCTTCATGCTGCTCAGTTTCCCTGGTATATGTCACATATGCAGCAATGAGGCACATCCACATACCAAGTTTCATGTCCACATATGAAGGGATTGGAAATCTCCCTGATTTATAAAGCTATTATTGCACCTCCAGTCATACTGCTCAGGAGGGCAGTGGGCTCAGAAGATTCAGCTGCCTTCTCATATGCCTTCCATGATGTGAAACTGTTCTGCCTGCAGGCCCACAGGAGGTATTATTGATGGATTATCAGCAACTCAAAATCTTTCTGTCTCTGAGAAGTCCTATTATATCTTAAAATTATCTTAAGGAATAAGATCATAACTCACAAAGGATGAATATTTTGCATGAATATTGTGAGGACTTTTTTAATGCAAAAGATATCAAGTATTTTCTTTTGAAATCTGAGTATTAAAAAATATATTAATGGGAACAAGGTCTAAATTCATACACACAAGCATGTAAGCAAAGTAATAAACAGATTTAATTTTTCCCTTTCATAACCTGTCAGAGTAAACTTGAGTAGTTTATCTACATCTTTCCAACTACACAATAGAAAGATAGTTTCACATCTGCATTTGGTGATAATTAGAACACAATAGAATCAATAGAATTTAAGGTACAGTTAACATCTATTCAGTATGATTACTTATTTCTTTCGGTTCCATTTTCACAGTCTTTTTTTTTTTTCCTGCCCTCCCTGAATTCATTCTTCAATCTACTCTTTGTTCAGTCTGTAACAATATGATTTAGAAAGGTTATTTGTGTTAAAGTATTATGGAAAGCAAACTATTACTGTATAGGGAGTTCTTACAGATTATTGAATCAATTGGTAGGGAAAAAGCAGTTCACAGAGTTGTAAAGCATCCATGCTTTCTGTGGCTGGCAGCTGGCATTCTGTGATCACTGTTTATCATGCTAATCAGTATTGATTTTTTTCTTTGTGCTTCTTCTATACAGTAGCTGTCTATTGTCTTTTGTTTCATACTTTTTTTGATAATTCATATAAGCACATAATAAAAGATGACAAATAGTAATACCCCGTGAAGACCTTGATGTGTGAATATGCATAGAGAGGTGAACTCTCTAGGGATAAAGCCCACATTGAGCTGGATGTTTTGAATAAAATCTATGGATAGATTTTAAGGTCAATAATTATGCTGTATCATCAAACATAATTTATTTTACTTTTAGTGTTTGCGTATGTGTGTATATATATGTGTACATATATTTATATATGCGTATATATGGCACTATGCCTCTGTTTTAGGTGAAGCTACCATTCACCACAAAATATATATTTTTATATGAACAGCATTACTATTTGTAAACTATGGAAGAAAGCCATACAACATGTTACAACAAATTCTAGATATTCAGAAAAAACTCTTTACCTTCATTATCTACACTAAACTATAGTTCAAACTTCATTTCTACACTAAACTGTAGTTTATTTACAAAAATAGGCCCATTAAAATTTAAATTTATGTATCTCACAACAATATTTTAATGACAATTGTAGTTATCAATGGCACATACTACCTGTGGTAATTAAGTGACTTTATCAAAAATCTGATGTTAGTTTGTTTGAAAATGCAAGTGCAATATTTAATAATTTGTAAACTCCAAGAGGGCATGAAACCAATGACTACTTATGAAAAAAATCCAGAAACTTACAAGAGATCATGCATGCAGAAAACCTATTAATACATTTCATTCATAACTAACAATCTCAGCAAAAGGAAAATTGTCAGGACAAAATGTAGAACAAAAAAAAAAAATGTTTAAAATAAAAATCTCATTATTGAGACACACTGAATAGAGAAAAACATTTCTGATAAACTGTTAGTCTATTATCCTTAAATATGGAAGAAAGGAAAATATAAGAAATACATATGTTTACTCATAAATTCATAAGATTTTCACTTTTCCTTTCGTAAACTGTTGTAGATTGATTGTCTTATAGATTACACATAATTGTGATCTTATTTTACTTTCCAAAGCAATGTGTACAGAGCATGTTAAATGTGATTTCTTCCGCTTAGTACCAGTGAAAGTTTGTTCAATTATTTTCAAATACACGTTCTTCTTGTCAAGATAATCTCAATGAATAATATTTACTGCATATAAAATAGACTATCTGTTCAAAATCTATATTTTATAAAACACTATGGGACCCTATCAGTATTACTTTAACATAAACCTGTCAGTTTTGTGTTTCATATTTCAAAGAGGCAGAAAACAGAGGTCACATACAGCTGCAAGCTGTTCGTAAATGCAGTCCTTAGGCAGAGTTGCACAGGATTTGGATGAATGCGAGCTGGAACCCTGATTCAGAAAAGTTTGAGAAACAGTCTTTATATAACTTCTTTGCTCCCATGAGGTAAGTTGGTTTTAATACTTCTAAGGATTTTATTCAACACCTGTAAGATCTTCTCTAAATCAGTCATTATCTGAACTTTATATGCTCCCTACTGTGGGCCACTGTTCTTTATTAATAATGTGGAATAAGGTCATGAGTCCAGTCTGGTATTTTAGTAGGCATGTGTGCTCCACTGTCAGTAGGCACTCATTGTCATTAAAATACTGTATACAGAAAGCTTCTTTAAGATTAGAGATTTCAGTGTGATTTCAATTAAAAAGGGAGGCAAAGCACAGATTTAACATATTAAGCTTTCTGTTTGAACTGGCGATGGATCGCCATCCTGGCAGTGCATTCAGTGCCCTCACAGCAAAGCTCCCACAGTGGAAACCATTGATATCCAAATGTCAGCTGCAATAGGACCCTCACTAACCACATCTCTATCATGAAGTATTTTAACCAAGAGTAATGCAAGCCATAATTATTTATAACTGATGAGTTCTTAGGCTATGTTATGTAAAATATTTGAGAGTATCTGCAAGTCAACTATTTAAATATTTTTTTTCTCCATTCATAAAACAAAAAGGGGATACGACTGAGAAATTTCACTGTGGAATGCAAGAGCCATCTGCTTGGGGAGCTAAAATCTTACTAGTGCTGAAGGTTAGCCATGAAGTTTGGAAATACTGCTGAGATAATTACATTCAAATGTAGACAACAGCCAAAATTAGTGCTTTTTATTTGTTCAAGGAAGATTTATAGCTAATATTCCTTTACAAAAAATGAAATATATTCAACTTGTAAATTCTTTATGCAGAGAAATGAACTATATGTAAAATTTTCTTTTGCCATTTAGTCATGCAACTTCCATTGCCACTAGGGTGTCATTTGTGTTTGAAGTCATATAAATCAGTACTGACTCAAGAAAATCAAAATCAATCAGAATCATTCAGTTTAGAATAAACAGCATAAGACTAAATGTAGTCATTTCTATCTCTTGTATGAAAGTCTAAGCATAATTACTCAGTGAAGAGCAGAAGTGATGATCCAGTGAGGCATCACTGCTTTCCTTAGCATGTTTCAAACATGTGATGATTAATTTTGAGTCTGCATGGTTTTACTGGTAGACACTTAGGACCACAACTTCTTCTGCATGCTTGATTTTATTTTATAACAAATTATGCATTGCATATTTTTAATGTATATTAACAGCTTATCAACAGTTAATAGTTGTGCTGTGTTTGTAGGGATCTTGGTAGAGAGGAAGCTGCACATGAACTGTGCCTGTGCGGTGAAAGAAGCCAAAAATATCCTGGACTATAATAAAAGAATTATAGCCAATACATCAGTCAGAACTTCTGTTTCTCCCCCAAGAAATATGTTGATCAGCTGAGATGTGTCCAGTGGAGGGCCAGGACTGGAGCGCTTGCCCTGTGAAGACAGACTAAGTGACTAGGGCTTTCAGTCTAAAGAAGAGATAGCTGCAGGAAAATAACAGCAGCTTCTGGTACATGTAGGGAGGTCATCAAGAAGATCAAGCCAGGCTCTTCACAGTTGTGTGTGGTGAGAAGACAAGAGACAAGAAGTCAAAGTTAAAACAAGAGAGCTTCACACTGGGTCTGACGAGTCTTCTCCTCCATGAAGACAGTCAAGCCATGGAATAAATTTCCCAGGGAAGTGGTGGAAAACACTTCTTTGAGAGTTTCAAGACCTGACTGAACAAAGCCCTCAGCTACCTGGTTTGACCTGAGAGTTGATCCTGCTTTGAGCAGGTAGCTGGTGTGGAGACTTCTTTAAATCCCTTCCAATCTAAATCAGCCTAGGAACTCCTGGAATTTGTGTTGCAAATCAAGATATTGCTAAGTGCAGAAGCAGTTAACTAATGCAAATTCCCAGGTTCCTTTGAATAAACAAAGTTAGGTGTTATAATATCAACCCTGGATCTATTATTTTTTAATAAAAATGTGACAAATAGAAATATTGTCAAAAATAATATTCAAACATCTACTTCAGCGTTGTCAGGTATATTAAGATGTATTACTCTCAATGAATTATTCAAGATTCATTTTCCAGTCATAATTTGTTCTAATTATACTTTCATTTACAGTAATGTTGTTGCAAATGTTATAAGAACAAATATGACAGAGAAAAAAGAAACAGACAATCATGCAGGAATATGTTTCATTTTTGTGCGACAAAAATTTATATAAAATCCAGCATTTAAAATACCAAAATGGTTTTAATTCCTAGTCAGCCTACGGCTTTCAGTTAAATATGTATGGGAGATGTCCTACATGTCAATTTGGGAAGCTAAAATGTTGCTTCTTTTGTTGGGATTGGACTTTGTCACCACTTTTAAAAATGAATATGGAAACATTGCAGGCCCAAATGCGGTGGGATCACATGTAATAGGAGTTTGTGCAGGGGAAAAAAGAAAAAAAAAAAAGAAAATGCTCTGGAAATGACTAGCATTAGAATAATATGGAACTGAAATCAGGATTTCCCTGTGTCTGATGCAAAAGACACTCGAACTCCTTCTTCCATTTCCTCTTCTTTTTAACCAATGCCTGTGATTTTAAGTGGCACATTCTCACCTGAAACAGACTTCCAGTTCTTCAAGAGTCAGATTGTTGCAATGGTAGTTGGTTAAAATCAGCACTATTATTACATTTAAAAATGAGCTGCCAGGACTGTGCATTCACAATTTCTAGAGGCAGTCTTTGAAACTCTGGCTTCTTGTTCCTTCTAAAAATTCAAGTTTTGAAAGTCAAATGCAAGCACTTGACTTTCACAATATAAGCAATGTATTATAAAAGCTCACCAACTTTTAAAAAAACAAGCAAGCAAACACCCCTCCCCATTTTTCTCCCAGGTAACTAGAAGTTACTAGAAACTCATTTCATATGCAGTAGGGCTGGGACCTGTCTTGTCTTTCTGAAAGGGTAATATGGACTTTAAGCTACCTATGCACTTCTCTAACTCTTAACTCAGTTTAGCATTGTCAAACACAGTGTTCAGAGTATTCTTTCATGGCAGAACCAGAAGATTTAATACTCTCTGGAATATTGTTAGGGCTAACTTTAGTTTTTGAGTTGGTTGTGAGGAAGAATAGGAGGAAGATAAAGTGAGAAAGATATTTATACCTCTCATCTCTAAAACCATTGAAACTTACACACTGATAAAAAGAGGCTACAATCTTCAAGAAGAAAAAAAAAGAAAAAGTGAGGCCTGAGGCTTTTGAATCAGTATTCATTTACAAGGTCCAGCAATCTTTAATATAAAGATGCATTTTAAGCAGAGTGAACATTCTACTGGGAATCATGTAGTTTATGAAGCTGAATTTCTACTAAAAATTCACGACAGATTTTTCTGCTTAGTGCATATTAACCATTTTTTTTTTAAAGGTTAGAAACTATTTAAACTGTTTCACTTGTATAGTTATTCTCGAGACATTTAGTTTCGCTTCATGCAATCTGGAGTGGAAAAGTACAAGTTGGTTATCAATACAGGGAAAATACAAAATGATCAGTTCTCTGATATATTGGCCTTCCAGAGCCACAAGTTTTTATTTTAGTATTTTACATTCATTGGCAGTCCTACAAAGTTTTTTTATGCATAGTCGAAAAATACAAAAAAATAATAGTACTGTTAAATCTAACTTCCTGAATAGGAATAAGACATCTTTATTACTTTAGCAAATACATTTATGATACAGATCAGCAGATTTTTTGCCTACATTGTGAGCTGTTCCTTATGATCTATTGATTATCATTAGAAAGTGCCAGTTCTTAGTTTTTCTCCATGAGGGCATTTTAAGATGATACATGAAAAACTCAGATATCTGTGACTACAAATAATAGTTAATTGATTACGGAGGGTAACAGTCAATGGCTCTACGTGTTTTTTTTTTTTTTTTTTAAATCTTTTTTATTCTTTCACCTAAGATCAAAAAGCTGATCTGTAGGTCTTAAAACATCTCTTTTTCATGAAATAAAATACAATGCCAACAGGTGTGAGACATAATCATTTGCTGAACATGTATCCATCATCATCACAAATTTACACATTTACTTAAGATTCAGATCACTAATTTTTTTTTTTTTTTTTACAGTATACAGGGGAGAAGGCTAAACATTTGAAATATAGACCGCCGTATAATAGTTTAATTTATTTAATTTTTTTTATTAATTATTTGTATTATTATTTTTTTTTTTCTGAACTGAATTCTGGTTGCAGAGGAGTTTTCCCATGCTAAAACATGGCAGAGAGTTGTTGTTTGTTTTCTTTATTTTTCTGATGATGAAATGATGAAATAGAGGCCCAGTGATGCTTTCAATGATGAGATGATAGTAAAAATAACAGCAAAAGAAATGGTATGTGTGTGTTTAGAAAACGTACAGTAAAAGACACAATTACTCATCTGAATGACCTGTAAAGTAGCTTTTCCTATATTATGAGAAATTGTTACATCAATATAAATTGGTGATATTTGAAATGAACTCATAATGGATCCAGAGCTAGCTCTTCCTGTTCCCTAACCCAGTAGTTTACCAAATCTCAGATATTAGATCCTCATGTATCAGTGTGAGGCAATTACAGGTGGTTGAGTATGAGCAAGAATGCTGCCTCTAGGAAATGTCAACACATTAGCAGAGACTAAATACCAAGACAGTCACTTCTTTGCTGCCTCTCTTTCCATCCTGTTTCCAAGTTCACCATTGACAGGAAACCTTGTCCTTACCTACTAGGATTGTGATTTCACAGACAATAACCCGGGAATCACGTTCAGGCATAGGAACATCATCCAATCTTTGAGATGAGAGTGCTTTTTCCTGCCATAACTTGTTATCTGATATCAGACACATTATCTGGCAAATACTCTTTTGCACTGTGTGCCATCCTCGCCATTGGATTATGAGTGCATATATGCACCAGGTCTCTTATTAAAGTAAGACAGAACATTTAATTTTTAGCTAAGCGGACAAATAAAGAAATAACTTCCTGTCAAACATCTTAACTCTACCATATTTTAATTAAATCTCAGTGAAGGCCATACTATTTTTGCCTTTCACCTAACCAGCAGGTTAGATTAGATTTGTGCCTTGTGATGATGGTATAGGCTGTAACATAGTCATGTCAAGAGAGTGCAGGAGAAATAAGTTGCTTTTTCGTTAGATATCATATGCAGTTAGAAATGGTGCATGTGAGGGTAAAGAAACACCAGGTTGAACTCATTGCACTCCTATCCAGTGCATATCACTGTTAAAGATCAAATACCATCTAGTCATGTATGGTATCTGCTGAATAATATTTCCTCGAGGCTATACTTTTAAGCGGGGTGCAATTTCAAAGTCGTTACCTTATATTCTCTTACACTTCTCTAACATGTCTGAGAGATCATGTGTAGGGAACAGTCTATTGATATGGCTTACCAATTGCTTTCATCTTTAACAGGGAACTACTTAATCCTTTATGGAAGTTATCTTGAAATTCAAAAATAAAATATTAAAGAGAATTATGACTTGTAGGTTGTAAAATCATGCTAGTAGTCTGGAATTCAAGAGCAACTGTTGTTTCTACACAGTATGTTCATTAGACATGTTAAGCACTAACTTACAGACCTTGTTTATTTTAAAAAGGAAATGCATATTGTATCCACATACATATTATGCTGTTTCCATGAGGTTCTAATTAAATAATTATAATGCAAAAATAGTTATTTCCTGGTAGAAATTTCTAATACAGCTATCCATAACCAGCAATAGTCCTAGCAAATTACTGAACCCCTCCAAAATCAGAGGCTGGGTATCAAAATGGTCATACCTGATAAAAAGACCTTGAAATAAATAATAAAATAGCACATTTGATGAGAGTTAGGAAAGGTTTAATCAACAAATAAATTGTTCATAAATTTAGACCTTTACTGTAATTATGACCAAAATATCTCTAGAGCACCCTAATTCCCTCAGTCACTTACACTTCAGTAACTTCAGGACCTTTATGTTCCTCTCCATTATAAGTCTGCATCTCAGCTATATTCAGAAACTCTTTCTTTACTGTGTTTAAATCAATAAAGTCCAATAAACTTTCATGACTATTAAAAATATCTTCCATTCAAACAAGTACTGATAGTACTCAAGCTGCTGAGACAGTAGCCTCTTGTTTAATTAAACCCTTTCTGGAAAATTGACCCTTTAAAAGTTAGTAATTTATTTTGGAAGTCTGTGCACTGCTAATCCTTTGGAAGACTGTGTTTGCTTCCTAATAGTAAATGCTCATAGTAGTTTCCTTTTTTTTTTTTTCTTTTTCTATTCAGGTAAGTGCTCTATTTCTATAATCTTAAACCCAGTGAGCCAATTTTTTCATGTTGCAGGATAATAACAGTGAAAACATTTTCAACATACTGACTTTCGCTGAGCACATAGTGCTGTAAAATACACTTAATGTCATGTTTTATAGCTCGTAGCTTTATGGTATATGCTTTTTTATGGTTTGCAGCATTTACTGTTGCATTTTTATACTTTGATATGCAGAGAAAAGAATTAATTGAAAATATTACTGACGTGCTGTAGTTGATGAAAATAATAAAACAATGAACTGTGTAAGTAAGGTCTCAACTGTGAAGAACTGGTTTTAGCTATGTATTTCTAAGGTAATTTTTTTTGTTTTAAATTGAAGAACTACTACTACTACACTCAGAAAAAGTATTATGTTGATTATTAGAAATATAAAAGCACACTTATATACTCTAATGCACTTAGAGAAAAAAAAGAAGAAGAAGAAAAAAAAAGGTACATACTCGTATTGTACCACGGAGTCAAGATCTTTTGAAATTCTTGAATTTGTATTTCCATTCTATTTTGCTTTCATGCCTTAGGAAAGAAAAACTGTTTGACAGCAGATAACCAGGCACACTTATATTAAATTTTCAAGTTAATGTGTAATACAAGTCTGAAATACATGAGAATCAGAAAACAGGAGCTACCATGGCTCACCTGTTCTCCATATTAATGAAAACTTCTGTAGTTGTTTTTTGCTGCTCTCTTTTTGACTATGAGTGTCTGCCTTCCACCAAGAAAGGATCCATGAATGCATCTGTAAATGCATTCTTCCTTCAATATCATCGTCTTAGACTATACAAGAATTCACAGGTGGTTACATGAATGTAATCTCCTTTGACATTAATAATTGCTAAGTTACAGTCCTGTCTCACATTAACAAACAATATGTGCGAACAAATTACTTGATTGCAGAGAGATGTTTAAATTGGTTTAACATACTGTTTTCACTTTTACTGTCATTGTCCATACACTTTTTTTGTCTTCTGTGAGTAATAACTGCAGTTTTAAACAAAAATTTGATGCCTGTTCTTAACTGATTCTGCGTGGCGTTGGTATTGGAATATTAAGCGTGTTTTAAAAAGTTATTAAATAAATATGGTAATCCAGAAATGTTATTAATAATTCATTATTATTCTCACTAGAAATATGTATAGAGTCACAGAATGACAGAATGGTTGGAGTTGGAAGGGACCTCTAGAGATCATCTACTTCAACCCCTCTGTTCAAGCAGGGACCCCTAGAGCACGGGGCACAGGGTGGCATCCAGGCGGGTTTGGAAGATCTCCGGAGAAGGAGATTCCACAGTCTTTCTGGGCAGTCTGTTCCAGGGCTCTGTCACCCTCACAGGAAAGAAGTTTCTCCGCATCTGGAGATGAAACCTCCTATGCCTCAGCTTAAAACCACTGCACCTTGTCCTATCACCAACTACTACGGAAAACAGTTTAGTTCCTTCCTCCCTACAATCACACCTAAGGAATTTGTACATGTTGATTAGATCCCCTCTCACCCCATCCTTCTCTTCTCCAGGCTAAACAGGCCCAGTTCGTTTAACCTTGGTAGGTGCTCCAGTCCCTTGATCATCCCTCCTGTACTGGGGAAGGTCTCCAGAGAAGGAGACTCCACAAGCTCTCTGGGCAGCCTGTTCCAGGGCTGTCACCTTCACAGGAAAGAAGTTCCTCCTCATATGGAGATTAAACTTTCTGTGTTTCAATTTGTATCCATTACCTCTTGTTTTTTTCCCTGGCCACAACTGAGAAGAGTTCAGCTACATCTTCTTTACATTCTCCCCTCAGATATTTGCACATTTTGATAAGATCGCCTCTCAGTCTTCTCCAGGCTAAACAGGCCCAGCTCGCTTAGTCTTTCCTCATACAATAGATGCTCCAGTCCCTCTCTAAAGGCTCCACATCCCTCTTGTACTGGGGAGCCCAGAACTCCAGCCAATACTCCAGGTGTGGCCTCAGCAGCACTGAGGAGAGGGGGAGGATCACTTCTCTCAACCTGCTGTCAACACTCCTCATGATGCAGGCCGGGATCCCATTTGGCTTCCTGGCCACAAGGGCACCGCACGTTGATGTGCTATTGTTAACTTGTTGCCAACCAGAATTACCACATCCCTCTCCCCAGAGAGGCCAATCCCTAGAATGAGGTAAGTTCATTTACTCTCTCTGTAAATTATGTACAACTAACCTAATTCTGTCATTTAATAATTCTGTTATTTAGTCCTGCTGTTTTTTACAAACTGGCAATCTTAACATTATTGCCCACAGTTGTTAATTGATTCACTTAGCACTAAAGGTAGAATTCATGTAGCCTGATTTAACTGTCTGACAGTGTTACCTACATTAAAATAATGCTGTCTTCCAACAGTGGACAGAGATATAGGTACATCCAGAATACAGCTCATTTTGCTGTGAGATAGGTGGCCAAGGCTGATAGGATAGATTATCTATTCTATGCACTACAGAAAGTTTGGCCAGTGGTCTACACTGATCTCCTAGCAAATGCTTTTTTAGAAGGAAACTTTAATCTGTTGTTTCTAATTTCTGATGATATTTTTCTCTAATCTGCTCTTTATTCTGATTTTTCCCCTCTATTCATTCCCTTCCAATTAATCAAAAATTAGTTATTTGATGACTTCAGATTTTTAATTCTGAATTAGAGTATTCCTAATGTATTCCAATTGTTACAATTTTATCTATTTCTACTATTCAGGGTATTTCATATTACTAATTTTTGAAGGACTTTTTAAAAACAAATATGAATATATTTAAAATCTTCATGTAGGAAGAGAAATAAAGACTGATACACATGTATATCTAGGCAGTTATCAGTTGACTATGTAGATTTTCTCTATAGGTATTAAATATCACATAAAATTAGCTCCGACTATATGATTATGCATCATTCTTTTAGAATTGGTAAAAAAATTACACCAGGCAGAAAATAAGACTTCTTATGTTTTTTGACTTCCTTTAAATCTGCTATAATAAAATAATTTTAGCATAATTTAGTGATGAAATGAAGCTTACATAGGTAAACTGTCTGTCCATCTGTTTGTCATCTGTTCCCAGATATTTTTTGCAATGATTGGCCAATTTCTGCCAAATTTGTAAGAAAAGTAGAAGTTTCAAAGACATTTTCCCTTGTGTTTGATAGAATAGATTATTGGATAGGAAAGATTTGACCAAATGCTTGTACTTTGAGGAAAGTTTCAAAATGGGCTCATTCATTTTTGGTCTGTTTAGTCTTTTGCCACCTGAATAATAGCAAGATGGATAACCAGCTGCGTGTATTGCACCTTGTGTAGCCAGTAATTAAGGGATGTGTGAGGAGAGGTTAAGGTAACCTGAGAGTACAGGTGCATAGGCAGAGGAAGAAAATGTAGGGAAGTGTAGGAAATGTTAAAAGAGAAATTGTGACCATAGAATGTATGTCAGGGGAGCTGAATTTGCTTTCATTGGGTCACAGCACAAAAAGCTGCAGGAAAGAAAGCTTCACTATTCCTACTACAAAACAATTTCTTCAGTCTCGTTAAAGACAAATGTTAGAGGAATTGCTCATCCTGTTCCTTGTCTGATTTGCCAGTCTGCAGCAGACCTTGGCTGATGTATCAATGTGTGCCTTGTTTCATACTCTATTTATATTGATTTTCACTCACAGCTATTCCTACACATTGCTAAGTTCTGTGTAAAGCCTGTACATTTTTCTTAACTCTCTCTCACAAGTAACTGAAGGTATACAATACTAGGGAATAAAGAGTAACTGACATTACATTGCATCACATAAAATAAAGGTATTTTGTGTTTATTTCTTTCTTTCTTGATTATAAGGACAATTACTTACTGTTTGTCTATATGATATTATTGGAGGCGTTATCACACTACAATATTCAGTGATAACAGCATTAGCTCTAGTTAAAATTGAATGAACATGAAAGTACTTTCTGCAAACTGTTATAAAAATATTACAATAAAATTATGTTTCAGAGAATGTCTGCCCAATGACACTGATCACTACAAGTTGTCATCATCTGTACATTACATTAGACCCTTTTCAAGTGGCATTGTTTAATGCCAACAAAAGATTCAGTGTTCAGAATGTGAGGCTTTGTTACATCTCCAGTGAAATGTGCATGTTAAAATAAAAGATTAATGCATCTAATGAGATGCCAGAAACTTAACAGACTTCAGTTACCTCTTAGATACTAGTTTCTACGTATACACCTAGGCTTATTTAGGCTTCTTTGACAGTTACTTCACTTTTTTATCAATAAAAAATCAGATTTCAATGAATTCAAACTTTCTATTTCCTGTCTTTTCAATTTCTGTTTCTTTCTTTTATGCTGCCAACAACATTGCTTCAAGAGAACAGCAATAGTCAACTACAGTAAATAGGTCAGAGCAATTATAACTTTCTCTTCAATCTCCTATCAGTTTAGGACTCTAGGTGTAGACATGGTGATATAAATGTCTTTGTCCAGCTGAGCAACATGCTGTTAGGGAGAGCATATGCTGAAAAAGACAGCAGTATGAGAAAATGTAAAAATATAACACAAGGGACAGAGAAAATGCATTTTACATTAAAGCAGCCTGAAAGGGTGAGACCTGATTCTCTTTACACTTGTAATGTAAATTGGAAATGATACCAGTGAACATAATGACAGTTATCTAAAATAATTGAAGCTCTAGGTTTCAAACAAATGGTCCTTTCCTTCTGTATAGGAAAATAAATTTTGTTGAAATTATCTGATGAGACAAGGTAGTTCTAGAAACTTAAGCATCAAAATTAACTATACTTAAATTTTGATTTTATTGGTAATGAATTTAATGTGTGTAAAATGGGCAACTCAGAGTGCAATATGCATGCTGAAGTAAATTTATGTTTCACTACTTACTTTATGAAAAAAAAGAGTGCCTTACTCTTGTCAGCCTCTTTTAGATAGAGATGCAATGTTTAATGTTAAACATACTCATCTGAAGATATTTTGTGATGCATGGGATTTTTTTATTTAGCAAAGTATATTTTAGCAATATACTACAATCACAAGTGTAACACTTAGCAAAATTTAGCAATTGCAATATTCAATCACAATACAAATATGATTCCTATTACCAGTCTCTATAATACACTTATCATGATGATGCTGGGTGGTCCTAGTCACCAGGAGGGAATATGTGGGTTGAAATCAGCTCTAGCTCATTGCTCTCCTTGAAATTCTATTCTTAGTTGTTCAGTTTTTGTACTCTGTGTTAGGCCAAGGCGTGAAAACACTCTCCCTCCCAGGGCTGGTCTGGCTACTCAGGGAGACATTCAAACTCTGTATTATGAACTCAGAAGATACATTTATTGCACCATTTGATCCACCCACTTGACATACCTGTTTGTGTAAAAGAAAGGATATCCCTTGGTCCCTTTTGTGTCCAGTTCAATTTTCTTTGCAAGAGCTGTGGACAGTCATTCCCTGCATTCTTCTCCAAGGCACATCTGGCAATGACTCCTGTCAGTCTTCTTTGAGCCTTCTTCCATTGCAGAGGCTTATGGGTTGGTCAGAACAATAAAATCTTCATAGTGACTGAGATGTGGGAACTGGAAATATGAATATTAACTGAAGTAAGATTTTTTGGGAGGCTTTTTGGTAACTGTGTCAAAAGGAAATGCATTTGACTAGTTGAACTGAACTTGGTGATCTTTCTGTGTAGAAACAAAATAAGGTGTTATCAATTGATCAATAATTGAAATTCATCAGGCAGTACATTCTCAGTGCTATGGATATATGAAATCTGTAAAAATGATGAAACCCATATGAGACCTAAAGCAAAATTTCATGAGAAAGAGCTGTAATCATTTCACTGATGATGAAACAACTTTTACCTTGTTAATCAACAGTTTACTCTTTTTGTTTGCTTGTTTGATTCTTTGTTTCTTTCTGGCAAAACTACTACAGATATTTACCAGAAAATTGAGAGATTCTATTGGGCAATTGACTGTGATGTGCAGCTGACAGTTTTGCCTATTTCTAAAGGCATTTAGGAAGGAGAACTGATTAATTCGCAAACTCCAAAAACATAAGGAAAGAAAACTGTTTAAAATGCAAAACTCAAAAAAAAAAAAAAAAGGGAACAGATAAGGGTATACAATCAAGTATGTTTGAAATGATTAAATAAGAAACACAAATTATTACTCTAAGATTTTATATTGTATTTGACATGTTTAGTATGGAAATGCATTAACTTATTCCAAATCCCTCCATTCAATGAACATCTTATTTATAATATACTTTCTGAGAGAAGCCTGCTGGCTTTGCTGGAAAATCCTAACAATAGACCCAAACTGCTTATCTCAATATGCACTGCATGATATCTTAGTGTGAAACAGCATAAATTCTAAAAACTTGGTCATCTTATGCAATTTTCATCAGGTTTGAATGCTATCTCAAATAGCTTTTCATCTCTCAGTAACACATTACTGAGCTACTGTTGTAACAAATAAACTTTGAGTGGCTCTTCCAATAATGCCTTTAAACTTTCAAGTTCAGTCTAAAACATCTTATATACTGATTTTCATTTTGTGGGGAAGAACAGCATGTTTTCTTCAGATAAAAAAAGGAAAAATGGATGATCTTTCGAAGATATGACAGCCAAAATGCAAAGCAACAGTCAGGAAAAAAAAAAAAAGAGTCATTGCGTGGATTTTTTCTTGGGAAAACCTAGGGATTTTGCAATTCGTAGTTTCAGCCTGCTGTCTGTTATTAGTGTACTGAAGTACTTTTTCATACACTTACTGGTAAAAATGCAATCGATTGTTTTAAAAGCAAAAAGGGAAGATAGATGAATAGGACAACACTGACTCAGACACCAAGGCAGCTGTATAGACACTATGAAAAGCAGATTCAGATTTAATAATGTGGTGAGATGAAGTCTAATGCAACATCTAATAAGCACTGGTCAAATGTGTGCCATGAACACACTATTAAGGAACAGTGACTTCTCTTTTAGAAGTCTGTTCAATGTGTCATTTTGGCATAGTGATGTTTTACAATATGCTTCCTTCTGCAATATACAAAATACGAAACTTAGAATCATAATTCTTGTTTTGTCTATATAGCCCTTATTAAGTTTAAACCACTATTTACCAAAGGAAGACTCATACTAGAAGCACATAAAAAGAGTTCTCCGATAACAGGAACAACGCGTAATAAATGCCTAGGGAACACTGAGCTATTTATTTGTGTATTAGTTATTTCTGTGTGATGTAGAGAGGACTTTTTAAAGGATGAAAAAAAAAAATGTTAAGCTCTTCATTTTAAACATTTCATTTGATGTAGACTATATTCCCATCAAGAAATATTTGATCTCCATACTGGGTTTCCAGACATTTTACCCCTTTGGACTAACTAACATTCAACCAAGATCAAAAGTGCCTTTGAAATCCTATATTCAGAGACAAAGCAAAAATGTGGTAGACGATCTGGGGGACAATAACCAGCATACAGAGAACAGAGATTAGTACATTTATCCCCAGATGGTGCATCAGATATATAGCTGAAATGCTGATGTAACCTTGGCCTGAACTGATAGTGAATTCTCTAAGACCTTTAAGATCAAAATATTCACAAACACCGGGTATGTAAGAGCTTAGCAGTCATCCGATCAAGAAAGAATACAAAGAAGACTGTGTCACAAGTGTAACCATTTCTGTTTTGCTGTCATGTCATGTCATGTTATTAACTGAACTGAAAACCTTTAGTCTCCCAGGGAATCAAGCCAAACAACATGAGAATGACTGTTAAAGATTCTTTGGTACTATTCTGTGGAAACAGAATGTAGTTATCAAAGAAAAGATTTAAAAATGACTCTCACTTAACTTTGTCTCAAATATCCTGGATGCCCAAGAACTATGAATCTTGTTTAACAGACTAACCAACTTCGATTCAAAATGATGACCATCTTTTGCATAGCCCACAAAACGCAGTGAGATAGAAGGTTCCTCAGGCTCCTGTGGAAATCGGGACATTCTTTGCTTATTTTGTCATGGTTCACAGTTTGGCAGTACAGGCAGATACAGTACAGGGCCTGTATCTCGTTGGAACATTTTAAAAGAAGAAGGAAGTGAGACAACTTCATTTTACTGATAGCCATAGTTTGAGGAAAATGGTGCTGAACACATGCAAGAGCTGCATCTAGCATCCACTATGAATATGTGAGAGAAAAGAGATATGTGCCATTCCAAACAGGAGTATTCTCTGCATCTCCTATAAGTTCGTTACTATGCAGAAAAAAATTCAAGATTCACTGAGCAAGAAAAATTGAGTATCATCTTTGCAAACTAGCCGCTAGGGCATCCAGGCAGAAGAGATCAGAATACCCTTGCTCTTCATGCATTTTATCTGGTGCTTGTTTAATACAAAATTGTAAATGCTCACAAAGTCCTGTAAGCACGTTCCAGCCCTGTTTTTCTGGATGAATGAATTTCTAAGGCATTTGCATTCAAAGCTTTTTCTCTTCAGTCTGACCTAATATAGTGGTAGTGGACAGGGATACAATTGTGCAGGTTATCTGACATCTTGCTAGTTTCTTCACTAAATTATCTTTTATGATAAACAAATCTTAAAAAAAAAATCAAAATCGCACACACAAAATAAGCAGCAACCAAAATGAGAAAAAATATTTTTGGAGTAACTGAAAGAATAAATCAAAAATAAAAACATAAGCACTTTATTTTTTTCCAAATTCCTCACTTTATAACATATTATAAAGTTAAAATATTTAAGTTATTAGTTTTATTATAAAGTTGAAAAAGTAAAAAAAAAAGAAGAAATTTTTCTATAGTTCAACAATAATTCTAACCTGACAATATATCACTTTGTTCCTGATCTGTTATCTAGTGCTATCTAGTGGTATCTCTCCTAAAGAAAAATCTTCTAAAATTACTCTTACTTGATCACCTATATAATAAACCTATATGCTCTGCTTTCTAAGAAGAGCAATTTTTAAAATGAAACTATTATTGCTAGAAAATCTCTAAAATACTGGTAATAGTAAATATAACATTTAATTGATGATCTGATAAAATTCTCAAACCATTCCTGAATTTTTCATAAAATATAAGACACCTTAAAGAATACTATGTCTTTTAATGGCTGATGCTGTAATACCATTTCAGTAACACAGTGTTTGAAAACAGACAAGAGAAAAAGATGTGCCATATGGTAACTTGTCTGTGATATTTGTCACTAAGAGTTATGATTCTGCTGATATCACTTAGGTAATATAGTACTGATAATTATGCTTCTCTTGCTTTGACCAGAAGCAAATTTGACTAACAGAGACATACTGCAGGACTCATCAAACTATACATCTTAAAAATGTCTTCAAAGTCTATTAAAATAGTTTACATGAGCAAGTTCATACAATGCCTTCGGAAAAAAATGTGATTTAATTAATCAACTCTAAGAGTATGTGGGTTGAATTAATGATTAGAACTACATTGAAATTTGCTGAATATGTTACCTTTTAATTGTCATTAGTATTAATGAAAATTAACAATGCTATAGAATATTAATCAAAATTAGCATGTAGGAAAAAAACAACTCTGCTATTTTTAAAGGGATCACATACATTTTCACAGAAAACTTTCTGTAGCCATAAGCATAGCTGTATAACATGATAAGAAAGATCATAATATAGAAGCAGACTTGCAATAGCATTTAAAATTACTTGTCCTTTACTCAAAGTCAAAACCATAATATGATATCAAAGATGTATAGGAAATAACATTATGTGTTTTATTCTGCTTTGTTTATTATGAATTTAAGGGATTTTGGTTTATAGTATAAGAAAAAAAAAAAGTGGGGAAGTGGGGATAAATGGGATAAAACTTTTTTTCTACCCTGTCTGCATAAAATTAGGTTGGCTGACTTCTGAAAATTCTAAAATTTACAGAAGCCACTCATAAGAAGCTATGCAGAATATCATACCAAAATTTACCTACAATATTTTACAATATTTCAATTACAGAGACTATTACTGTCCCTAAATTAAGATAATTGTTAGACTTCTTTTTTTTTTTTTTCAAAATTACTGACTTTGTCCATCTTAACATGTTTCTACTGTTTTTAAACTTGTCAAAATAAACACTGCAAATTTGGTGTCATCTGAGTGCTGTGTCAAACAAGGACACTACCTCATAGACGTGTCATAATGATAAATTAATTAAATTTGGTGAAGTGCTCCTATTATGCTAATGAACTCTACTGCCAAAGCTAAAAATAAATAACTACAAAAATAGCTGTAGAAACCTTTAGAGTGGCAATTATTTAATCAGAGGACACCTCTAAAGAAGCTAACGATAACTCAAATGAATGTCATTACTTTTCCAGTTATGCAACTTCGTGGCAGCAACAAAAACAACAATGGTCAAAATGTTGATCCTCAAGTGACATAAATCAAGGCAGCTCCGTGGAGTTCAGCTGAATGTCACTATAATACTTGTGCATGAAGTGTTTTCAATTACTTAATTGTTTAGTTGTTATAACTGTGCTTGATGCCACTCGACTTCCTCTTGCATTTACCATTAAAAACTATATGAAGGTATTATGTAGAAAGCTCCAATGTGTTGTCATATGTAAAGTCCTAACTGTACCTTCATAAAAATTCCAACAGTACTGAAAATTACTGATATTATTTGATTAATGTATTAAAATAAGTATAGTTCTCAGATGTTATGTTAATCCAGATTCCAGTGGGCTGTTGATGTGGATGACTACTTCTGTTTGCTACAGAAGTGAAGCAGAGAGACGCAAAATGGAAGCAGGAGAGATAAGGAGAGATAATCTTACCATGTGTTTTTACTGAAAATATTTAGGCCAAATTAGGCAAAAGTGTTCCTTATATTCACCTATTTTCCTCTCCTCTCCTCTCCTCTCTTCTCATCTCCTCTCCTCTCCTCTCCTCTCCTCTCTCTCTCTTTTGGTAAGGCCTGATGCTTAACAGCTCCCCAAATTCACTATGTTCTTCTCTATATGACCTGCATTTTTCCATTCTTCCTGAGAAGCTTTCATAGCAATAGCTAACACTGCCCTGCTCTGAGCAACCACATATTTATTCTCCAAATAGGGCCCACCATAATTAGAAAATAGAGACACAGTTTGTAAACACACTCCATCTACCGACTTCACTGAGCTGCCAGAAGCTAATCAAGAAAAAGTGCAGCAGCCTAGGCCATTTCCATTTAAGAAAACAAGTGGTAGAGATTCTTTCTTTTAATATAATACTCTATAGAGCGCTTGACTAGGTTTATACATTCCTCAGCACAAGATGATTCAAACATGCATCTTTCATTAATCAAGCACATGACCCAGCCACCAGTTCAGAAGCTAAATGGAATGTTGCATGTGTTCAGTTCTAGTAAAATTGGGGCCAAGATGTGACACACACCCCTCCCCAAAAAAGGAAAAAAAAACCTCGAGTACTTAAATTTTCAGAATTGTCATATTTTTCCCTTACAATTTGACTGTAAGTCTTAAATAGAGTTTAAAATTTCATGCTTGTATTGTAATATAATTTTCTTAGATCATTGGACTAGGAATGCAAAAAGGTAGTAAATAGATAATAAAGACATGGATTAAACACATTCAGAGTTGGAGATTTATGCAACTCTTCTTTGCTTTTAAAGTACATGCCAGAGAGGAAAAGAAAAGAGAAAAGAGAAAAGAGAAAAGAAAAGAAAAGAAAAGAAAAGAAAAGAAAAGAAAAGAAAAGAAAAGAAAAGAAAAGAAAAGAAAAGAAAAGAAAAGAAAAGAAAAGAAANGAAAAGAAAAGAAAAGAAAAGAAAAGAAAAGAAAAGAAAAGAAAAGAAAAGAAAAGAAAAGAAAAGAAAAGAAAAGAAAAGAAAAGAAAAGAAAAAAGAAAAGAAGTCATTCTGCACTGACTTTTACTATTTTTTTTGTATTAAAATTTTGCCTCCTGCCTCTTTTGGGAACAGCTACCTTGATGGGGAATCAGTGAGTTAATGCTGTAGAGTAGGTAATGTATGTACCTCTGAATAGAGGATATCATATTCCCAGTATTTTCTTTCCAAAAGCATTGACTGAAAATTTGAAATTATTTTAGGTTAATAAACTACATAGTGTTCCGTCCTTATTCCCTCAAACATGCTAGCCCATATATTCAATACAGAATTACATTTGTTTCCATTACTGTAGGAGCAGGCCTAGGAACATTCTTAATTCTTTTTTATCCACTGTCACCTCTTTTCAGCAATCAGAAAGTGTTAAGAGTGTGAGGTGTCTAGATGAATTAGTATTATCTGCCTTCAAAAGACTCAAACATAGCTGTCCCTAGCTAAAGGTCACTTCAAAGATGTGTAAATATAACAAATATGAAGGTCTCATAAGACACTAGAAAGACAAAATGATTAGATTTTGTGACTACATTAACAGTGAATTTAGCACAGTATATTAACACTAAGGAAATATGAATTGTGGTCAAATTATTATCCTAAGTCTGCTGTTCGTTATTTATTCATTAGACAAAAGATTTTGTTGAAAATATATTGTCACCTTGTTTAGCTGTCATGTTTCAGAAAATCCATTGGCTTCTATTCATACAATTTGTGTATACTTATTTTACATGCAGAAATGTTTCATGCAGTTTTAAGGAGACCCCTGAGGTTCATAATCTTTGATAAAAAAATTAAAAAAAGAGATAAATTTGAGATAAAAAAAAATCTCAAATAAATTCTCCCAAATATTGTGATTAGAAGTAGAGGTATACAGCATCCCAAAGTCAAAATTTTAGATGAAAAAATACTCCAGCCTATTCACTGTCTCCTCTCAGACTATAAAAGAAAGCTAAGAAGAAAAACAAAATAAAGAAGGGTTTCATATTTTTTGACAGATAAAGTATCATGAAAAGAAAGTCATACCTATGACCTCTTCTCTACTCATGCCTTAGCAGTTCTTAACATGAAGTAGTGATTTTGAACTCCTCAGAGCCTTCACTCCACTTCTAAGAATACTTTTCACTTTTATCAGTACTCACAGAAACTGTCTCAGTTGTTTTTGTCCCTTGTTTCTCTCTTTTAAAATCAATTTTACAACTTTGGCATAGCAGTATAGCATAGCAGAACATGAACTTTCCAGAATGATTGTTCTTTCCAGATAGTTTCTTTGAAGGACTTACTTGCTGGGTACTCCCTAGAAACAAGGCCATATCAGATCCAGCAGAAAAATGCAGTTTAACTGGTCATTTTTAGAAATTAGCACCTTTATAGAATGAAAATGTGGGTTTAGTCCTGCTCCAGGGGGAAAAAAAGAAAAATGCCACTCAACAGATTTCATTGCTTTGATTTTCTTTTTTTTGTTTTTATTTCCCTCTAATTTCTTTAGCATTTTTTTTTTTGCCATTCCTGGAGATATCTAGGCTATTTTTGGCAATTTACAAAGCTATATTAACAAGCAGAGCCACAGCTGAAGCAATCAGCATTCATTTCCACCCTGGTACTATGTGATCTTTTCATTAACATATTTGCAAAGCAGGAAAGTTTGAATCTTTGAAACTTTGTAATTTTGAACATATCTTACTCTTGGACTTTTTTTTTTTTTTTTAGTCAGATTATCTTGACTTTTTATTAAGTAGTTTGAATTACAATTTTAAGATTCTCTTTTAATTCTTTTTGTTTTTAAATTAACTTGTACATTCTTTGCAAGAGTCTGCCACATTAAATTATTTTGTAGGCATATAAGGTAAATTCACAAGATTAGAGGTGCTCAATGGAAAAAGTGAATTTCTAAAGAGTTTCTGGCAATGTTATTTGTTCTTGCCTGATATCGAGGAGTTACCATCAGAGATTGTTAGAAGTGCAAGTCATTTACTAACTAGAGGTCTGTTTATTTCAAATGCCATTTGTATTTGGCTTCTCTTCTTTATAGATAAATCATCAGGAGACAATAAATTGGTAATTTGAGCAATGAGGCTGCATGCACAGACTAAAGTTAAAATACAAGCCAGAAAATCTTCACAAAAATAGGAGAACAATATTTGTCCTGAAGTCATTGCTATTGATAAAAATGGTAACAAATTTGACAAAAAAAAAAAAAATCTAACAATTCTTGCTGTTGAATGCTCTTGCACAGCAGGCTATCTGAATTTCATTTCTCAAAAGTTAAGCACACCAAGACTTCACCAAGACTGAGACTCCAGCTAAGGAAGAATCAGTGTCCACAGTGAAGCAGTAACATCAGAGCACAATGATAGCAATGTGAGGGGATCCCCACCAACTAATAAGCACTAGCTATAACTTATATCAAACAAAAACTATTTTTTTCTTTTTTTTACGAGCAGAAATACCTAGGGTCAGCAGTACAATTCACTGCTTGCTGTTTTCTGCTATACTCAGTGCAAGCCTGACACATGTCTGTAAAATATACACTTTACATTTATTGAATTTAAATTTATTGTATAATATTTAAATTTATTGAATGAGCAATTACAGAAAACCGATAAAGGAACTTTCTTTGTCTCTGCTTTGGGGATTCCAATAACTAGGATGGAATTTGATGTTGCTTCATGTGGCAACTAATTTCCCTTCTGATATTGCTTGGGACCATGTTTCAATATAAAGACAATGTAAATTTACAGCTGACTGTGAAACTCCAAATTTAAAAAATAGTGAACCTCAACACTGAAAAATCTAAACCTTGAGCAAGGACTCATTAAAGAATTCTTGATGCTGACAAAGCTCTTCAGATTGAACATACAGTAACTTTAAGTTCTTCTCAGACAGTTCATTTCATGAAGGGATTTATGACTTCCTTGTAAAAGCACATAAAACACGCTAGTTTTAAGTGTCTTATGTGCCAAGATGTGGTGCTTGCAGGTGAATTTGGTAGAATTCAGATTATTTTTGTGACTTAAAAAAAAAAAAAAAAATTACCTGCATAAGCACATCTGGAGTTATCAGCAGTTATGCCAAGCTCAAAGACCTTGATTTGACTTACCTGCTAGATAAATATAAAGTTTAGCACTGTCAAGGCTGATAATTCTCTGTGATTCTCCAGAAGAGAAACATTTATGTTGAAAACGGACTCCATTGTTGTGACGGTTATGCTCCTTCCCCATATATTTTTTGCAGACTATGCCCGCTAATACCAACTTAGCAGAAAGAGGAAAGAAAAAAAAAATATGAGCAACCACTTGCGCTTGCAAGGCCAAACAGATGCCACCTGTGGATAATGAAGGGAGAAATTTATCTGTTTGGGAGAAAAGAGAGGATCTATCTGCTGCCTAACGAAGGGAGGAATTAGTCTACTGTCTGCAATAAGTGTAAACTTGCGGATAACGAACTTATTTGCTTCCTGAGGCTGGTTTGGACCGGTCTTGTTTTTGCGAAGTGGACTGTCACCCCAACTGCGCATGCGGGAGCAGAAAGGGTCAAAAGTTTAGTAGGAGAAAGGTGTCTTTTTACTTCAAAATGACCCCCGGAGACCACCACCCAAAACCAGTGCGCAGGCGCCAAGAGGCGGAGACTAATTTGAAT
>PTEX01000439.1:0-89774 GCA_003342815.1 Eudromia elegans | reverse complement strand
TTGACCAGGTCTGGGACTAAGATCGGATCCGTCCGATCTGAACCTCGTGACCCAACGGGAGGGCTTTCCAAATACTTCTGAACCTCCATATGGTAAATAATCGAAAGTGCCCTTGCCATACCTYGCRRAATCATTGTTCTRTCAATAAATCTATCATTATCAATTTCACCCGAGTGAAGTGCATTTTGTCGCTCACTCCCTCACCGCTCGTTCCGTGACAATTGTAAATGAACAGGTATTTTTTTTTAGGATCAGAGTAAAGACATTCAAGTCTGAGAGTATTTTGACCATGAAGCCAAATAAACCATTCTATATGGAAAATGAAAGATATAAAGAAATACACCAGCTGCTGTTCCATACTATGTTGGTGTTATTGACAAATCTGATAGCTTTCTATGATGGAGTGACTGGCTGGATAGATGAGGGCAAAGCGGTGGATGTCATCTATCTGGGCTTCAGCAAGGCTTTTGACAATGTCCCTCACAACATCCTCCTGGGCAAGCTTCAGAAGTGTGGGATAGATGAGTGGACAGTGAGGTGGATTGGGAATTGCCTTGATGGCAGGGCTCAGAGGGTGATCAGTGGTGCAGAGTCCAGTTCGAGGCCTGTGGTTAGTGGTGTCCCTCAGGGCTTAGTCATTGGTCCAGTCCTATTCAACTTATTCATTAATGACCTGGATGAAGGGATGCTTTCATTAGCAAACTTGCTCCTTCAGCAAGTTTGCTAATGAAATGAAACTGGGAGGAGGAGCTGATAGCCCTGAGGGCTGTGCTGCCATCCAGAGGGACCTGGACAAACTGGACAACTGGACAGTGCGAAACCTTATGAAATTCAAAAAGGGTAAGTGCAGGGTCCTGCACCTGGGGAGGAATAACCCCAGACACCAGTACAGGCCTAGGACCGACCTTCTGGAAAGCAGCTCTGCAGAGAGGGACCTGGGCGTCATGGTGGACGACAAGTTGACCATGAGGCAGCAGTGTGCCCTCGTGGCCAAGAAGGCCAATGGGATCCTGGGGTGCATTAAGCAGAGCGTCTCCTGCAGGTCAAGGGAGGTGATCCTGCCCCTCTACTGAGCCCTGGTGAGGCTGCACATGGAGTACTGTGTGCAATTCTGGGTTCCCCAGTGCAAGAGGGATGTGGAGCTGCTAGAGAGATCATCCTCATTGCAGGGCTATGAGGATGATCGAGGGCCTGGAACATCTGCCCTATGAGTAAAGGCTGAGAGAGCTGTGCCTCTTCAGCCTGGAGAAGAGAAGACTGAGAGGGGACCTGATCAGTGTATATAAATACCTTTAGAGAGGGAGTGAGGAGGTTGGTACTGGCCTGTTCTCGGTGGTGGCCAGTGACAGTACTAGAGGAAACGACCACAAACTAAAGCACCAAAAGTTCCACAGGAACTTAAGGAAAAATTTATTAACAGTGAGGGTGACAGAGACCTGAAATAGGCTGCCCAAGAGATTGTGGAGTCTCCTTCTCTGGAGATCTTCAAAACCTGCTTGGATGCTACCCTGTGCCAGGTGCTCTAGGTGATCTTGCGTGTGCAGGGAGGTTGGACTAGATGACCTCTAGAGGTTCCTTTCAACCTTAAGCATTTTATGATTCTATGATCCTATTACTCCTTTGTAAATTATTCTTTGACCTTAATTAAATATATGACAATATCACTGTCATCCTCTTTAGATATTCTAAGTGTGGTGTGCCAAAGTTATATTAACCAAAGACGTCAAAGTAGTGAAACCTTCAAAGAAACCGCGTATATGAAAATTATCTTCTTATTCCAAATGGTGATACTAATTATGTCAGCATGGAAGTAGGTAATGCTGGTTCATATATATATAAAATATATACATTTATGATCTATTCATATTAACTGAACTCTTTTTTCAGAATATTTTCAAGATTGAGAAAAAATAAGAAATCCTTTCTATTCTCAGTAATTATAGTGAAAATTGAAAGCAATTTTTTTCACTTTTCCTAATAAAAAAGATTTAAAAACAACCACTCTTTCTTTAAATACTCTCTCCCTTTTTTATTTTGATTTTTTTTTTAAGAACCTGAACACTAAATCTAGCTATGAAAGCACACAATGATTAAATCTCATCTACTTTAGAAATGAAAGTCATCCAAACAAAAGAGTAAACAGTGTCAAGATGACAAGAAAGTTCTTCCAGCTGAAAGGAAAGTCTAAAAGATACTTTTAAAATCTCTCCACATGCCTTTGTGTGCTGCAGTTTGTCTTATTTCTTTAAGAGTTTGTAGGAAAGAAGAGCAAAATGTACCGGCACTAGTAGTAGAAAGTATTGCTCAGGAGGAAGCTCTGGAATTGGCTTCAAATTGAGTTTAATATGAGTAGGGTCTTCAGTACAACTCCGTAAAGGAAACTTTCCTCTCTAGTTCATTAAATTCTTTATTAAAACCTGTAATGGATTTGTGATAACCTTAACAAAGGCAATGCATACATTAGGAATAGGCATATCTGCTTACATAATGTTGTGCCCAGGAAGTACTTACTCCTTTGTACACCTGAAAATGTTGTGGGAATATTGCTTAATTTGTAGTTTAGTCTTGGCAATGAAGAAGCATATGAAATTATATTGAAATTCAAAAGCTGCCATTTTTCCTGGCTCCATGCCAGTTATTGTGTTTGCAATTGGAAGCCTCTTTAGAAAACTTTTTGAAGCAGCCCTATTGGAAAAAAGCACTGCTGAAAGTTTATAATAGTCAAAGTGTGAAAAAAATGAAAGAATATTTTGTGGTGATGTTTTGGGACCACTTAAATTAAGGGAAGGTAAATTATATCCGGTATTGGAAATGAGCTAGAGTGGCTGACAGCCCATGTGTTCCCAAACATCCAAGATCCCCAGGAATCACCTGCTGGAACTATCACAGTGCTGCCATTGGATCCATGACACTTCACAAGTTCTTGAAGATTTTATTCTTCACATTTCTAAGGATTAGTCAGACAGGGCTAATTAATGTGCACACCTGCACACCTAAGTATGATGAATATCCACAGAACATGAAATCTTCTAAGCTTCATTAGCAAGCCTAACTAATATATACCCTCAGAATGTATTATTTAGCTTCAGATCCAGGCACTTAAATTTAGGTTTCTGAAACTTAGGTGTCTTAATATATGTATTCAGGTTAACATAATAAGGAGATATAAGCCACAAATCTGTGACCTCAATCCAGAAGACTTGATCATTTGAGAATCTCAAGATTATCTAAAACATAACCAACAACTTGACGGGTATTGAAGCAGGATCTGTGTGATACTCATGTACTTCCTGCTTTGCATATCTGTCACAGAGGAGTGACACACTTGTAAGAAGAAGCAGCACTACATTTTATTGATATCAATGGTAAAAAAAGAGAGTGGTTTAAAAAGATTCATTGGCAAGGTTCACTCATTTGTTTACTGCATAGTAATGCATTTGTTTACTGCATCACGATTTCCATTGGTGATTATCACCTCAGGCAAGGCGGGGATCAGAGCGGGAGAAGGGGAGAATGAGAAGGAAAGTTAAATCTTGGGCAGACTGGGGTGTGGTGGGGAGCATACCATCATGTCATATAAAAAAGTCTGCCCAAATACTGAGGGCAGCGGCACAGAAAGCTGACAGTTCTACTCTCTACCAATAAAAGGCTGAAAGTCATAGTCTGTATGCTGGGGCAAATTATTTATAGGCTATTTGCAAATGAATTTGCTCCTTATTGGAAATTATATTTCTAATCAAGGAAAGTGTTTAGTATTCATGGAGTCTGATGGAGACAGAAACGAATCTCTAGCTTAGTATAAGGGTTAAATAATTTTCATTTACTTCATAAAACTAGAAACCTTTAAATAACTAAATCCTGCCCCTGCTCTCAACTTCCACAAAGATATTTTCTATTCAGAGTAACTTTCTCCTCCACATGTATTTGAGCAAGTTCCCTTTGCTATATTGAACCACTATATTTCAATACTAAAGTTTTCAAGAGGACCCAATGTAATGGTAATGGTGATTCTATAATTTGTACAGGTATGAATTTACCAGATCATAAACTTTCTGCAGAGCAGTCAATGTAATAGTTTGATTAAACTGGATTCTGCAAAGGTTTTTATTATTTTATTTTTATTTTTATTATTTTATAAACTAGAGATTCTGCAAAGGTTTTTATTATTATTAAAAGAAAAATGTTTTGTATGAACACAAACTCTGATGGAAATCCTGCAACAATCTATTGTTTTTAGTTCCTGCAATAGACACGTCATTCTTCTCAAGCAAAAGACACAATTGCAGATGCTGAAGTCAGCATTTTTTTAGATTGAGATTTATAAGTTAAAATTTAACAAATGTACTCAAGGTTTATCTTAACTAAACCCAATACTTTACCATATTGTATTTCGTGCTGTCGTTTGTGTGACAGTACATTTTCCATGTGCTGTCATTTCCAGCATATGGAAAGTGCTGCAGGTTCTCATTCAGTGATCTTTTACATCCATCTTGCATAGGTTGTAAAGTAAAACAATACATGAAGAATATCACAGAGATTCTTGCCCATAGCAACAATAACTTAAAATGATTTTCTGTTCAGTTTTCAGTGTGAAATGAATTTGTTGAGTAAGAAAATAGAGTAATAACACAAATGGCAGTTTCTGTTCCTTCAATTTAGGGAAAATTTCCCTACCAGCATGTCTTCATGATACATTCTGTATTAGTTTTTCACAACCTTACTTAGCATAAACATCTTTAAGATTTAATTTGTAGGAATATGAATAGGCATAAAATTGTTTCTAAACTGGAATACATTACCTATGGTTTGCACTGCTGTTCAGACTTATAAATGTTAAATATTACTTATCCTGAGAAATAATAAGCACTAGACGTAATGGAAAATATTTGAATCAAGGTGAACTTGTCAAAACAACTATAACTTAAATTTAAAGCACTTGCTTGGGACTTTAAAGTTCTATATTATGACCTGATATTTCAAGATGACACAAACTGTGAACACTCAGCAAGCTATTTTAATTTACTATCTTAAGTCCATTTGCTATATACTGCATCAGAAGGCTTTGTAAATGTGCTTTTCTGATAAAAATGTTTAATGCAATGAGAGTGTATTTCCAGCTTGCAATAACAGACCTCATAATCCTTCTTAAGCCAAATTAGGCTAGAGTACCTAAAGTGCTGCCTCTGGATATGTCCCAAAACACTTCAATTGCTAAGCTGCTGGGGCAAAGTTATTAACAAACTTTTATGTTTGAAGTGCAAATTAAGTAGAATCTAAGAGCCTCTGTCCAAAGTAGTGTCAACCTTCAGCCTCCTGCAAAAGATAAAATACTTAACACACCTTTTAATCAGAAACATTAACTCATCCCCCTAAAGTTCTGATGTTGGGCAAGACTAGATACTGACACATTGAATGAGTTGTGTAAGTGGTCTACTATCTTGCTTTTAAGGCTACTTGTAGATTAAAAAAAAAAAAAAAATAGAAAAAGAACACCCTGCTACCATATAATTTAAGCTTCTTGCTCCTGAGATTCTTCATACATTTAACCACTGGATCATAAAAATAGGGCTGGATAGGATTACAGGAGGTCAGCAATTTTATGTCAGCATCAACTCTAATTAAACCATTTTTGACAGATATTTACTGAAGCTGTAATTAAAAACCTTCAGTTACATAAATTCAACAGCTATGCAGGCAATATGTCATTTGCTCTTAATCTTGCTCCAAAGTATGGATCCTTGGATCATCTTCACTACATACATGCCAGCAGAGCACTCCTGGGATCCCTTCACAAAATCACAGAATCATAGAATCTCCAGGGTTGGAAGGGACCTCTAGAGATCATCTAGTCCAACGCCCCTGCACATGCAGGGTCACCTAGAGCACGGGGCACAGGGTGGCATCCAGGCAGGTTTGGAAGATCTCTGGAGAAGGAGATTCCACAGCCTCTCTGGGCAGTCTGTTCCAGGGCTCTGTCACCCTCACAGGAAAGAAGTTTCTCCACATCTGGAGATGAAACCTCCTATGCCTCAGCTTAAAACCATTGCATCTTGTCCTATCACCAGCTACTACAGAAAACAGTTTAGTCCCTTCCTCCCTACAATCACACCTAAGGAATTTGTACATGTTGATTAGATCCCCTCTCATCCCATCCTTCTCCAGGCTAAACAGGCCCAGTTCGTTTAACCTCGGTAGGTGCTCCAGTCCCTTGATCATCCCTCCTGTACTGGGGAACCCAGAACTGCACACAGTACTTGAGGTGCAGCCTCACCAGAGCAGAGAAGAGGGGCAGGATCATCTCCCTCCACCTACTGGAAACATTCTTCCTGATGCAGGCCAGGATTCCATTGGCCTTCTTGGCCACAAGTGCACATTGCGGGCTCATGGTCAACTTGTTGTCAACCAGAACTCCTAAGTCCCTCTCTGTGAAGCTGCTTTCCAGTAGACCAACCTCTAATCTGTCCTGGTGCCTGGGATTATTCCTCCCCAAGTGCAGGACCTTACACTTGTCCTTGTTGAACTTCATGAGATTCCTCTCTGTCCAACTCTCTAATCTGTCTAAGTCCCTCCAGATGGCAGCACAGCCCTCTGGAGTGTCCGTCACGCCACCCAGTTCAGTGTCATCAGCGAACTTGCTCAGGGTGTGCTCTGTGCTGTTGTCCAAGTCATTGATGAACAAGTTGAACAGCACTGGGCCCAGCACTGACCCCTGGGGGACACTGCTGGCCACAGGCCTCCAACTAAACTCAGCCCCATTTATCATGACCCTCTGGGCTCTGCCATCCAGCCAGTCCTCAATCCACCTCACCTCAGTCCACCAGTCACCTCAATCCACTCATCCAATCCATACTTCTAGAGCTTTCCTGCTATGGGAGACTATGTTGAAAGCCTCGCTGAAGTCAAGGTAGACAACATCATGGCTTTCTCATCATCCATCCATCCATCCATCCATCCATCCATCCATCCATCCATCCATCCAGTCATCCCATCGTAGAAGGCTATCAGGTTCATCAAACACGTCTTCCCCTTAGTGAAGGGGAAGTTCCCATGGTGACTACTGCTGAGCACCTTCTTTTCCTTGTTAGACCCTAGAGAGGGACTCTCGGACGAGCTGCTCCATCACCTTTCGAGGGATGGAGGTGAGGCTGATGGGCCTGTACTTTCCCAGTTCCTCTCTCTTGCCATTTTTGAAGACTAGAGTGATGTTAGCTCTCTTCCAGGCACTTCCCCCGCTCTCCATGACCTCTCAATGATGATGGAGAGCAGCTCAGCAATAACCCCTGCCAGTTCCCTCAGCACCTTTGGGTGTATCCCATCTGGACCCATAGATTTATGGGCATCCAGTTTGGCTAAATAACCCCTAACCCAATCCTCCTAGACAAGCGGAAAGCCCTCGTCTCTCTCAATTATCTCCCTTCTATCTGGGCTCTGTAGTTCCTGTGGACCAGCCCTAGCAGAGAAGACTGAGGCAAAGAAGGCATTTAGTAACTCTGCCTTCTCCACATCCTCCGTCACCAAGGCACCCTCCCCATTCAGCAGCGGACTAACGTTTTCCCTAGTCTTCCTCTTGCTGATGATTTATTTATAGAAGCCCTTCCTGTTATCTCTGACATCTCTCGCTAATTCTAATTCCAAGCAGTCTTTGGCCTTCTTCGTTGCATCCTGACAATGTTCCTATATTGCTCCCACCTGGCGACATGGCCCTTCTTCTACCTTACATAGGCTACTTTTTCTCTTTAAGTTTACCCAGCAGCTCCTTGCCCATCCACGCAGGTCTCCTGTCCCTCTTGCTGTTCCCTTCCTGGAACAGAATTCCCTTAGGAGTATGCCTAGATCTCCTGCTAACAATGCCTGAGTTACAATGTATCAGAAGTCAGATTGATCCAGAAACCTTTCCATGAGGTACACCGGATCATGTTAAGACTCTTCTCTCATACTTCTCTCATACTCATACTTCTCTCATACTCATACTAGAGGCTCTTCTCCATAATCATAAGTCAGGATATGTCTTTTTCTATGCAACATTCAACTTTGGAATTTTGGCACCTTGCCATAAAAGCATAAATATTTTTGAATGTGAGGCAGCCTCAAGATTATCCTGGACTCACTGGGAAGAATATTAACTTTTATATATACTTTTAATTGTTTTAGGGTTTAGGGAGGCTCCAGAGGAATGTCAGACATTTGTTTTTATGGGCTTTAAACTACTGATGGAGAAAGAATAGATTTATAACTACAAGGCCCTTCGTATTTCTATTTTACAAGGACATTACACAAGAGCTTATCACAAAGGGATTGCAGTGCTACCTTAAATAGTGCTACAATAAAAATATAAATATAAAAATAAGAACAAAAATAAAATTAAATAAAAATAAATGCTGAGAATGGTCTACACTAAGACACTTGGTGAAATCTCTCATAGTCATACAATGAGCAAGGATGAGCAAGTATCATGTATACAGAATGCTTGATGGACCTGTGGCTGAGTACAGAAACCTCAGAAGTACAGAGACAGGTTGTTTCCAAGCAGCAGGTCATGTGGACAAAGACAGACTACTCTAGAGAGTTAAGCAAAATGTATGTACAGGCTTCTGAAGGTCTACCGGGCATAGAAACAGTGGGAAACAGGGGAAACAGGGGAAACTCTAGTTCATCTCAATTTTATCTACCCAGTTAAGAGTTTTGACACAACCCTTTTAACTCTGAGAGAAAACACTGCAATGTAGATTTTGAAAAAAGTCATCTCTCCAGTTCAGTTTTGTGTCTTTGCAGCATGATTATTCACCCTGCTTAAGTTTCAGTTTACTCTCAGGCTGTCTTCTCAGAGAAACTGCTAGTTCCCTCCATCTCTCCTGGATGCAGTTCTGTTGGATAGTCCACATCAGAGGCTATGTCCAAAGGGGATCCGTAACAAGATTATACCATAGTGACGTCTCCCTACCCCAGATAATCGTATAATCTTATCATAGAAAACTGCACCTTCTATTTGTTTATATGCTCTCATGTCAGGAAACACAGCACGTACCTTGAATTTTATGAGGTAAGTACTGAGTTAACTGAAACACATCCTTCACGCTGTTTGAGGTGCTTTGTGCTATGAAAAACAAACAAACCTGCATAAGCAAAACAGAGGTACTGAGACACTACATAGAACCAATACAGTACATAAAGCCAAGTATAATGCTGTACATAGGTGGCCTACTCTAGAGTGGCTCCTCAGAAACAAACGAACATGAGTTGTTCTCCAACAGTGAGTTTGGGAAAAAGGCCCTGTTCCCTAGACCATTTGTATATATTTAACAACACAGATGAAACTAGCAGAAATGGGATGCCTGCCTATATATTTCAACCACTGTATGGACTAATTGCGTTTCAGTCATAGCTCACAGGAATGCTCATAATAAAACAATTGACTAATAGTGGTGATTTTATTTGTGTATGTGTGTGTTCATGTGTGTGTGTGGTATTTTTCGCATGATGATTATGTCCCTAATGATACAATTAAAGTCAGTTATAACTTGGTTCTAACCTTGAAGGAGAGCTCTTTGAAATGAATGCCGAGCTCTTCTGAGTCACTGGGCTTTCTTCAGACCTATCTCACCCTGTTCCATCAGAAAATGGAAAGGGAGATGGGGAGAGTGGAGAGCAACTCAATGGTTCTCTACCTTCACATCAGAAAAGAGAAACTGTTACCAATTTAATTAAGCAACAGATCAAAAGAGGGTTCCAGTAATGCCTCTGTTTAACAGAACTTCATGGATTTTGGACATTGCTAATCCACCAGAAGTACATGGTGTAACAAAACTCATAATATTTGATGTTCATTCTCCAAAGCAATTTCATCATTCTACTCAGAAGGGAGATGGACAAATCAAGGTCACGCACGCACAGTACCACAATCATTGTTATCACACAAAGCTGCTCATATTAAAAAGTCTGTCTTCCATGTTCAACTAATGGTTCATTCAGAAAGTAAGAACAATTAAAAAAGCCATTTATGTAAGTAATAACTAGTACACAGAAGATTAGAAAAGGTAACTATCTTTCTGAAGAATCATGATGATGTATTTAATAGTGATTGTTTCTATGTAAAAGGTCAAGATCAACATACTTTTTAAGCAAAGTGTAGAAAGAGATGTTTACAGTACTTAAGATGTCTGTACTCTATGTGTTGCGTGTGCTTTGTATCGTAAATCTGAAGACAATCTATTCAAACTATATACTGCTCTGTATTTTTGTTCGCAAATATCCAACTAAGTACTGTATAAATATTCTGTGCTTTATGATGACGAAGCATGATTCATCTTTACACTGTCTTGTGTCTTAATCCTGTTTTTATCTCATTTTCCAAGATTTTGACCTCTCTGGGTTTATATAAAGAAATGTCACAATAAAGTAAAAGTCACGGTCTGTTGTAGGTCAGCAAAAGAGATGAATGGACTTCCTAAAGGCAAACTAAGATATATAAAATGACAACAATAATAATCTATAGGGTTTTGCCTAGGGAAATAGTTCTTCAGTATCAGGATGAATTTGGTCTACACAGCTGTGATTCTTAGAAATTTGCAAATAAAGTCTGATGATCAAAATCCTTATGCATGTCAATAATCTTGTTTTCTGGTAGTCCATCAGCTTCACTAGCAGTAAGTAGATGCATAAGCTTTATTCACCTATGGAAAGTTTAGGAAATGGATTTTGTCAACGTAAAGGTAAATAAAAGAAAATGTCACTGCTTCAGGACAAGGACTGGTAAACCAGCTGGTCCCTAAGCTTCTTTGCATATATAAGTGTGAAATGGAAGACACATATTAGGTGTCTGCATTGTAGGGTCCTTGAATCTTGTACTAGTGGATGGATGTAGTCAGACCAGGCTAGAGGATGTAGTCAGGATGTAGTCAGGATGTAGTCAGACCAGGCTAGAGTCACTCAGGTGAAGAGTTCTCTAGCTTCCATTTAATAGCAGTCAGAAACTGATTAAAATATTAAACACAATATTGGGTTTTTTTTCCAAAAGAAAAGATGGAAAGTAGCATATAATATTCTCTTCAGTGACCATCGGATTAAGCAACAAGTCCCATTTCTTAATGTGTCTCATATTCTTCTATAGCTGCCAATACTGACGTTACATATTCTTCAGTATAACTTAAACATTATAGCAAACAAATCTCTCTTTCTTCTCCCATTAATTATTTGCAAAGTAACCAGGAAGAAGTAAACATATTATTCCCTCAGTCTACGTATCTCAGACATCCACTATTAAGCTGCTTTTTTATCTTCAAAAAATAAAATAAGGCAATACGTCTATCCAGTCTCTGCTCTAAGAATGGATAACCTGTAAGCGCTATTCATCTTCACTTAATTGGCTGTTCTGTGAATGCTTTATGTAACATTTTCACATTTAACTAATGTGGTTTCATCATAGCTCTCAAATAGGTGCTGGAAGGGTTGGTACTAAAGACTATTTAGCCTCCGTGCCACAAATCAGCACAGGAGTCTAGGGAATTTCCTCTTCATGATGCATCACATCTTTTATCACTCCTAGTACTCATAACATGGAAGGAAACAGTAGGAAAACATAAAAGTTCCACTATTAAAAATGTAGCTCTTGATTAGAGTAAAACTGTAAGGAATGAATGCTGTGAAAGATGAAGATTTCAGCAACTGAGTGTTCTTGATATTAAACTTTATTTTAATAGGTCTGCACTCACAAAATGGCTTTGACCTTCTATATTTTTCTAGTAAATAATAGCTGTTTCAGGAAAAGAGGCAACATACTTAAGTACAAAAGAAGAAAAGTAAAGGTGTCAGATTCAAGATTTGGCTTTTTGTAACAGACAGGAGAAACAAAACGTGAAGCTGTTACAGAAAAGGCAGATGACCTCAAATAAATGCACGTATGATGCAGTTTATATGATTAACTAGATCTCTCCATAGAGTCTTTTCCAAATGCCCACCACTCTACAGCAAATAACCGCTGGGCCAAAAATAGGATTTGGGCCCTCTGAATAAACCACTCCTTGCAGTATGCTTGTGTACAAGCTTCTTGCTGTGTGTGTGTACTTTCACATATCCATTTGACTTAGAGCTCTGTGAAAAGGAAAAAAAAAAAAAAAAAAAAAGAAAATTAGACGTTGCATCATTCATACTGTATTTCCAAAAATGGTTCACACAGAAAGTCTAAACCATTTCCAGTGAAGCTCCTGGATTTATGTATGTAATGACAAGTAGCATAGCAACCTGACACAGGCCAGGCACTAACATGATTTCAGGGAGGAGCAGAGATGGATGAGTGTTTGGAGGAATTAGGAATGTATTACTCTCTTCACTCTATACTATGAGCTACACATAGCATTTCAGTACATTCTTCCCACATGCATATTTATTGTGATTACTTGAAGCAATATAGAGTTTGTTGGTCTGCTTACTGTGTCAAATACACATGTGATTTATTATTTATTATTATTATTTATTATTATTATTTTATGTGATTTATTATGTCATATACGTTCTTGAGCGTTTTTTTGACCTTTCATTCTGTTTCCACTGACCAGCCAGCAATCCAAATGCTCACTATTTATTCTGATAATTTCAAGGAAATATTTTTTTTTTATTTTTTTTGTTGTTTGTTTGTTGTTTTTTGTTTGTTTCAACCATTTTGGTAAACAGAATGTAAATTATGCCTGAAACTGAATTATAAAATGAGATAAAGAAGCTCCTTTCTCATTCTTATTAAGGAAGTAGATCTACATTGCTGGTACAGGTAATTAATTGCTTATCATAAGGACAAGATGCGAATGTGCTGTATGACTTTGTACTAGGTCGATAAGTACCTCTCATTTGCACCACAAGAAATAATAATTTAAAAAAACACATATCGTATAGAAGTCTGTCCATATCTAGCAATGCTAACAGCTTTCTGTTCAAATGGTTGCTTTAAAATCTGAGAAATCAAATTTTTTTTCAGAGTGATTTGTGATGAGTTTTCAATCAAACTAGGCATAATTGCTGTTCCTGAATATTTGAGAAGAAAAAAATGTTTGGCTATCTTAAATCTGAGAGAAGCAAATAAAATGTGTTTCTGAAAATGTGTCATGATGTTTGCATTCTACTTTTGAAGTGCCCAAACATCAGATCTGTGCAGAAATTGCTAGGAATCTGAAATTCAGTAGGGACATCTCAAGACCTGTGAAAGTTGGTTTGAATTTGGCTAAAAGTAAGTTTTTAAAAAAGCTGTTGTTTATAATGGCTATTTGCCTAGGCAATTGATAGATAATGAAAGCAATGATTCATCAACATGTGATCTGCATCATGCCTCCTTATGCATTTCCATTAATGGAAATTGTCATTTAGAAAAAAATTCATTTATCCTACCACTACCAAAATGAACGTGAATATAAATTTTTTGTTAAGGTAGAGGAATAAATGGAATATTTTTCTGGGATAAGAAAAATAGAAAGAAGTGATAATAGTTTCAAAAACAATAGTGTCATTTCGGAGGAATTACCAAGGTAATTATCATATAAGTAATATATCCGTGTGGTGATTTTCACTTTCTCACTAGCTAAGAAAATAGTATATAAAATAATTGACCTGTCAGTAGTCCTGAGTAAAAGAGAAGCATCCATGAATATTTGTATGTGAATGATACTACAGGAGGTAAAACATCTGTGCTGTTGTATCTCCAAACTTTGATGGGGATGCTGTGTTACTGTAGAAAAGCCCCAGTATATCATTTTTGTCTGTAGCTTACTACCTTTTATGAAAGGACATTGATGTCTTAAAAAATTAATGATATTCTTATAAATCAGCAGGAAATACTAATCTCTAAATTAAACCTATTGGTTTAAATGGTTCTGTGCAGAGGAGAGAGAAAAAGTAAATATACTGTAGACATATTCTTCAACCATAAGATTATTCTTTAGTGAGTAGATGAGTGTAATTCTGAGTGCGTGCACAAATAAAATATTCTTCAATACCTTCTTGTTCCATTAAATATAAAATATTATCTTGAGCTTCTTGGACTTAAATAAGTAGCCATATGTATTCGAGCAACACACAATGAGAATTGGTGTTAAGCACTTTCATTTGCCATCAGTTTACCTCTCCCTCCCTAATTTTTGTTATGTATAATTCTTAATATTATGGATTTTTTTTTTTTTTTGCCTAAAAGTAAGATTTGCAGCTATTAAAGGCATCTGATTAAATGCAAAGCAGCAGTTTGAACTGAAGATACAATGCAATACAGTTTAAGGCAAAAAAAAAAAAAAAAAAAAAAAGAGTGAATACTAGTTCTTCTGGTTTTCTTTTTACAGAACTAGAATATATAATTTTGAACTCTAGGTAGTTCATTATGACTCCATTTTATGCCTGTCAAGTTGCACTGTCAGTTATGGATGAAATTTCAGTTGTAGGCTAGCACAAAGTTCTTATTAAAATCCATGACAATTATTACTGCCTTGTGTTTCATTCTACTTCATATTTAAATGATTATGAGAGTGTTTGAATACGATCTGCACAGGTGATTTTTAATCTCTAACCATCATAATGTACTTTACAGTCCAATTCACTAGACATCCAATCACCTTTTTGTTCAGGAGAAAAGAGATTTTAATAATCCAAAACATTTCAGCCTCATACCCTCTACATTATTATTCAGTCAGGCACAGGACAAAAGAACAGAACATTCTGCTAACAAACCATATTCTTGTTCTCACTAGTGGTATGCTCCTATGGTGAAAAGAAACCTTTCTCAGTACGTGGGAGTGCTATACATTTCTTTTAGACTTAACAGCTTTTATGATGTCCTAATCCTTATGTAGATTTCATTTAAGTATAGTTATTCTGTACAGGTTTCAGTTCTCACTTTTTGTCATAGAAGTGCCTTCTGAAAATGTTAGGAACCATTCATTAATCCCTAATTCCAAACCCTTATAAAACACACCTATGCTAAACCTGGTTGTTTTTTAATTAAGATTGTCCATTTTTATGAGGAACAAGTCCTTTTCCTTTCTGTCTAGACAGGTTTCAAATAACCAGAATTGTCTCTGCATACTAAGCAAATGCCATGGAATTTGGAGGACAGGGAGTTTAATAAAGATCCTAATTGTAAATTGAACATTTCTAAGTAACTGTATATGTTTATAAGGACACCTGAAGTGTATTTGCTTTGCTTGTATTTGTTAGGATGCTTGAGTTTTATTTAAAAGAATATTCTAAAATGATTCCCTAAAAATACAGTTTTAAAGGATTGTGTTCTGGTTACCAGAACACTTCTCTGTACCTTGCCCTCTGTGACTCAGGTCACATAAGGTCACATAAAGGAGAACATCCTGGCTTATTGTGCATTATGAAAGCAAATTCTCTTTGTTTTATCTCTTGCCCAAAGTTCAACAGGATTACAAAAATAGTCACCTTGTCTATAGGCAAATAGAGGGAGCATGGGAGGAGATAGGACTTGAGAACATTCATTTAGAGGACAATTTCTATTCCCTCAGGAATTTGAGTTTTTTTCACTGCGTATACTACAAGGATTTTGACTGAAACTGGAGATGCAAATGTCTGCTGAGCTGTGGGAAGTCATGTGCAAGTTTTCTGACATGGGCAATTGCCCAGTAAGTACCAAACCACAAACTCATTTCCAGATGGAGCTTCATACTCATTTTCAGTTGTTAACAAAAGTGTCTTTCAGAATGGGCAAGGCACATGTAAGGTCAATTTTTTCTCATACATCCAAACTTTGACTCAGGCAAAAGTTTTAAAAGTCTTCCAATGTCATTGCTGTATCATTAGATTACTGTACAGGCTGTCACATGTGGGTGGCTGTCAACAAGTCATACTTCATTACGTTATGCCTCAGATTCACACTGAGCCATTATGAACATTAAGTGATCAGAGTCATTTGTGCAGAATTGCAGCTTCTACACTTTTTCATCTGTCTATTTTTGTACACGGACTGTGTTTCCATATTTGTGTTACATATATATAAACACTAATCACAGTAATCCAGCTTGAATACATTAATATAAATTAATACTGAATTTGTAATTATGAAGAGTTTCAGTCTATGAAAACCAGTTGATATAAACATTTCTACCTTGCTTTGAATGTATATCAAAAGGTAGAGGGTTTTTTTTTTTTACATGATTACCCGAATATCCTGCTTTACAGCTTATGCTAATGAATATAGCGTGAATCAGTCACTTATTTGAGGTTTGCTTAGTCTTCCAAATGTCCTTGAGCATAGCACTGGGTCGTAGCAGTTACCTGATACCAGCAGATACCAGCTACCAGTGAAGCCAATGAAAGTTCTGGGGGCTCAGCACTTCACACAGTGCTCTACAGAACTGAGCTAAGGGAGAACATGCCCTGAAGAATTCACACTAAAATGACTGTGGTTCAAATACTGTTAGTTACAGCAATCCACAGAAAAATAACAATTTCCTTTCCTCAAAACAGCCTCACACATGCACATGTGCACATATACATATATACATTTATATATTATATTATATTATATTATATTATATTATATTATATTATATTATATTATATTATATTATATTATATTATATTATATATATTTATTTATGACTCTTTGACAAGGCTGATATCAGATATTGAAATGTATGGATATAGGGTATAAATCGTTTATCTAAATGAAAGGAACTAAAAATCACTATGCTGTTTTAATTGTTCAATATCAAGCCTTTCAGCATTTCACAGAATCATAGAACCCTTAAGGTTGGAAGGGACCTCTAGAGGTCATCTAGTCCAACCCAAGCACACGCAGGGTCCCCTAGAGGAGGTGACGCAGGGTGGCATCCAGGCGTTTGAAGATCTCCAGAGAAGGAGACTCCACAACCTCTGTTGGCAACCTGTTCCAGGGCTCTGACACCCCCACTGTTGAGAAATTTTTCCCTAAGTTCCTGTGGAACTTTTGGTGCTTCAGTTTGTGGTCATTTCCTCTAGTCCTATCAGTGGCCACCCTGAAAAGAGGCCAGCATCATCCTCCTCATTCTCTCCCTTAAGGTATTTATACACATTGATCAGGTCCCTTTCAGCCTTCTCTTCTCCAGGCTAAAGAGGCCCAGCTCTCTCAGCCTTTGCTCATAGGGCAGATGTTCCAGGCCCTTAATCATCCTTGTAGCCCTGTGCTGGACTCTCTCTAGCAGCTCCACATCTATCCTGCACTGGGGAGCCTAGAACTGCACACAGTACTCGAGGTGCGGCCTCACCAGAGCCGAGGAGAGGAGAACGATCCCCTCCCTTGAACTGCTGGAGATGCTCTGCTTAATGCACCCATTGTCCTTCTTGGCCACGATGGCACACTGCTTCCTCACGGTCAGCTTGTCATCCACCATGATGCCCATGTCGGTCTCTGCAGAGCTGCTCTCCAGAAAGGCGGTCCCCAACCTGTAAGCATGTCTGGGGACAGGACCTTGCACTTTCCCTTGTTGAATTTCATAAAATTTCTCTCTGCCCTGTTGTCCAGTCTGTCCAGATACCTCTGGAGGGCAGTGCAGCCCTCAGAGCTATCAGTTACTCATCCCAGTTTTGTATCATCAGCGAACTTGCTGAGGGAGTGCTCTGTCCCTTCTTTCGGGTCATTGATTTGGAGGCTGGTCAGAAAATTATCCACCAAATAAAAACAAGTTCTAATTAACCCTCAAAAAACAAAGTAGATCCAACGTTGCTATAACCTGTATTAAATATTTAAATAAAACCTCTTCTATATCATTTGCTGTCTGGAAACAAAATAGTGAACTTTGCAATCCTCTCTGCATCTTTTTTTTACTTTTTAAATTTCAAAATAGACTAAGAAACATTGTCCTACACTCCAAAAGAGGTTTCCTTATGCTGTCTTTCTGGGAAGGTTAGGTTCAAAACTGGAGTGGGACAAAGGCAAAAGGATGATCTCCGGTTCTCAATCTGAACAGGAGTAGATGCTTTATTGGAGAGAGTAGCACTTAAGTGCAAGGTGTTGTATTGAAATATTACTTCAAAGCACAGCCCAAATGCCTATCTTTGAAGTCTAAACAAAATCCTTTTTATCAATAAAGGTGATTGTTCTCATGAACCATTTTTATGGTTGCAATATAAATGGAGATGGAAAGAAGATCTGTTCTGAAGATGTTAGGACCCAGTGTACCAAAAGTGTGCAAGGGGTTTGCAATGCAAATGTGAATTTGGGACATAAACAACTCAGATATATTTTGTCAGACTAACCTCTCAACATATTTTGCAAAATTTTTTTTTTTGTCAGCCCTGATCATTGCTTATTGTTAGTGTAACACTGGCAAACAGCCTTCATGAAAATTGAGGAATACTGTTTTATGCACAAGGAACTAAACTCAAAACCATCTATCTGTCAGTTATCATACCATCCTTACTTCTGATCATAGAGAAGTAATATAAATCCACAATAAATCCACAATGATTATGCTTAAGTTTTATAGGGAAAATTCCATATTCCATAAATATTCTATAAATGTTGTTTATTTTTCAAACAGCCCCACTGATTTTCCTTTGCACTGGAGAAAGAGATTTTCCACCACTTACATATTCAGTCCAATATTCAGCTGATCTAAGTCAATGTGTTTCCACTAAAACCTGCGGGTTTACAAAATCTTGAGACCTGGACTGTGATCCCTTCTTTAGAAAAAAAAAAATGCTAATCATTGTATTATTTGAAATCAATTAAACTATCTGTAGAGCAAACAACTTTTCAAGTTGAGCTGTGTGGTATTAACATCTGGCCCATACACCCCAAAAAAACTCTTTAATAATAAATGAAGTTAATATTTGTATTCCAAGCACCCTATAGATCTTCATCTCAAATATCCATGTGATTACTTTTCTGTGATAGATGGATTGTGGTAGAATCTTTGTTGTGTCACTTGAGGATGCAATTTAAAAAAATACATAGCTTAGAGGAAAAAAGTCTAATTTTGTGTTCATTTGCACAGAATTCCAGGGCAGCAATCAGTCACTGAACCTATCACTTGCTTAACCTCAGGCAGAAATGCAATAAGTTGAATGATGTTTCACACAAAAACAAAACCTAAAGGTTCTTACTAGATGGTCCTCTGAAATAAAGATATTTAAATAGTGCTATAACATAGTATTAAGACATTATATAGATTATTTAATATTTTCATTTTTTTCTGAGCTTTTAAGATGCAAGACAAACACATATGCAATTAAATCAGTTTAAGATACATTTTAAAATTCCCATTCTTTTATTCCATTGCCCATTTTGATGTGGGTCATGGTAGGCAGGACGTTAATCTTTGTAGAAGCATGAAGGTCATCCAAATGCAGTTATGCAAGTGGTTGGTCTGTCTCTAAAGCAGAGTGTTTTTGAGGCTACTGTTTATTATTTGATTCTCTCCTTTATCTGAAGGATTCTGCAGTTCAGATATAATAGAAGACCATTTGAACACTTCCAATCCATTTTGATACAACCCAGGAAGTAGATAAAGTTAATTCATGTTCAGCAGTGGCTTTTTAAGTTGACACAGCTGACTCTGTGAAACATGTCTGATATCTATTAAAGGGAAAAGTTTGTTGAATTAAGCCCCAGGCATTGAGGATGGAAGGCACACTATCCTGAAGCCTGAAAACCTAAGATATATTGGTGTCTAGCATCAATTAATATGGTTTATTATCCCTCAAGGTCAATACTTCAATTTAAACATCATTAATTATAATTTCACCCTAGCAAAAGTCATTATCTAATTATTATTTAATTGTATATTGCTGTTATTAAGATTAATAACACTGTTGAGGACAGAGTTAATGTAGAAGGTGTTGAACAAAGTTGAATTAAATTGTTTCTTTTAATGTACATTATTTTAAGAAATTATGATAAAAATAACTATCAAATGGATGGTAAAACAGTGAGGGAGAATAGGCCTGGAAGAAATTAAGAAAAGCTCTACAGCAGATCCATGCATTAAAACCTTTGTATTTTGTACTGCACACAAAGATATCAATTCAAAATATGAGGTAGGAAAAGTCTTGAATGTCCACAGAAGAGTCAGTAAAAAGTGACTCAACAGAAGGTTGAATGGCAAATGAATACAGCTGCCATCTCATCTCTACTCCACCTCTCATGTTTTGCCTAACAATAGAGTATGTCCACCATTTGTGGTAAATACTGGAGTCTTTACATTGTGTTGCAGACTGCTTACTTCTATGAATTCAAATTAAGGGGCATTTAAGCACAATTTGCTAGAAGAGAGAAGGCAAATAGTACTCGCTGATCTGAGTGTGGTGCAATATGTTCAGAGCTAAAAGACTCTCCTACTAAGTAGTATTCCTCACACTGGTCTGGTTCATGCCCTTCAATGTCATCTCTGTTCCATGACTACCACTGCCTCATCCATGTTAAATAGTCAGTTGCTACTCCTTCCATTAGACAAAGAGCTAATCAACTTATAGAATATAATATTATATTCATATCACTGTGATTAGAGTAATAGAAAATGCCCATTCAGACATATTACCAGCATGCTATCTATGTTTTATGTAGATTTTTTTTCCCACACTGACTTGATCTGCCAAGGTTAAACTGGAGTAAAGAAGTCAAGGAGAAATAGACTCTTTTCAGAAGGATGGACTGTCAGAGTTGTAATTTGTAATTCTCCTTTTGAGACTGTCAAAGACCTTTACTGCAATTGAAAATTTAATTACTAGAGTTTCAAGTCTTCACACTGCGCAAAAGATGAATAGTGCAAGGCTATTAAATAAGGGCTAGTTGCTAGAACTATATTGAAAGTAATATAACAACAGATCTACTGTTCTTTGGGTTGGTAACTTAATGTCTCATCCAAATTTTTGCCATCATTCGGAATAAAATGCCCTTCTATCTGTTCCTTGTATTTAGTAGTTTTTAAAATAATTCCATAGTTCACAGGTTTTATTAGTGGCGATTTTGCTGATGTCTGTAGTTTTATAATTCATAAATGAGATGGGGTATTTCCTTGTTACTTTGATTATTTAAATATGGTAAAAAAATAGAAAAAAAATACTTTGAATTTATTCATATACAGGGAAGAATTTCCAAAGGCTAGGAGAAACCTCTTCCTGTATTGTCTCTATGAACATTTGAGTGCTCAAGTAAAACAAACACATGTACCCCTAAAAAGAAATGTATTTCACTTCAAATATTCATCAGAAAGCCTAGTGCTCTGTATTTTTAGAAAAAAAAATACTTAGTCATATCACAAATCGTATACTCATTTTAGTGAAGGAAAGAAAGTTAAGTTTTGCCTACATGTAATCACAATATCTCAATGTTTCTTAATTGTGATTTCAGGATTCATGGCTCTAATTATACTCTAATTCTTTTCCTAAATGCTGATACCTAAAGTGGCTGCTAAGGTTTGGGGTTTTTTTTGTTGTTGTTCTGATTCTTTTCCCCACAAATAACACTTGGAAATTTTATGATTAGGTTTATTTAACTCTTTTTGTAAATTATTAAATTTTGATGTCTAACTTTATTTCTATTATCATAATTCAAAACATAATCTCTCCTATAAACTTGAACACAGAATAAGTTAGTGGAAATCTGATTAGCTACTTCACTACCTACACCACAGTATTTTGCCAAGCAAATGTCTCAGGTAGTGAACTAATTTTTTTTAGGGCTAGCTGCATGAGGAGTTTACTATACTGGAACTATAATCACTAATGTATATACATTTTTTTTCCAGATTAAAGAAACCCTTAACCATTAGGAATCCATAATCCTCTTGTTAATGACCCAAGGCATAAGACAACAAATCAAGGGACAGACCAAGAGTTAGTTTATTTGGAATTTAATTAAATTCAGTATTATGGAATCAATGGAGAATATATGTTATTGAAAAATAAATTCCTGCCTGGTTGTGTAGCTAGCTTGGCATTGTATAGAATCATAATAGGATGGAGTTACTTTAAATAGAGACCAAAAGTTTTGAAGGGTTTTAAAAAGTGTTTGCTTACTTATTTTAAACTCAGATGGATGATTTTTGCATTATGCTTATTATCTCATGTTGTCTAAATACTACTAAACTTTATTCTGTGAATGGTGAGAGCAATGGGAAGCATTTAATGATCTGTCACCAGTGGCAAGCACAAAAAGAGGCACAAGAGAGTAAGCTTCTTTCCAAAATCATGGTATCTGCTTTAGAAGGATTGAAAATAAAACTAAGTAACTGAAATAAAATTGCTACACCTGCTTTTATTTAGCTTTGAGGAAATAACAAGGGAAGCTGGACCATTTAAGGTTCTTCTGTAATTCAATTATCAATTTTTCTTAGCAGCATAATGAGCCATTAATTGAAATGATAAACTTGTAAAATCTGCTGCTATTTATTTTAAAAAAACTCTCAGATAAATAGCTGAAAAGGGGGAAAGTGTGCAGAGGCTGAGTTAACTACAAAGTAGGGAATTTTCCAGAATGCTTTGCATTTCCAGATGTTCTCAGACTGTCATCCCTTGCAAGACATCTTTTGTCCCAGTAATACACACTCTACTGTAGTCATTAGTAAGTAGTACATTGTGATCAGAATGGAAAGAGGGCTTTTGAATTCAGTTTCATGGCAGCCTACAACATTTGCATTGTTTACAAAGTATGAAGACAAAATAGATTCAGTTGAATTACAGAGTGCCTGCAGTATCACTAAAGGCTAACAGCTTCAGATCGTCATTCAGTTAAAAACAGGAGAAAGTTAAACCAATTGATTGAGATTACGTAGCAGAAGAACCATAGAGACTGTAAAGAGTTGTCCAAAATAAAGAGAAGTTCTAATAGTAAGTCTGTTTTTCTCTGAGTGTTGAGGTCAAAAATTGATCTTAGGTATGCTGAGTTATGTGAGTTTAAAAAGTATCTATCATAGTCTGTATTAAAGGCAGCAGAAAAGAAAAGATACTGAAGATGAGCTCAGCAACCCTTTTAAGTTCTTAAAATATAGGGAGCCATGAGTAACTACCTCTCTCTTTTAGATACTCCAGTTAAATGTCAAAAAAAGAATGAAGCTTGGTCTTTTTTCATTGGTCAGAAAAGGCAAATATTTTCATCTCTCAGGAGTTTTCATCTATCAGGAGCATGATGACACTGAAGGATAAGCAAGATTTAAAACTAATAGACTTAGACTTAAAGAATCCACACAGCTAAATAAAAGAGTTAGAAAACTGCAACAGGTTTTGATCATCTGCATACCTGCAAGCTTACTGCCTGGTGTGGTAGGTGCATTTTCACTCCCTCTCTCTCCCTTTCTCCTTCTCTGTCTCTGAGGGTCATGGGATGAGCATAGTAGTTGGTGCCTCCTAACATCCTAATTTTTTTGAAAAATGTCTCAAGAACTTTAAGAGATTAATGGATAGTTTCATAGTTGTGCAATAGTTCTGACTGCAGTTTGTGTAAGTACTTTGACTGTGTCATGTGAACATAAAAATGGTGTGCCAATAAATTTATGCCGAGGATTAGAACCAAATCTGCTTGCCTAATTCACACCCATAAACATTTAGACATAAAGAAACATAAACTACTGACCAGATCTAGGATTAGGATCAGATCCAGCTATACCCAGGGTTCTCTCAGAAGATTATAATTATATGTTAAAGAGATTATAATCTCCTCAGGAGATTTCTGAGTCATAGAGTCCTTGTGTCTCAACAGGTCATTTTTAGAATACCTTCATCTCCTAGTAGCAAGGAGCATCTCCTAGTAGCAAGTAGCATCTCCTTAACATCTGGTTCTATTTTTGTCTGTTCCAAATAGGACAATATTTAAGCATGTTTAGGGGATGTTTATGCATGTTAGGCATGTTGACACCTGAACCTGCTCCAAAAGGCAGTATGGACAACATTGTACCCGATATATATACATATACAAATACAAATTCTATATATTCCAAAACCATTTTAAAATGTGACCTGAAGGAATCCACACATGTCCCCTACACCATTCTTGAGAGTCTACAACATATATATGAAGTTTCATGTTATGAAAACAGAACTCTGCTGGACTGAGATAGAATCCTGTCATTCTTTCATCAATTATGAACAGAACAAAACAAGAACAATGATAATCAGGTCCTAAGATCAGAGCATGGGAATCAGAGGAGATCCAGATCCAAGTGCTATGTCATGTACATATGTTAGTATGCTTTAGTATAACTTGAAGACAATGCAAATTATCTTGGTTCTGAGGACAAATTGCTAACACTGTTTTAGTTAATAGTGTAGATTTAGCAAAAACAGTCCACAAAAAATGTCACAGTGTGTGGGAGTTGAGGTATTTTATGATTCCTCAACAGTAATATAGCTTAATCTCCCTCTCTTCTAACCACATACCTGTCTCTGAAAATACATTAGGGCCTCTGACAGAGGAGGCAATCTTAAAGGCTAGCTTCATAATAAAAGCATTTACAAAGTGGTTATATTTCATTCAGAGAATTAACAGAGGTAGTATTGGACATGACTTTATGTCAGCTGTATTCTCTGAGGCAGAAGATCTAATTTAAGGTGCCTACGATGTGAATACCTACTTCTTAGTTAACCATTTAGGGTTTTCTTTTTGTTTTCAGTAAAGATTAAGTAAAAGGCACACATAAGGAAAAAAATCACCTGCCCTATTTTAGATATGTTATTTAGGATAAGATGAAATACCTAAAACTGTCTATATGTTATTCGTTAAAAAGGAAACCTAAGATGACTAATTTGAACATTGTAAACTCAGTAACTGACGGTCTGAATCCCAGTATGAACACTGGATAATGAGATAAATAAACTGCTCAGTTCAGTTTTCTAAATATAGGTACTTGAGACTTGGCACCCAGCATTTCTCCAGGTAGAGATCATCATTTAAGAAACCCAAAAGTTTTTGACCTTCCCACACAAATTACAGTGGACCCTTCAGGCAAAGATGTTCACTTATAAATTAACAGCAATAAAGTCAGACAGTGCAAGCATTTGTCTCCAAAAAGGGAACCTAAAAGTACTCAATATGTTTTCTTAAGCATGCAGATTCTTCTGGTATGCCATCTGGTACAGCAGTTCCATACCAGGGAGGTTGTAGGATGCCAGCCATCGTCCACAAGAATTGTGCAGCCAAAGCAGGGACTGTGATGTCTGGAAACTTTGAGTCAATTAATTAGAATATAGTTAATATTAGTTTGTACTGAACCCAAATATAAGCACACTAAAATAATGTCAACAACAGCATGTATGTGTTTTGTAAAACAGTGATGCCATATTTAGGCATAGTGTGTTAGCATATCACATAAGTATGTGAGTAATGTGACCACCAAAGAGGCAAATGATGCACACAGTTTCATTTAGTAAGCATCCAGGTACCAAAAGCTGCAAGATAACTATAACCAGAGAGGGTTGCAAATGCACAGGACGGGGACATCCTGCTGAATACGCAGGAAGGATAAGTGTCATAACTACAAGTAAGATAAGGAGTATAAAGACCAGTTAAGCTCTCAGTTACTGAGGAAGGCTGTTGAAAATGGAGAAGAAAGCAGACTAGCCTGCTTCTTTTCTGACAGCTTTTTTCAAAGAACTCTCAGGATAGATCACCATAATCTCAGAAAATAAAGACATAAGGACCAAAAAGGCCTGTAGTCATCAGTGCTAACAGTGAAATCAGCTCTGATATTGTGTTTAACACACACAGGTAATGTAGACTGTAAAGGCTAAGAGTTTGTATATGTAGTAATTCTGATTAATAATGTGTAAGAACTAACATTGTCATGAAGTGTGTTGTTGATGGATTAATTTAGTAAAGTTTTATTTAAAAGTTTAAAACTGTCCTGGATTATTAGTCCTGTAAAAACTCCCATCTAAGGGATCCTAACAATTTCCTAACACACACAATCAGTTGCAATAATTGGAATCCAGACAAATGTTCCATACTTCAAATGTACTCTGGAAAAAGTTCTGGGCTGCTGATTTCTTTCTCATTTCCTGCTGGAGAAGAACAACAAATCTCTCCTTTCTCCTCTTCAGATCCTCACATGCACAGGTACTTTTTTGTATCCTCAAGCAGAACTGTAGCCAAACTGCTATGGCTACAGTTGCATGCAGCATGCATGCAGCATGCATGCAGCATGACTGCTGCAGGAGGTTGCTATTGGGGTTGTTTTTGACCATATGCGTTTATAGATACCATACCTAAAGATGAACCTTAGTCAGCACCGCAGACCAGAAGGACCATAGTAGCAGTACCACAGGAACAAAATCAACCACTCTCATGGTTCAGGCTGAGGATACATGCCACAGTCCTGTGAGACCTGCATCCTCCTTAATTGGCATACGAAGGCCGAGGAAGATACAGCATACATAATAACAAACTATACTCCTGAATATGGGCACTGAACAAATCCATGAATTATCATTAGTCAATGTGTTTTGGATATGACATGATGTTTATGCTTTCTTCACCCTCAAGAATTCATACAGGAAGCCTTAAAAATGCATGTATTTATTGGTGCTTTCATTGCAGATGTGTTTATTTATTTGATTTCTTACCTTTAAAAATAGAATTTATTTTCAAATAGCCCTCAGATGTGAATTTTATCTCAAAAATAATGTTGATGTCATCTGTATATATATTTTTGATAGTTTTTTTAACTAATATGAGCATAAAAATTTGTAGGAGATCTTCATACATGTTTACGTTATACAATAGACACTTCTGTGGTAAACTTATGCAGGGTATGAATCTGTCTATCAAACATGTTTGTTTCTGAAAATTTGTATTGTAAAGATACAAATGCTTTGTGGTTTTGATTTTATATAGCTTTATAATTTATTTTTAATGTACAATTTGTAAATGCATGTATCACTTTATAAGTACCGTATGTGACTAAAATTGGACCCTATAAACCAAACTGTTAAAAACCTAGTCTTGAAAAGCTTATTAACAGCTGCAATCCTATGTCCTAAACCTTTTTTCTTTCATATTACAAAAAGATACTTTATATAAAACAACAGTTCTGCATTGTGCTACATACTGTAATAATCACATCCTACATGTTGAGCATGTCTTGCAATCAAAGCAGAAAATTTAGTTCTGCTAAGTAGCCTATGACAAAGCTGGGATGTTTAAGCCATCATAAATTTGAAAGCATTGAAACTGTACTGTACAGACTAGGGAAGGTTAGCAGAAGCACACACACTCAATTCCTCTGAAGCATTTTTAATAAAGCTTTGTTGTATATTTATATTTGACAGCAGGAAAAAAAATATGCAGTCATCAGATATGATTTTCTTGTTGTTCTTTTCAGTACCATGATAATATTTTCTCTCTTGTCAAGCTAAACAATAATGAAAAATAAATGACTAAATTTATTAGAATCCACATAAATCCAGGAAATCTGATCTGTAAGCATCTACTGCATGGATACAAAGGAAACATATTTACTGTACATTAGAAGAATAATTTTTTATTAAAAAAAAGAAAATACTACAAAGAAGAAGAAAAACATCATACAGGTTCACTTTTTTATTCTTTTAGTGAAAATTGTAATGCAACATAAGAAAATCATAATTCATCTAATCTGATTTGCCATTTCTGCACATTTCTTCTAGAAAGAAAACTAAATAGATTGTAGAGTTTTCTTAAAGTTCATTTAGTTCATAAATGTGTATGCATCTATTTTTTTTTGAGAATCACGAAAGTTGAAAAAGTTACAAAGACGTATTGTGCATGGAATGAAACAAATGGAATTACTCCTTAAGAGTTTGCAACCTTACAAATAGGCTATTTTTCTATCTGCCTATGTATCATACAAGTAAAAAGGTGAATGTGAATAACTCTGTCGAGGTTTTGAAAATCTTGAGTGAAAGTATCTAGTATATAATTGCACTTGCTTATGTGTACAGGCAAAGGTTATTATGCATATAGCACCAGTAATACTTTGTATTTTTAATTTTTACTTTTATTGTGATCTTTTCATGTATAGGATTTTTTTAAAACTTCTTAGCTTTCAGTATTCATTGAACCATTCAGGAAAATGTAGTCTTTGACAAAAGAAGGCAGCATTCCAAAGTAATTTATGGATATGATCTTTCTCATTGCTTGTTTGTATAGTAAACTTAACATGAAGTCTTACTGAATGTTATGAAGGCACATGCATGAGAAAGTACTATGTAGTACATGTGTAGCCTGCAAACTTGGTTACACAGTTCATAGCTCTTCATCTTATGGATGGATGGATAATATATGTGTGTGTGGATAATATCCCTAATATAAACATAAAGATAAATAAACATCAAACTTTCCAGAGGATTAGTACTGAGCATGTTTTGTTAAGTGGTTCTTTTCGTGTGTCTTGTTTACCCTGGCCTATATGAAGTGCATCAAGTATCATTCAGTGCTGAGATATACAAAATGAATTATTACCTTTCTTTTCAAGACTGCTCTCTATAAAATTACAAGGATTTGAGTAACTAGTATTATCTTTGCATTTATCACACTTGTTTCATGACAGGGCAGAATATATATGCCAAAGCATGGTGAAGAGAAAGTCCTTATGCAATTTGTAAAATTACCTCTCTCCTGTTGTTGAAACTGAATAAACTCTGAAGTGCATCAGCAAGTATGTTAGCTGTAACTATTATCCTATATGTTCCAGAGCAAGAAAAACATTTTTATACTTGGAGGTTTCATGCATATAAGAAAAACAAAATAAGCAATAAATAAATAAATAAAAAAACCCTGCCAATCTTCAATTGTTCTAAAACTTCAGAAATACATTAGAGGAAAAAATTATGAGTCACTATGAAAAGTATTACTTTTCTGAGAAATATCTTAATTAAAAAATTAAGAAAAACCACTCTTTTATTCATTAAGTGACAATCATATAATTCTGACTGGTAGCTATAAAAGCTTATAACAGATTGCTTGGCATATTGCTGTCCTTCTACTTCAAGAGCAGTTGCATGAAAGATTGCTACTTCAGATTGTGTTATGTGGTTAGTCCCAAGCGGGTAGCAAATTGACTTGCTGTCACACTAGATCACAGTATCTGACTCACAATCCTATCTCTGACAGTAGCAAGTTCATACACTTCACATCCAAAAAGCACCTGAAGACAGTTGCTGAACTGATCTCCAAAGAGAAACATTTCCTTCACGGTCTTTAGTTAGTGGTTGGCTGATGAAATGAAACTGGAAAGATATATTTTCCCTTATGTGTATGTGTGTGTGTGTGTGTGTAGGTGCAATATGATGGAAGAGTGAGTACTTTATTAACCTCGTATACAGAAGAATGGGAAAAAAAAAGACATTCTATACATAAAAACTTCAAGTAGAAAAAAGACACTAAATATTTCATATTGGATATCATTTACTGAAAACCAAAGAAAAGAATTTAAAAAAAGAGTTTATTTGAATTCTGTTTAAGATATTACTGAAATGTGCATGTTTAAAAGCACAATTTCTTACTATGAAAGTATATAAGTTCTGTTGATGAATCCCTACCAAGGAGGACCTACCTACTCCCTACCAAGACACTTTAACCCCTTATCTCCAAAAATGCCTCTTCTGGGGAAGTAAGTCACTACTGCAAATCAAGTTTCATTGAAAAGGCATATAAATTTTCCTTATATTGCCAGAAAAGATGAAAAAGCTATCTTTTGTCTAAGCTACAGTTGACTTCATTGAGAATATTGTCCATATTTTGTAAGAGAATCTATAGTTTAGAGCATTTATCCAAGATACTTGAGTTCCAAACTTTTCGTAGGGTAGTTTTCTTTCAGACTAAGTTAACTTAGAATCTCAGTGCTAAATTATAAGTAAGTTAAGTACACACTTGAAAATGTATGTGTATGAGTATATGAATACCTCTGTATAGAAGATATATAATCTGAGTGCAGCACCAAAGAATGTGAACATGAACACAAAGAAAGAACATGAACCACTATGATGGTAATGTCAGAGAGCCTTTCAGACTGTCACCTGTTAAAACAAAGAAAATTATTTTGAAGAACCTAAACTGTTTATTTAATTAATTTTCATTTAATTATGAATAATCTTTGGTAATTTATAATCTTTGCTGCACCTACATGATCAGTTCAGTTTACAGAAATAATCAAAGACTCTATGCTTCAGAAATTACTATATAATTTTATTTTTCTTGAACATACTTCAACTGAAAATTTCACTGTCATTTTTTTTTTTCAAATCTGATTTCAGATGGTGGCTTATTGTACCATTATAACATCCTCTACTCATTCTCTTGCCTTCAAAATATTTGCTTCCAGTGATAAGTAGGCATCTTACAGAAAAAAAAAAATGTATTTGATCATGTTATTTGTGCCTCTGAATGTTGCCCTACTTTAAAATCATCAAGGTTTGTCCTTGACATTCTTCCCATGTGATATTCCAGTTCTCTTCTGTGTTAAACACCATTTTCCAGTTTTGTGGCAAGGTTTCTTTATAAGAACTTCACTATTTCTAATAGTACAGGATAACGGAGTACCCCTTGAATATCACTGAACATGTTTAACATGTCTGTACTTCGGGTATATAAGCTTATCAGATTTTTTCACTCTGATCACCTACGTTTATTTTTAATTTTTAATTTTTGGAAGAAGTCTTAAATATAATACAGATTCTCTTTGCTGCTGGCTTTTCAAATACAACAGCATCAGGACATACCTTAATGAGCATTTTAAAGTTCCTGATTAAGTCTTTGCTTGGTAAGTTCAAAGAGCTGAAGCATATGAAAAAAAAGAAATCCATGTAAATATTATTCAGTCATCCATGTTTTTCACTCCCTGGTGAGAGCTATGAAATGAAGTTCCTATTATATTTTTCCGCTAAGATCTGGGTTATATTTTGAAGAATCCCAACAGACTGGAGCAAACACACATTTTACAGTGTATGCATGATAAGCATTTTGCCTCCAGGAGAGCTGTCTTTTGACTGCATAATGTATTGGGTTTGCTTTCTGAATATATAATTGTTATTATAATGTCATATGTCAATAAATTAAAAGATAATGGTTATAATAGGAAAGAATCAAAATAATGTTTTAAAGTAAGTTTACTTTTGTATTCCCTATACCAAGAAGCACTCAGTCACAATTCTGAGGAAAACTCTAAAGGCAAATAAATCTGTAGACATTTTTCTTCCATAAAATAATTATTTAGTGATATGCTTCCTCATTATGTGCTAGTTTGTCCTATTAGTTTTGGTTAAGATGTAAAACTGATGTTTGGGTTATTGCATCCTTTATTGATATTACTCCAATTTCTACAAGAGGATGCGTGTCTTCACTAAGTTCCTGTCTAGACAACTACATTTTTGACTTCTCTTGACATTTTTATTTCAAATATTCATTTCCTTTGCTTTTGTTTGGAGACTATCTACCTGACATAAACAAAGAGTAATGCAAGGTACTGAACAGATCATGCACTCTCATTTAGAGGTTCCTGAGACTCAACAATCCCCAGGGACGCTTCATCTCATTCATGGCAAGAAAAAAGGAAACACAAATTCAGTTATTGACTCTTATATAGTGGTGAATGCTCCTTTATTGTTTCCAACAATTTAGAGTCATAGAATCATAGAATTATAGAATGCCTAGGATTGGAAGGGACCTCTAGAGGTCATCTAGTCCAATACCCCCTGCACACACAGGGTCTCCTACAGCATGTGGCACAGGGTGGTGTCCAGGTGGCTTTTGAAGATCTCCAGAGAAGGAGACTCCACTACCTCTCTGGGCAGCCTGTTCCAGGGCTCTGTCACCCTCACTGTTAAAAAGTTCAAGTTCCTGTGGAACTTTTGGTGCCTCAATTTGTGGTTGTTTCTTCTAGTTCTATCACTGGCCACCACTGAGAAGAGGCCAGCCCCATCGTCCTCACTCCCTTTCTTGAGATATTTATATACATTAATCAGGTCCCCTCTCAGTCTTCCCTTCTCCAGGCGGAAGAGGCCCAACTCTCTCAGCCTTTCCTCATAGGGCAGATGTTCCAGGCCCTTAATCATCTTTGTAGCCCTGTGCTGGACTCTCTCTAGCAGCTCCACGTCCCTCTTGCACCGGGGAGCCCAGAACTGCACACAGTACTCCAGGTGCAGCCTCACCAGGGCTGAGTAGAGGGGCAGAATCACCTCTCTCAATCTGCTGGGGACACGCTTCTTAATGCACCCCAGGATCCCATTGGCCTTCTTGGCCGCAAGGGCACACTGCTGCCTCATGGTCAACTTGTTGTCCACCATGACGCCCAGGTCCCTCTCTGCGGGGCTGCTCTCCAGGAGGTCGGTCCCCAGCCTGTAGGCRTGTCTAGGGTTATTCCTCCCCAGGTGCAGGACCCTACACTTGCCCTTGTTGAACCTGATGAGGTTACTCGCCGCTCAGTTGTCCAGTCTGTCCAGGTCCCTCTGGATGGCAGCGCTGCCCTCAGGGCTGTCAGCTATTCCTCCCAGTTTTGTATCATCAGCAAACTTGCTGAGGGAGCACTCCATCCCTTCATCCAGGTCGTTAATGAATAARTTGAACAGGACTGGATCAAGGACTGACCCCTGGGGGACACCACCAACCACAGGCCTCCAGCTGGACTTGACACCACTGATTACCACTCTCTGGGCCCTGTCATTTAGCCAGTTCCTAATCCACCTCACTGTCCACTCATTTAACCCACTCTTCTGGAGCTTACCCAGGAGGATGCTGTGAGGGATGGTGTCAAAAGCCTTACTGAAGTCCAGATAGATGACATCCACTGCTCTGCTGTCATCTATTTAGCAAGGTCAGCTCTCTGGAACCTATTCTGAAGGAATCTCCCATTGAAAATTTAGTTATAAGAAGGCAGTTCTAAAGATAGACACATGAAAAGAAAAATTTTAATTACTCCTTTTATAGAAAATACAAATGCTAAAAGGACACATGCTGGAAAAAAATTGAAAATACTTATACTTTTATACATATATTTCAATAACAAACTCCAAAATTTTAAGTACCTGCTGCATTTAATTTTTCTGCAGCACATTTAGAAATAAAAGGCTTCATAAAATGTAGCAAATCTTATTATTCACAACTAGAAGTGAATCATTCAGTGAGGCACATTCTGAATGCATAGCTCCACACAGAAAATTTCACGCTTATTATACATATGCAAGTGTAAAGGAAATTATAGAGGTATATACAGTGCAAGAAGAAAAGCTGGAGACATAAAGTAACACATTAATACTTTCATAATTCTGTCTCATTATAGAGCCACACAAGTCTATTACAGTGGTCTGAATGTAGTCTCTAACTGGGCCATGCTACACTTTCTCTTATCCTATTATTCTTAATGATATTCTAACAAGCTTTGTTGTGATAGTTTTTTATCCATTTCCCAATACATGAGCAATAATACATTTTGAGTATTCAGTTTATGAGTTAGACCTCACAAAAAAATTGCCTTTTTTTTGTATTTTTATTAGAATTCATAAAAGCATTTAACCCCTTTTAATCATGTCTAACAATTATTCAGTATATAAAAATTACTTAGAGAAGATTCAAATTTAAAATTAGCTTAGAAAGAAATTCCAGAAGTAAATCATATACACAGAATATATTAAGAGTTTCTTTGAAGTTCACACTATTTTTGTTGTTATTCTTTATGATCTTCTCATTAAATAATACCAGAGAATTATTTTATAATTTTGTGGATATTAGATGTATTTCCTCTGGTTGTCTGCTACTCCAATGTTATATAAATTAATCTTGTGTATGTGTGGTGTGAAGTTATTTTGCATCCTCTATGATGCCTCTGTGATATCATATTATGTATGATATCTTGCATCAAATGGTATATATCTCAAAGCCTACAAACTTATTGAAACACTAAAAGCTGATTTGAATCATACTGTCCAGAATTCTCAGTTACGAGGATTTTTATCAACAGGAAGCAAAACTCATGCTCCCTACATGAAAATGAAACAAAACTATTAAGCATAACATTGAAAAAGGAACTGCTGGATGAAAGTGCACCAGTTAGAAGCTGGTTTTCTTTTAATCAAGAAAGTTTTGGCATTTTGCATGAGCTATAGTTCTAAACCCACATGTTTATCTACACTATACCCTTATCAGAGTCTTTGGTCAAAGGGAAAATTGTGAAATTCAACACATATAATATTAAATACTGATTGCTGCATTTTTTTCATTAATCTAAAATATAGGGGCATATATTTTTGTTGTTGTTTTTAAATGTTTCCTTGTTTCTTAACAAGATAATCTGTGAATAGTCACAAACTGTTTCTCAAAAGTCTATTAAATATAGCTTAGAAAAACAAGCTTATTGTTATTAGATTTATTAGGTTTACATTCATTAAACAGGGTTTACAATACCAATGGAACATCTGTAGGAATCCACAATACATTATACAAAAAAAAGAAAGAAAAGAAAAAGAAAGAAAAAGAAAATAAAAAACAAGAAAAAACAAGGAAAATTGCCTAGGGAAGCCTCAATAGCAAGATGGAAGCGAATGTACTTGCATAAAGCACAGATGGTCAAGACATACTCTGGTGTTTTCCCTGCCCACTCATTCACTTTCTTTGCTTCGTTGCAAATCAGAAGGTAAACCCCTAAGCTACATTTCAAAGTAAAAAAATGTGATTTTGAATGACAGTGGAACAGTGCTTACCATTAAGCGATGTTACTTCCCTCTTGTTTCATATTTTATCTATTATTCATTAATTCATGAGGTTGAAAAGTCCTTTCACTAATATGAGTGACCCAATAGCTTAAAGTCTCACAGCAGAACAAAGTTAAATAAGTTTAAAAATCTTAAACTTTCCACACATTTTGCCCTTTAGGAGTTGGATCAGCCCCTATGTGACAGTTTTATTAATAAGGCTTTCTTAAAAAGTGAATATCCTCAATCATTCAGTATACATTGAAGGTAAAAACAAAAGTCTATTAATATTCATCTTTACATTTCTTTGTCCCTCCAAAGTTCCCCCTCATAATAAGATATTTTCTCTTCTATGTATTGCAAAGATCTATTCTCTTAATACCTCCAAAGACTTTGTAAAAATAATGCTCAAAACCACCTGGGTTTACCATGCTTTTGAACAGCTATAAGGGAATATTTTATTTCCCTTTATTTCTTTTTCTGACTTAAACAAAAGAGGAATTTTAAATAACCAAATGTCACAAGGACTGAAAAATTATGCAAAAGTGTCACCTGTAGAAAAGTAAAAGTTATTCTCTGTATGCAGCTTGAAAATTATGTTTTTGTTTTTGGTTTTTTTGCCATAATGTGTTTGTCAACCTACTTTATTATAGATAATTAGAATAATGGTAAAGCAGAATTTTTATAATTTTCTTAACACATCCATACAGAGATTTCATCCTTATCTTTTATTCAGTGATACTCCTATGTAAAATGTAAAACCAACATGACCTGGTGATTTGGGTTCTGTGCAGGTAGGAGCAGAATATTCACCACAAATCCGGGGGATTCCCATCAGTAAAGACAATCAATGTTTGCTACCTAGGTCAGCATTACAGCTCCCAGATGTGCTACTCAAGTATGTAGTTGTTAAAAGTTATGTATGAAGTTGTTAAAAGTTACAAGACAACTCACATCTATGCTTCCCCCTTTCTTAGGAGACATAGTAGGGCGACTCCTTTAATATTTTACACTCATCAATGAGGCCCTAAAAAAACTGCAGTGGGATCATTGGGCTTTGGTTTGGTCTGGTCTGTCTCAGACCTTTGGATCTGTGCATTTGTGGCTGTCAAGTAGTCCAATTTCAGAAAGAGAAATGGAAAGTGCCTTCTTTGACGTGCCAAAATAACCACTCTTGCTAAAGTCTTTTTTGACCATTTTGATCATGGCGCTTTGAGAACTTACTGATTGGCCACAGACTAGGAAAAGATTATTCTTGCCTTAACTAAGACATCTAAGACTCAGCTAATCAAGTTTGCTTTAGTCACATAGGCTTATTTCATAGTGAGCAAGCAAAAGCACTTTTGGAGAGTTAAAATTTCAGAAACTCCAGATAATATATTAAAATAGCATCTGTGATCTAACTTTACAAACAAGCAAAAAATTAATGTCTTGTATTGCATTTTTCACTATGTTAATTAAAGATTCTGATTCCACACCAAAGAACTGCATTACCACAAATGGGGGATTCAGACTAAATATTATTATCTACATCACCAAGACAGTTTGTTTATAACTCTGCCTGTTTTATTTCAACATAATCTGAAATACCACTACAGCTGGCTGAAGAAAACAGGGCATAATTCAGCCCATTCATGATTATACAGACATCTTCATTGGTTTTGTATTATAAGGGTTATTAAAAATATTTAGCATAAGTAATGGTTTAAGCATAAGTCTTTGAATAAGTATGGTATACAGCTACATAGCTCATAATTAACTTATAGTTAACACTTTAAGCAATTAGAAATATTCATTATTATTTTTACTCTGTAGTAGTAAATCAATTAAGACAATGGATCACATGTCCTTGTCTAGGCCTTCCTATTGTTCTATCTGATATATAATCTTTGCTGAAAGAAAAAAAATCTTTTTGAAAGGGTAAATATGAGTCTGCTCAAGTCTGCTATAAGTCTGCTCAAGTGTGATGCTTTTTCTATCAGGAATTTTTTAGGAGAGAAAATAAAAAAGAGCATCTGAAAAATCATACATCACTATAAAAAATACTGTTAGAATGATTGAATCTCTTTGTAAACAATGTAAAATCATTATATTCTTTAAATATTTTTGTTAAATATGAAGCTAAATGAAGTTGCAAGTGAAATATTGGCATGTTGAATCGCACTGACAAGACTTGAATCACCTATCTGTATACTCACCCTAGTCTAACCACCCAAAACATATCATTTCCAAATTAATCATGTATAATTCTTTGTTGGCATTAAATCCAAAGTTTAAAGTTAAGCAATTATCTGCTTCAAAACGATGAAAGAAAATCCTGTATAGTAGGGAAAGCATTGCCTAAAATGAGCCAATTGCAAACGCCATTTCTGTACTCATATGCAGATACTATAGATGTAGATCATTGCCAGAGGTTGGCATGCTCATTCAGAAAGTGGATTTTATGCCTTCTTCAATTTGAGGATTCATGTATTTCTGCTATCCATCCCAAATAGCCTAGCAAACCAATTGCAACTTTTGGAATAGAGTATAATTTCTGTCCAGTGGTTTTTGACTACAATATGGATAAACAAACTAGGGAACAGAGCAAGAAGAGGAAAAAAAATATTTTTTTTTTCTGGTGTGAGATTCCTTGCTATCTATATACAGAGTCTTTTTTTTTTCTTCTTCTTGTTCTTCTTTTTCATTTATGAGTCTTTCATCCTTTGCTACATAGCAAACTTGATTCAATACAAATTCTAATGGGTGATAAAATTGCTTTAAGCTTTTAAACATCCATATAAACCTACCAAAATAAACCAAATAGCTAAATAGGAGACTGGGAAGACAGAATGAAAGAAGAACAATGAAGAGATCACAAAAATTTCATTTGTAGACTTAGTGTCTAACATGGTCGGATAGATAATGGTCAGACTTAACAGCGTCAAACAACAGTAAGTAAGACTGAGGTACAGGGCATTGGTTTCTTGCTTCCCTAGCTTCTTAATCACTACACCTCTCCATTTTTTAACCTATATTCCATCATTATCAGAGGTGCACCACCAAAGGGACAAAAATTTAAGAAAACCGTTCACTCACTTCCTCATCAGAGAGTGCATGCATCTTAAACGATGTGTAAATAAGGCCGGGTTCATTACAGCATCTTTATTTTTGATTTACCGCATTGACTTTTACATGAATTACCAAGCAATAGAAATGTGCTCTATTAAATAAACAAGTTATTCTGTTGCTTTATTGTATCTTGTCTTTATTTATCATTTACTGAAATAGCTTATGTTTCAGAAGATTTCAGCTGTTCTGAAAACAGCTGCAGAAGGGCCACTTTTTCCTTTTTAAGTATACTGTGGCTTGTTTAAGGCTTTTCCTTGCCCTATTTGTGCCATTTTCATGAAGATTTAGAATAACTCGTTTAATTCTCAAATGCTAAATGTTCCTATTTGAAATCTAATTGCAGTCCATCTGGCCTTAGTTACAGCAACTGCTAAATAGAAGATATCAGTAGAACGTAATTGCATATTGCATTTCAAAATCCAAAGATTGAGAAAAAAACTTGATTGAACAAACAGTGGTGAAAAAGTATGTATCTCATAGCATATGCATTTGTTCCAGAGCTAAGTGCTAACCAAGATAGTGTATATAATCATTATCATGCGCCTCCTATTTCTGAATTTTTATCTTTGACATTTTTGCATTATGAAATCATTAGTTTTTTTTATTGAATGTGCTTTTTCTGTTTATATTATCGAGGTTTTGCTCATTATCCTTGTGACTATGTATGGCTTATGACACTGATATATTCCTAAAAGTATTGTTTATAATTTCAAATCATCAGTTTTACTGTTTAAAATTTAAACTGCTAAACTCTAACTCTGAAGCTCTAATAGCACTAATCTTGGGTTTTTTTTCCAGCAAAACTATGGAGGTTTATAGGAATTAGAGAATTTGCTCTGTTTTTTCTTTTTTTTTTAAATAGTGGGGTTTTTTTGTTTGGTTTTTTTTTTGTTTGTTTGTTTGTTTGTTTGTTTTTCCTGATTTAGGCTTAAATTTAGTAAGGTAAAATTAAATATGCTCCTAAATTGAGAATATAACATTTTCATTTCCAGCTGTTGGTATATATGGAATGTTCTTTAATGCAACATGTAGGAATGGTACTTCATTCCCTGGTAGTGTTCAGAATACTGCATTTTCCTAAAGTAATTATTTAAAAGTGTTAAAGAGAGGTACCAATAAACTATATATCACAAGTTTAATAATAATAATAATAATGATGGCTAGCCAAAATTCTTAAATTTCCCATATTCCTGTTTCCCTTCCTACATTTTTGCTGTTCTTCTCTTCGTTTTCACTATTTCTAACATGAAAGTTTCCCTTCGCTTCCTTCCTGTTCATATTGCCTCTCGTCATCCTTAAACTCCTCCTTGGCTTCTTCTTTTCCTTCCTTAGCACTGAATGTTGTCCTCTCTTCAGCCCATTCAGATCCTGGCCTCACACTCACTCCTTCCCTTTTGCTAGCTACTTGGTCTCCAAAGTTTCAAACAATAGATATTGGAGGAGGATATGAGTTTTTTTCTGAGCTACTTCCAGGCAAAATGGTCACAACCATTTCAGACATTTAATCTCGAGACAAGGGAAAATAGATTAAGTTTGCACTTAGCAAACCGTGCTACTTGCATATGTCATAAAAAGGTACCAGGGAAGTGAACACCAGAAGTCGGGTGGATTTTAGTAGGATTTAATCCTAGCAGAGAGATCTATAGTCTAGAATTGAGCATAATGCCCAACTCCTGTGTCTGCATAGGTGTGGCATGTCAGTTAAACCACAAAGGAAAGGAAAAAAGAACACAGGGAGAGGGAAATCTGTTGCTTACTTATAACAGAATCACAGAATCACAGAATGATTGAGATTGGAAGGGACCTCTAGAGATCATCTAGTCCAACACCCTGCTCAAGATCTCATAGCCAATTACCCAGTTTGCTTTACTCACACTGCACAATTTTTTACAATAAAGGAAATTGTTTCCAAAATCATCAGTTAGCCCTCTTTTCCCATTATTGACTTTTGACACTGAAATATATTAAGCAAATACCATTTATTCTGGTTCAGTTTCTTTTTAAACACAAGAATGCGTGATAAGAAAAATACAGGAAACAGTCTGGCTATGGAGATTGAAAAGAGCTCACTCTCACTTCTCTAATGAGAAGACAACACAAAAATCTATTCAGATAGTGAAAGGAAAATGGAAACCACATTGGCTGCAGGAAGTCAATACAGTTCAAGTGATGTAAGGAACAGCTGAGTCAATTCATTATGATATCTTTAAAAAGACAGAAGTTTATACAGTTATAAGTTTATAGTCCTGCAGCAGAGGCATCTTACAAACGGCACCATTCCTTGAAATGTGTTGCAATGCTATAAAATGAAAAAAAAGAAAAAAAAGAAAAAAAGAAAAAAGAAAAGGTGGGGGAGGAGGAAAATTCTTTGCACAATGTCAATGTGTCAAGTTTATTAAATTATGTATTTACATAAGAACGATCTGGAGACATGACAACTCATAAAGACATGTTTGATCTAAGCTAGTAAATAAATAAATCACTCATTAATAGGCATCCTTCATTTTATTTTTTTCCGATAGAGGAGTTAAAAAATTAAAGGAAGTTTAGCATTCAAGAAATGTTAAAGATTTCTATTTTCTTTATTTAAAATAGTTTCATTTATTTTCTTGATAATAAAAAAAAATTATCATTTGACTTAGTATAAAGCATTAACTTCTAATCCGATAATGTACTAAAAAGTCAAGGTTTGTCAAAACGTCTCACAAACCAAACTTGTAAATTAATTTCATCACAATTAATGAAGTATATGTAATGTACTGTTTTTCTCAGAATTTGTAAGAACACTAAAAATGAAGAGAGCCATGACATGTAATAAGAGCTTTAAGGGCATCAGTAGTATAAACACTTGGTCTTGGTGGACTGTTGATTAGTTTAATGTTATGCTTCTGCTGTGTGAAGACACAAAAACCCTAGGGCTTGTTCTCATCTCTATAATGATCTGCTTTTCACTCCAATTTCTTGTTGTTACTGGAGGAACCTATAGCAGCAGAATCACATTTAAATTACAGGATTTTTCTTTTTTGTCTTTTTTGTCTTTTTCTAAAGAAGCAAAAAGAGCGTGCACAACAAATGCAAAAATGGAATGGAATGGAATGGAATGGAATGGAATGGAATGGAATGGAAGGAGAGGGGAGGGGAGGAGAGGGGAGGGGAGACAAACTTTTCTCCCTTTTCTTTTCTTGAGAGAAGAAAGATCACTAAAGTTTTTTGTGCAAATGATTTGTTCCAAAATGTTTTTGTTTGTTTGTTATTATTTTGTTTTGTTTTTCTAAGGTAGCAATGAACTAACTATCTTTACTCAAATTTCGTAATACTTTCTGACACAAAATTATTCAATTTTTTTCCACTAAATGACATGCATTATCTAATTAGATCCGTAAAATTCCTAAGTATCTGCTTAGCTCTAGGCATATTTTTTTTGAGTGAAATAAATGCTTTCTTAAGCAATGTTGTATTTAGATGTGTGTCTGAATGTTTTGCTGAACTAGGAACTAATGTATTATTTCACTGGAGTAAGAAAATAAGATTCAATTCAATTTTAAGATTCCTCAAAATATCTCCAGAGGTCAGAAGAGTATATACATGTGTATGGTGTTGAAGTTCTGGTTATAATCAATAGATAACAGCAGCTCAATTTATTTGCCTAAACATGGGCCTCTCGTGTTCTTTGAGATGTCAGAGACTACCAAAGACATTTACATCAGTTCGTCAAATATGCTTTGGGACCCCTTTGAAATGGCAATTAGGAGCCCAACAAGCCCCCACCTGTCACAGATTATACTAATCACCAAAGTCTAGGAAACTAATGTCAAACTGGGCAAGGTGACTTCTAAGTTTAAAATTGAGGTACAGAGCTCCAAACATATCCCTTTCTCAATCCTACTGAAGGTTATACTGAAGTTTGATCTACTCTTAATTCTCCCATATCAATAGGAAAAAAAAAAAGTGGGTTCAGAGATATCAAATAAAAAGATGAAGCAGGACAAAAGAATGACTTCTTAGCAGGTAGCTTTTATGTACTTCTTTCTTTGTCACAAAGATTTCTTTTTCTTGATTTTTCAAAGGCTAAAAAGGCAATCATGGAGAAAGCAAGCAATAGACCTTTCCTGTTGTTGAAGTCAAAGGTGATGGTAGGCAAGAGACAAATAGATTTGCCTGAGTAAATGTCATGGTAAAATCTAAATGGCATCTAGGCAGTGTTGAATAGTACACTATGATGACAAGAATAAGCTTGTGAGATGGATCAGACGTGTCCCAAAGCTCTGAAATTAGAAAATACAGTACAGCTCTGGGATCAAGGAGCCAACATAGTGGCTATGGTGTGGGTCAGGTGAGTTGCCATGCCACCCACAAGCAATCTTATTACTCCAGCTTTCTTAAAATAGTATGCATTTAACCACTAAGATGCAAAACTTTTAAACATGCAGATAATTCAGTGGTATTTAAAAACCTGAGATCAAATAGAGAATGCTCAAATATTTTTTGCTATTTGTTTGCCATTCTTGCTAAAGACAAAAGTCAGAGTTAAACTTACATCAGAGGAAGGAATTTAGCCTGTATTAACATCTCATCAGATCAGTTAGAATGAAAACAAACATGATGTTAACGTTGTCGGTTACTATTTTTCTCTTGTGTAATACAAATGTGTCTATTTAAAATCTGCAATGCCTAGAGCATTCAGATCAACATTAGAGACATGTTCTGGCAAAATTACTTAATTCGATTTCAAAATGAAGGATAGAAAACACAAAGGCAGAAAAAAAAGAATAAATTTATTCATGAAGCATATTAGAAAGAGATTATTGAAATCAGGGAATGCAGAAGGAAAATTATGACATGACAGATGAATTGGTCAAACTTTCTGAATTCAGCAGCTAGCTTTGTCCTGCAGTATCACAGGACAATTTTTTCTTGTCTCATGCTTGATGAGCTGATTTAGATTTCCTGGCTAACATCCACTCCTGGACTGTAACTCCGATACCAGGGCAGAGCTCCCTGATGTCAGCTGGGAAAAATCTCTTCAGAGAGAAGTCTTCTAGTAGTACAGAGACAACATAAAGAGTGTTTACTGGTGCATTTTCCCTTTGCTAACCTCTGAGTGCTGTGTTAATCCTACTACCTAAGTTAACAGAAGCTGTTATATCAGTGCTTGATACAAAAATACACTTTATTTTAACTTGAAAGTTAGGAAAATACTTGTGTGTGTGAACTCTATCCTGAGCTTGTTTATTGCTAAGGTAACCAATAGTTAATGCTCTCTTCCCAATTATTGCTCTAGTTCAGGGAATGTTAGTTCAGACTCATGTGGCTGGCTTTGGAGCTCACAGTGAGAAGGCACATATTGTCTGTGCAAGTGATGATAGCTAGAAAAAGACGTGCAATGGGGCCAACTTTGACATTCAACCTCATTGAAAAGAGGTTTTCTTCATGGCTGTGAAAATACATATTGCTTTAAATATCCATATCCTCAGTTTGACAACATATGCTTGCAGTTGACAGAAGCCTATATAAGGGGATTGCCTTGGTGTGGATGTCAGTGACAGAAAATGGTCAGTGAACTAAAAATGACCAGAATGGTAGAGGCATGCAAGGAACTTATTATCTGTTTAAGTAGAAGACAAATAAAAGTAAGAGTAAAAAAATAAAAAATAAAAAAGAGAGAGTAGGAAATTATACTCCCTTGGTAAAGGAGAGCTATCGCTAAAAAACAAATATTCTGATGGGAATCGAGAGAATAGAGTTGATGTATTGGCATAAAACAGTACATAGACAACAATTGAAATTACAGAATTTCTGGATTCAGAAAAGGAAAAATCTTTCCTAAATAAATATCCTGTGAATTTTGAGGAACTTGTAATAAGAATTTACATGGAGTTGAATGCACACATCATTTCTACATGATTAGTTTAAGACATAAACTGTCTCAGACAAAACAGATACAGCATAAAAAATGCTGCATAAGTAGAAGAGAAAAAAAAATGTAGAGGACATTCAGAAAAGTATGTATGTAAAACTGCAAGGAAAATGTTAGCAAAATCTCTCAGAAATTATAATTTTGAATGTATTTTTTTCTATTTAAGGAATGTTATTCAAGTTTGATCCCAGACTTCATAGCTACAGTGTAAAATAATCTTTCTACATTGTTGCTTAGGGAGTGAAAACAAAGTTAGTGAGATGGTGATGAAGTTTCATTCTCAGTGGACCAGCAATGCTGGTATTTATTTTTATTTGACACTAGGCAATATGGAACTGGAATCTAATAAGAAATAAAAACAAACTGCAGTCAAACAGAATTTAATACATGTTAATTAGATTTTTGAGCTGATGTTAATTTTTTAAACAAAAACAGTGCATTCAAGAGCTTACAAGAGAAAGGAGATAGATACTACTAAGACTTTTAGTTATTTATGATAAATCAAAGGGTTTGGGGAGCATCATTTTCTTGTCTAGTGCTATTTGAGGTACCCTATTTTATCCTCCATGGTATGAAGTGGCTGGCCCAGGAAACATAAGTCTGAAGTCTTACCCTTTATCTCTCACTCTAAGTATTTCAGCCAACATGCAACAGTGACACTAGACACCTGTGTTAAAGCAACCAAATCAGCCCCTGAATGTTTTCTGTACCAATTAATGATAGGAAAACATGAGAAATAGAGAATGTTATGTCTGACATGCATAATCATTACCAAGATGATTAAAGATAAAACACTTTAATTGCTTCAGAAAGTGGAAAACTGACCTTTACACAAAGGTTAAATGTCATGTCAGAAGTGCCTCTATCATAGCATAAAGTGCTACTGTAAGTCAGCATTTTAATTATCTGACTGATACACACTTCCAGCTTATTTATCTCTTCTCAAAGGGCAACTCATCTTTCATCTTCTGTGTGCAATCATGAACTGTATGAAATGTTATTAAAACACTCGTCTATAATTGATAAAGAGGCTACTTTCCAGAATGTTTAAATGATTTTCAGTGGGACTTGTTTTCTTAAGTATTTTTAATCCAAATAATTTGGGAATTTTACAAAGACCAACAGACAAATTCAAGATATTTATGATTTGTTATAGAACACAATGGTTAATGCTATGGATTCACACAAGAAATTGTTGCATGAAAAAAACATCAGGACATATTGCATGAAAAAACTCCGGTGAGGAAGGCAACACAGAAGAAGGGCCAGGAGATAAAAATAACTTGAAACCCTCACATAATAGGAAAAAGCCACAGTAGATACAGAATCACTCTCTTTGTATTATCTTTAATAACTTGCATTCCAGGAAAAAAAAAAAAAAAGGAAAAGAAAAAGGCCTACTTGCCTCCTTAATAGTTATTCCAGAAGAGTAGTCTTATTTTTTTCTTTACACAGATGGTCCTTTTCAGTAAAATGTAGCCCATCACATTTCTCAACTATCTGAGGATGAAAACAAAAACAAACAAACAGAACTTTTATGATTTTTCTTTTGCTACTCTAAAATCATTTCCCCCCCTATATTCATGAAAGTAAATTTGATATTGCCTTCCCAGGCGATTCTCACTTTAGAGAGCAATAAGGTAGACTTGGCACTAAAGGTGTTGGTCTGTAAGACTTGTTCTGAGCAGCATTTTTCTTTTATGCAAAACTAAGGTGCTCTCCATACAACTTACTGTTTAATTACAATGTCTTCCATAAGAGATTTTTCTATTCTTATCAATGTAGTTTTATTAAAAAGGAATTTAAAATCTTCAGCAGACAAGACACCTTATCCGGACTCTGCCTTCATCACCTAATCAAAGCAGATTTATAGAAAAATTGTGGATGTCTAAGAGCCTGAGCATTTTGTTGAAAAGACAATATTGCAAGGGAATGGCATCTACATCATCAAGGACAGAATGTTATTGCATTTATAAGCTGCCAGACATCATAAAAGAAATTGCTGGTTAAAGCTATGTACTCTTTGCCATGTGATGTCAGGCTAGATATAATGTAACAGGACCTGGCATATCAGTGATATGATTAAAGGATAACATTAGTTCTGTGCCTTTTTAACTAAGCAATAATTCAGTTCCTAGGTGGATAAATGATGAGACTGAAGAGCTAGTAGCTTGTCCCCTGGGGTTCCTGCAAGCAATAATAGTCCAGGACGACCTCTCCTACTCTTACACTGAGAATGTGCGTTAAAATTTGGTTTGATAATTGGGGTTTGGGCTTACACCTAAGCTTGAATTATGTGCTCAGAACTTGTTTTTTAATTAGGTGCAATAAAAAAAAAACAAACAAACAAACAAAAAAAAAACCCAAAAAACAACAACGACAAAAAAAACCCAACAACTTTGCAATTTTAATTTTAGGAGAATCTGTGCTTAAAATGTCCCTTGAGGAGATAGACCTTCAGTCTCTGTTCACTGAGACAGTCAGTTATAAATGACTGACTGCTATAGTCAGTTATAAATGAATAATCTGATTATCCATCTGTGTTTCACCTCCTCGAGTCAAGATACTTCTCAAATGTCACTGAAAGCCACAATCATCTTAAAATAACTCATAAAAGCATGGTAATGCTTCTCAGAGGTACGTTCTTACTTCATATAAGAAGGCAGAAAATTTTACAGGAATTCCAAAAAGTCATCAATTTTGTGGGGAAAAAATAGACCACTATGCTAACTTACCTGAGTTATATTGCAATTTTTACATTTGCACTAATGATATTTTCTGATAGTTTAGAGATTTGCAGAGAGATTCAATACTTCTTCTTTCAATACTTCATACTCTTGCTGCCTGTAGAGTTTCCTAAGCACATCCTGAACTATAGACCCTATAGCATAGGTCTGGCTACTACTTTGTTAGAGGTCATTGCCTTCAGGAATATACTGTAACCTTAACTCACCAGCTTTGCCAAGATGGATGTCTGATCAGAAACAAACGTAAGTTTAGTCTGTCTCAGAAAGTTTCTTAATTGCAGTACTAAACGTAAGATTTCAAAAAATACTTTGAACAAAATTTAGTTCTAGTTACCGTTTAAAATAAAGGTTTCTTCTTGGCTGAGGACTCTAGGGCCTGGGAGTGTTGATCATTCTTCTTTCTCCTTTATCTGATGATAAGTCTCTAGTGTCTCTGGTGTCTACATGCATTTTAATAAATACGAGTTTCTAGCACATGCTCCATATTCTCTAGACACTGTGCATGATGCACTAATAGCACACATAATAGACTTGAAGCACTTTGTCCAGAATGGCCTTTTAATATTGCTAAAAATAAAGAAAATCTTCTTCACAAGTTCCATGCCAATATATCTTGTTCTAGAAATGATTCAGTTACAAAAAATTAAATCAAAGTCATAATAAATTCAGTGATAAAATTAATTAACCTTAATGCTTAATCTTTAAGAATCCACCTTTGTTTTTTCCAGTTTGCAAATAGCTTCTTTGAGCAATCAGGCCACTATTCCCAAGAGCTAACTGTACACCACTTTTCTGTAGCTTTTACAGTAAGTCAATCTATATATGAGTTAGAAGTAGGCAGATTGGAAGAACTAATATATATTAGACAATCTCTAAGTAAAAATGAACAAGTATATGCGATGTATGTGATATTTTCCTCTTTTAAGTTCTCTGCTTATTTTTTGTGGTTTTTTTTTTCTATAAAAAATCTCAGAGATTGACTTTTAAGCTCTCCAATTACATTAACATTACTCCAAAAGGTTTTCCTCAGTACAAATGTTGGTTATTTTCTTCTCCTCTCGTATTTTATTAGATCTCTATAGTCTCATTTTCTTCTAACAGATTTTCTTCTTCAACTTTCTGCTTTTCTAATCTACAGTAGTGCTCTGCTTTGAAGAGTCTCTCATATTAAGCAAGAAACAGAAAGTTTCATTTCTAGGGTTAACTATTTTCATACAGCCTATTTGATAATCCACTAGTGTCTCTGCCAGAGACAGTTTGATCATTCTTTAACATTGGAAGCCATATCTTGTTTGTATCATGACCAGATCCTGGAGTCCACCAGCATTTCCCTTCTCCCTCTCTCTCTCTCTCTCTATTTCTACAAAAAAAAGAAATATAAGTTCACAGGTTGGGTTGTAGTACTTTGTACCCCTAACAAATCTAGACATCAGTGGCACATATCCCCAGAATAAAATAGATGCAGCCGGTATACTGCTATACCTTACTCGAGTTTACAGACTACTGAATACGTTGTAAACTGAATAGTCTCAGCCTCCTCTTCCTGAGTCTCAGTTCATATTTAACATTCTTGCCGAAAACTCACAGTTCGTTTAGACAAAGGACCTTTTTCTTCACCAATTTCATATAGTTATAGGCTAGAATTTAATTAAAAGAACTTTTATATAGCTCTCTTTAAGGTAAAGATTGTGTACTGCATGAATCTGCTTTAAATTAACACATTTTTGAGGGATTTTCTATCTCCTAACCATAACATAGAGATCTGAGACATTAGGGAAGTAAACACAAGTTATGTAGATAAATGATTTCACTCATCTGCTTTTCTGTGTAGGTAATCTTGCATTTAATACTGGCAAAATATGAAATGCTAGATAGTATTAAACTTCACAGAAAATAAGAATGCAGTCTATTAGTTACTTCCAACATATTTTGATACCCTAATCATACCGAATAGAATACTCTTTTGAGGATAACATCTCTGGAAGAAATATAACTAATTATTTGAGTTAATTACTGCTCAGCGTGTATAAAACTTCCACAATGTTGTCCCTTGTCCCAACTATTCAAAGAATATATTGATTCTATAAAGATTTAATTAAATTTGCCATATTAGAAACAAAATATTTTGAGAACCAAAAAGGTATTTAGTAATTGAACTTCTGAAATTAATGTAATTCTCTTTCTTTGATTTTCTACCTACACCCTTCCAGTTAGTTCACAGTTCACTGTAAGTTCATAGTTATGACAATCTGTTTGGGAAAAAAAGAAAATAGTCAGTTTGTTATCTAAGCTAATGCCGTCTTTTAAGTCTTTCTAACATGTTTTGTCAGTTTTTGAGGAGGAAAGAAAATCCTTTTTGCATAACTCAAATCTAGTTTTGTTGCAATCTGTCTGCCTCATTTAGAGCGTTCAATCCTTTAGTGCTCCACTTTCTATCCTCCTTGCCTTCATCCTTTTTTTTAGAAGCAGAACACCTTTTGGCTTCTCTAAGAATATAAAGGAAGAAGCCTTTTGGTGTATACATATGAACTAAAAATGTGTGGCAGTAAGGACTCAACAATTCTACTACTACCAGTCTTTGGAATGGAATTTAGGCAAAAGGCCTTGAACATGATTATCCATCAGACATTATTTCTATGGGTGCATCTATACTATGAAATTTAAAAATTTAATATATAATTGTTCTTTGACCCTGAAAGGCAGCAGCTTGCATCCATATCTTCAAAATGCTCTTCCCCTTTTCTTACTCAAATAGAGGGATCATGTCTCTGCCATTTTGGAGGAGACTTTGGTGTGTCTCCTGCGGCAATATTTGAGGCTTTGCTATGGCTCCATTTAATTAACTAGCACAGTAGTCTTTGGGTACATCTACACTACTAGATAAGAGAAAAAAAATGAGTGAATGAACCCAAGATTTTCCTCATTGCTTGGAAACTGGCTTGTTCTCCAGCTAAGCATTAGACTGCTCCAGTCCTCCTGTGGAGGACTGAGCTGAACCTGGCTTCTTCCTCTCTACACAACCTTCTGGAACTGTAGCAGGGTCACCAGCATCCACAAACACTCATCATGGTTCACAATGTACTCCAGAGAATGTAATACATGTCCCCAGTTTCAGTCTAGAATGCCTTTGCTTTGGTAACCTGCAGCACGCCGTCACAGTATTTCAGATATTTGATTAAAAAAAAGAAAAAAAAAAATTATACAGTAGGGCTACTGAGTCCCGAAGTTAGAAAGAAGAAACAGGCCCAAATGGACACAACCATCATGCTGTAAAATAGGCCAAGCTTATTTAGTCTAAGTACTATGTGCATACACAAGTTTCTTCTTCTTGATCTCAGTCACAGAGAGTCAAGGTATATCCCAGTATTCTTTTATTTAGGAGTATATATCATGCTACTAGATCTTATTCCTTATACATTGCAAATTTATATTTAATCTTAAAAAATCAAGTGCAAGTCATAAGTACTACTATTTGAATTGAAACAAAAATGTGGAGGATAATTGTTAGCCTAAGTATGGTGCCACATTTATAAAAAAAATGACAGGAATGATAAAACATATACCATCTTAAGCAGCCACTGAGAACTTCATGAGCACTTCTTCCATGAGGACTTCCATGACCACTTCTTCTCCAACATGACAACATGTTGAGCTCTACCAGTTTTCAAGGATTGTCTTGAGTTCTGGATGATGAAATAAATTGCAAATGAGCTTATGCTCCTAGCAGCTTTGATGAAAACCATCTGTGACTGAATGTGGAACACAACAATATTCATAAAAGCTACCCTCCATATATAGTACAGAGGGAAAAGAGTGTTTCTGAGGGTTGAAGAAATCAGGGGTAAACAAGAAAGATATAACCTTTGCAAGATTGTCTGTCTTTTTTTTTCAGTTGCCTCTACATGTGATAAAATGTTAACCCTTCTTCGGTGTTCTAACTTAGCATCTAAAAACAGTGAAAATCACATAGCACTGAGAAGCTTCTCTTACCATGCAAAGAAGATTTCTATTTTAGAAAGGTTACCACATAGCTCACCACATGGAATCAAAATCTCAGAGCCCACAGAGATTTTATGAACAGTGGATCATCTTCAAAGCTTCTCAGATACCCCCATGCTCTGTGATTCATACAAGTTTATTGCCTATTCTAATATGTCTGTTGAGAGACGGATGCCTACCTTCACTGCAACACTTCTGCTATTACCCTTGCTTGGGAGAAGACTGTAGGCAGAATATAGCCAGATATCATAAAGCCCTTTGCCCAAGAAACTCTATACTTTGTATATAGAAAAGAATAACATCACAAGCTTTCTTCACTGTTTTGCCACTTATACTCCTTAATACTTTGTATTATTCAGTAGTAATTTTTTTTTTAACTCTCAGAATAAAATTTTAGCTCAAGAGAACAAGTATTCTACTTAATGAATTTTAATTAATGCAAAGCACTTGTTTTCATATAGTAAACAATAGGATAAAGACTCTGAGTCCTTTCTTTTATATTAAAATATGCAAATTTCTGAGATAGTATTAATTTTAGGGGGAAACAGAAGGAAATAAAGACTGAAGTTTCAAAATACTCTGGTATTAAAACACCTACAATAAAACATATTTGAAAAAGTACTTCAAATATTTATGCATATATGGGCAAGCTTACTTATGCTAACTGTAAGTATCACATTACAATCTGATCAGCTGTTAAACAATTTTTTGATACAAGCCATAATTTCTGTAAGAGCTGCATTCATTCTAATAAGTTTTGTGTAAGCATAATCTGATTTCCTTTCTCTGTAAGCCACAGGTATTGTCTATTGGGGAAAAATAAAAAAAAAAAAAAAAGAAAGAAAAGAAAACTACAGCATATTTCAGTTCTTCAAAATTTCTGACATTAAAAACAGGTTCTCTTTGCTAAGGCACATTATAGAGGTAGAGGTATGTGTACATTTCATAAATGCAAGTTAACTTAGAACACCAGATAAAAATTGACGTTTGTCTGCCTTATTCAGACTTTTCGGATTCTGAATTGAATCTTCTGATATTTAACTAACTTAAGGCACCCAGAACTTGGAAAACAGTCTATGAATCCAGAAACAAGCTGATCTAATGTTTGAGTTTTATTGCCAGTGCTATATCAGCTAATATTTACAAAGGTTTAGCTTCTAGGAATTATTAAGAACATTATTTACGATAACTCTTTTTGTTATCACTGTTAAAAAATGATGCAGTGCATTTTTGAAAATCCAGGGCCTGATTCCACACGATATTTGCTTAACAACAAAGTACACTAATGTTCTTAGACACCTCTCATGCTTAAATGTAAGCATCCTACTAAATAATTACTGAAGTAACATTTCAGCTTACATTAATATCCAACAATCATAATCCAATCCCTTCCCTTGCCATCCCTTCCCTTCTTTTTCTTCCTTGCGGGAATTATCATTATTCTTCTGATGTCCTGCTTGTGTAGGATTCCTCATTCTGTCCTGCTTACGTAAACCTCCCTAAATACCTCTGTTGTATTTTCTGAGTTGTATTACCTTAATGAATGTTCAGGAACAAAATTTTTATGTGAAATCATTCCCTCCTCCTTTAGCTATTCTAGGAAGAATTAATTTAAAAAAAAAATATATTGAACTTGGTATAAATTGAATGTCTTTTACTATTAAATGCACTATCCAGTGCTTTCAAGCTGTATGCGTATACTCTATTATTAAAACAGCTGAGAACATTAATTTAAATATCAATGCATTTGTTCACATTATACAACAAAATACAAAAGGATCTGTATAATTTCCAAACCAAAAAATTGAGTTAGTTTATAGTTAGTTTATGCTTAAGATTGCCATAATAACACAGCATATAGGGAAAAGACAAAATAAAGATATAAATACTTTTCAGTATTTCAGTTGTCCTCGGAATGCATTCAGATATTTTGATAATGACTGTGGTCTTTAACTACATGGAGAAAAACAGATACTTTTAAAAAACAAAGCTGTAAAGATACAAAGGATAAAATAAGGTTATTTGTGTGAATAGGTAGGAACAGTGACAATCTATATAATGATTGCATTGGAATAAAGACCAAGAATATTGCATATCTTGTAAAATCAGATTCTGTAGTTTTAAACTTAAGGTAACCACTGTTAGCATGAATACTATGGACAGTCAATTATGAGGTTATAAATCAGATTTGAGTGCACACATTAAAAACCCACATTTGTATTATGGTTAATGAAAAATAAAATTAAAAAAATAATAAATAAATAAATAAATAAATAAATAAATAAATAAATAAATAATAAAAAAGCCCAGAGCTCTAAATCTTCATTACTTTAGCAAGTCCAGGCACTATAACTGATTACTTTAAGAGTTTACTGTTTATTCCAATCTCACATAAGGAATCAGAAGTCAAGGAAAGGGCACCTGGTAACATGCACATAATTAAGAGATAGAACTTTGTGAAGAAATACCAATAAAAATGGCTTGTCTGAATATTTAGCAAAGTTTTAGTTAAAGCACGTTGTTTTTAATAGGAATACTTTGGCTTCAAATGAAAAAAAAAAATCATTATTGTAGTTGTGGAAGCTTCTGTACACTTGACACAATGCAATACCACAGAGCTCTGAGATTATAACAGTAGGTATATAGAGGAAAATAGAGAAACACGAATTCAGAAGGAAGAGGGAGGGAAAATGATAGTGTTGATAGATGAGATAGCACTGGTGAATGCTCTAATGGTCTCAGGATTGCTGAGAGCACTCAATGGCATAACAGTGAGGCTACTCAAAAACTAAAAATTAATTAGGGAAAAGAAATAAATATGTGTGTGATGTCTAACAGTTTTGCACAGCTGCTGCAAGGTTCTCACTGCTGATTAGAAGAAAAGCGCAAACAGTGGGTAGTTCTTTTTGCTTTCAGATACAGTCACTGAAGAAGGGAAAATGCTTTTCTTTCTCAGCTTGCATAATTTATAGTTTTCCTCCCCAGCTGGTGGTTGAGACATATTACTGTACCATTTTTCCAAGCTTCCCTCTGACCTTTGATGATTTGTATTCTGTTAATTATCTTCCCCTCTCAGTTTCAGAAGCAAAAAAATTAACTAAATTGCCTGACTGAAACAAGAAGGAATAAAATTCATATTAGTGAGATGAGTGCAAATGCTTGTTCACCAGGAGCTTGCAGTCATTCTGCTTTCACACACTCCTCCTTGGCGTTGCTGAACAGATTTTACCCTGATAGTATGAGAGGTTTTTTTCAGAGGAAAGAATGTCTCATGGAGTCCCACATACAGTTGCTGCCTTTTAGCTCCAGAGGAGAAAGTGCCCTGGTAAAGCTGCCTGATAATCATGAGTAAACTAAAGATTCAAATACTAAACTTTGCTTTGGAAATCAATTCATTTTCTTTTAAATAGTCTAAAGAGATGCCTAAGAATACTTAGTAAAACTTTTCTGCTGCTCAGTATGAGGCTTTTGTTTATTACAGAGTGATGCATTTCTTGTTATACCCACCTCATTTCAAGTGAGTAGTGTGTTAGCGTCTTCCTGAGCTGGAACTTTCCTCTGCCTCATGGAAATATTCTGATATTAAGTCACATAGTCAGAACAAATTAACTACACGCACCATTTAGGGGTAAGGCATATGATAAGTTATATAAATTAAATAGGCAAAGTCATATAAGGTTAATTGTCTTGTAACCTGTGTAGTCATCCAATAGCTGAACAAGACAGTACAAAATGAAAGAGTGGAGAAATCTGACTTGATAGATTGTTATACCAAGCTGTACAGGCATAAGCAGCAGCACAACCTGGAAAGACAGGCTCATCTTGAATAGAGAGCATCTTTATCTGGGCGTTTGGATGGTGACTGCACATAGAAATACATGTGTTTATTACAAGCAGTTCAGTAACTTGCTAAGTTCAAGATATGCACTTGCTAAAATGCAAGGTAAAGCCATAGATTTGGTCTTTTGCCTATAAATATGAAATAGTATAAAGGTTTTGATGATACTGCCTCATTAAGGCATTAAGTGGCAGATATAATTCTGCATTTCCAAACATTTGTAACATTTGGTTGCATCTGTGATTATTTTCTGATTTTCTTTAGTGATGAAAGCTGCATAGAAGGATTATTTATTGCCTCCAAAATCTGTGTTGTTATCCCCTTTGCTCTTCAAACTTTGCCAGGCCAATTAATATTCCTTATCTCTAAGAAGGATAGTTCTTCTTATCCCTAAATAAATGTGGTTTTACAGCAGCTCCCAATACACCAATTATTCTAGAATACCAGTATGATTCCATTATATTACAGACAAAATTAACTCTGCTGCACTTATCAGACTCAAAAACTTCAGAACACGTTATATAAAGCCGCAATTTTGCTTTTTGCTTCAGTTTTCCTAATCTTATCTTTTTAAGAAAAATGTCTACTCAACACAGCTGAAAGCAAAACGGAGTAAAGAAATCTGTATTCAATTATATTTCTACTACACCAGCAAGACTGAAATCTAAATGTCTAGTCAAACTGTAATGAATATATATATTTTTCAGAAGAGAAATTGGCAATTTCTGTTCACATTAAAAGCCTAATGATGAGGCTTTATTCAGGGAATTAACTGGTGGAGGAAGCTTGGGAGAGAAGAGGGCCTGCAGAGTTCAGAACATGTGTAAGAACAGATACTTGTCTTCACACAGATGTGGCTCAACCCAATGACCTGGATTTTCAGCAGATGTCACATGGGTCTTCTCTAAAATGGGCCTGTATTAATAATTCATTACAGCTTTTCTTATCCTCTGAACATTACAGCTATTTATGTAATATTAAGAAACTCCAAAGTAATGCTCCTTACATCACCATCTTCTTACATAGAGTAAAAGTATACATCTGCCCCAGCTCCGCTCTCCAGGCCCTACAAATGTGAATGCTTTCCATATGGCTAAATGACGTTGTCTCCTGTCAATATAAATGACAACTGAGCTTATGTAGCACCAATGGGCAACAGGACTGTTGAGCATGGAATAAAACCAAAAATAGATTACATTAAGATAACATAAAGTATTGCATAAGACAAAGTTTGTAAACTATGCACAATAGGAGACAATTGTAACAAACATTTCCTGAATGAATACACCTTAACATTTTACATAATATGTTTTATTTCTTTTTTCAGGACCTTTTTGCAAGTTCTTTGTTTTTACGCTGTAGTCAGAAGACTACATAGATCTTGTTCATGCTCCATGCAACCCACATGACAATAAAAAACATGGAGTGCTGAACTAAGCCCAGAAAACATATCATTTTACATATAAATGCAGTCTAAACTGTAATTTTACAATATGGAATTATATTTAAGTTCCTATTGGATCAAAAACTCTCAGAAGCAGTTTCATATTCATCAAGCTATAACTAAAAAACTGTTTCTAATAGCACCAAGCTTCAAAAAAGGTCAGAACATAACATTCGCTGCCCAGTTTTCTAGTCCTCAAATGTTTCAAAGTAATTTACAGCTGTGACCTTTTGTGTAACTTTAAGTTTTAGATATGCATAACCAAATTTTTTTTTTAAATCCTTGTAAATAATTTAAGTTTTGCAACTAATAATGACCAGGTAGTGGGATGGTAGTCCTGACTCCTCAATAAAATGATTTGAGCTTTGAGCATCAATGACCTTGTTGCTTTATTTTATTACATTAAAAAGCTACAGTCATGTACTTTTAATACATTAGTAAATTCGTTAATCAATTAAAAAAAAAAGTGCTTGCTCTTTTTACCTTTCTGTCTTTTTTTCCCAATCACTTTAACTTCATCTATATATTATTCTATCCTGATAGAAATTTTCCCAAGAATATTTCCTCATAAGAATCACATAAGGTAGCATTAATCTCACTTAATTTTTGCATATAAATTTAGGCCAATAAATTTACTGATTTCATCAACTTCCATATATACTTATTAGAGGAAATTAAGTACTTCTGTGGAATAAGAGATGATTTTCTCTTATGGTGGTTTCTCTGTTGCTCCACTGGGTATGGTAAATATGTCCTCCTAAGAATAATAATGCCTGAGTTTTTAAATAAAGCTTTACATCATTAATCCAAAAGCATATTTTTGCTGTTAGGGCTTTCTTATAGAAATTTCCATTTGTTCCAAAATTATTTTTTTTCCTTTTGAAAGAAACAATTTGACAAACTTTCTATATATGTCCATGTGCATTTATATTTTGAAATGAGATCTGGAAGTATTTTTAAATATTTGAAGGTATACCACTCTGAATCTAGAAGAACCAATTTCTAAAGAAAAATGAAATGTTTTTGTCTATTCTCTGTATCTTTAGTTAGTGTAATACATGATTACAGAAAAAAAATATATCTTTATAAGGTGCATGCAAACACTCTCAAACATATGCCCTTTCTCTTCTCTGTCTCTTCTGAAGTGACTGTTATTTGTCTCAAGTCATTCTAGTATTTCAAAATACCACAGCTAAACCAAATAAAGACTTATTATAACTGAGGTCTGTGAAATGAAGCTTCTGTATTTACAGTGTAGCAGGTCTCTATCTTCCTTTTTCTCATTCCAGGGCACACATCTTCCATTGTTAAACTATAATGTGGTAATTTGATTTGAACCTTTCAGTTCTTGTTCAAGACAGTAGATGTGATATCTTAGGGCTCACGCTGCAAAGTGGTGCCACCAGCACTGACATTCTGTATGTATGTCAAACAAAGTCCAAAAGTCACTTAACATGGCTGGCAAACTGTGGAAGCTTCTGTTTTTAGCCAAAGACTGGGGCATTCATTAAAGAACTGTCTCCATCCTTGTAGTCAGGGTGTTGGTGGGTCCCATGCTTAGAAAAAGAGATACACGGGGATGGTGCTCAAGCTGATACATAACCAAAATAAAAGAAATTTAAATTTCAAATTTCCTCTGAAGACTGTCTCTTGAAGCTGGAGCTGAGAAGCCGGACATAAGTAAAGAAAAGACAGAGTTGGTTACTACAGTATTGAGTTGGGGGTTTTTTTTTTTAATTTTGAAGGGGAGAACTCTGGTAGGCATGCAGTTTTGAAAATATTTTAGAAGAAGGGAAGGAGAGGTTACAGTGGTTATGTAAGAGAACAAAACTATTTCAGTATTTTCCAGTAAAGAAGCAGAGCTCCTAAATACTTTTGTTACAGTGTTAAGAGTTCCGTTAAGTTGCCAGGTTTATTTTACAGTTTTCTGATTTTTCCAAATTCTCAGCAGGGTTATGTTGGATAGTTGGGACAGATTTTTCACTAGTTGTCAAAACATCTTGAATCTGGAAGCAAGTGAATGAGCTTGGGGGTGGCTGAGTGAGCGAACATAGAAAGGTACCAGCTGCAAAGAGGACTTCAACAGCAATAAGTACAACAGCCTGAGGGTTGGCCTACAACACCTTATTCTAGAACTATGAGAAATTTTAGTCAGAAAAAACATTAGACTATCACATCCAACTCTATCAAAGAGGTCTTAGAAGTATTAGAAAGATGATTTTTTGATAAAAATCTTTTGCTTGAGTTCCTGAAATTGTGCTAAAAATTCAAAGATTAAGGACAAAAGAGACAATTATAATTTGTTCCATTACAGCCTTTTGCTACAAATGAAGTGAAAGGTCTCAGAGGGAGGTTGCATTTTTATTTTAATTACTTTTTTTAGGAATCAAAATAAGAAAAATGTTTTCACTTACATGACTAGCTGATGCGTTCCAGTAGAAAAAAAAAAAAAAGTCATTATGACCTACGGAGCAAATTACAGACTTATCATGTACTGGTTTGTATTTTATGGCAGTGTGCAATGCTTCCATCAGTGATAAAACCTATTTTGGGAGTTTTAGTACTGACTTTTCAGAAAGAAAATTATTTATCTGACAGGGTTGCAGAAGATCTTTTCAATTTCTTGTTCTTCTTTGAAGATAAACGGTCATGACAGAAAGAAGGAATTTTAAGTTGTTTTGATTGTTCATAGAAAAAAATGTATTTGCACTCTGATTTAAGCGTTGTTTTTAAGAGAAACAACATGGGATAAATTAACTTTATGAGAAGGTATTACATAGGGAGACCATTTTATGTAATCCGCTCCGGACCGTCATTTTTCCAATTTATGCTGCTGCCTAAAATGTTGCATACAAATCAGGTCTTTATTCTGGGCAATCCTTTCATTATTTTGACTTCTACCTCTGCCTGCACAGCTCCAAATTAATCATTGGTTTCAGGTATCCTGCTGGTAACCACGTAAAAAAGGTCTCCTCAGGACACCTTATAAGGAGAGGCTGTTCCGGTAATATGCCATTTTTGTGTGGTGCCAGTGAACGTCTAAACTGTCCTGAAGTGCAATGGTTCAGCATAAGATGTCAATATATGATATCAAGTGAACAGTGATCACTTTCACATGTATATATTTTTCAATGCTAAGTATATTTTTCTTAACTGGTTCTTGAAAAGTGATATTGAGCAGTAGCTTTTGAGTATAAATTTGGTATTCACCGGGAGAACAAGTTATCTATATACATTTATATGTATATGTATAGTTTGCATAAACTAAGTATATATAGCATAGACTGCAATTACTAAGATTGTGTCTTTAAACTGAATTAGATATGAATTACTGAAAAAGTTTTTCCTATCAGTTTACACTTCCAAAATAAGAATAAAAATATTCTAACTGCCTTTTAAAGTCACTTTTCATCAACAATGATAACTTACATAGCTTTAAGAACAGTAGAATGATAGTCATACTAACGTCAGAAAATGATAGAAGAATTAAGATTGTTTTGAAGTTAGACTTCCAACACTTTTTCTTTCCAAATAAAGAATTCACTATCCATACATTTCATAAATTACAAAATGCAAATTCATATTATATATTATAGTTTAGCTTATTCTGTTAACAGTGGCAATATATTGCCACTCATTGTATTTTGTGCTAGATTTCATAATCTAGATTAAATAGAAGTTTCTTACCAGTGTGACGGAAGGATATTTCAGGTGGGTTTTTTGTGGGTTTTTTTGGTTTGGTTTTTTTTTTTTTTTTTTTTTTTTTTTTTTTTTTTTTTTTTTTTTTTTTTTTTTTTTTTTTTTTTTTTTTTTTGGTCAAAAGAAAACTAAATGAACAGACAAGAAAAGTGTTTGAGTCAAAAACATAGCTAGGTGATCTGGATAAATTAATGAATTTTAATTCATTCATAATAATTAGACACAACAATAGAGAGAATTATTTATCCAAAGCTGAATTTGTTTGTTAATTATGAACCACTGAAACACTTTATATTTCAGAATACATTTTTACATTATCTTCAGTTTGCAAGACTAAAGCAAATTGCTATACAGATTAATAGTTATCAAGTAGTATCCTACATTCGGTATAAATGAATATAAATTAGTCTTACATTTACGAAATAAATGAACTATGTTGTTTACAGAGTGCTTTTAACTCCTACAAATGTATGCAGTCATGGCATTCAGACCAGCCATTATGATGTCTTTCTTATTTACAAGGAAATATATATCACATAGTGTCATGTGCAGAGACAAAGTAAAGTAAATATAGCTGAAAGAAAAAAAAAAAAAAAGAGAGAGAGAAAAGGCCCTATCAGCAGTGTAGCAGTGGACAGACTCTTGGAGGTTTAACTGACAGCTGCTTGTATACAGTTTATACTGCCAGTGTTTTGACAAGTACTACCTTTATCCTTAAGAGGACAAATAGAATGCTAACTTCAGTAGGAAGAAAACTTACATATACGTAATAAACTCAGATACCATCCCTGTTAATTCTCTTGTCTTCTCTATTTTCCTCTGTGAATTATGACTTTTTTTTTTTATATATTTGCATCTACAAAAAAGTATACATAATAAAATGACAAATGTTGACTGGCAATAATTTCCCTTTTTTATCAAGTTGACCTGGATTTAAGTCACTATTGACTATAAAGAGTGGAAAGAGCAAGATAAACTGCTTTCAAAAGTAGAGTGATTCATCAGGATGAACCAGGACCACAAATAAAAAAAAAATTACATGGTTATGGCATTAACATGACCTCTGGGCAAGGATAAGTTACACAGGTAGTTTTACTGTTCTTTTGCATAGCTTCATATTTTTGAAGTCTTTAAGTAGACTTTTAAAATGCTTAATTTGGGAATACTTCAACTTTATAACAATAATTTTGGAGGGATAGCTTTTCTAAAAATATTCATTTTTAGAATATATTCATATTCTTTTTTTTTTTTAATTCTCTTGAAAACTTTTACAATAAAGATTATTTTCTCTGCTATTTTCTTGATTTTTTCCCCTCAGTCTATTCTTTCTCTAAGAACACAGAGGAGGGGATTATTCTTTCTCCAAAGCTTTTCTTTGTTTGTTTCTCTTTTCTGATTTTTGCCTGACTTGAAGATATTTTTGCTCCTCTGGGCTTCTGTAACAAGCCTACAGGCTTGCTGTAGAGCACTTAGCCTCTGCATCTGACCTTTTACACATTGGTTGAATTTCTTATAAGAACTATCACTTCTAACAGAGGAGTTGGTTACAGAGTTAAAACTTCTGTTGAAAAAAAAAAAATTTAGTCTACTTTTTTTTTTTTTCTGACCGAAAGGAAGCTCACACTCAGAAAAAAAGTGTTGTGTTTTTTTTATAACATAAAGGGAAATAATCACAGTACCACTGTAACCTTTCAGGACAAAAACTGAGGGCTGGACCCTAAAGGGGTAAAATCATCAAGGAGTTTGACTCTATGGTGTAGTGCAATGCATTACATTAGATGGTCCTATGAATTCCAGCTTTACTTACCTGTAGTGTCAGAAGAAAATGGAGAAATACATAAAGAATAGAGAATATCTGTCATATGTATTATGCATTTATTGTGTCTACACAACAACAGTGACCTGATGACATACTGTTAGCAGTTATAGCTGTGGTCTGTGGACGTTCTCCATTGCTGAGGTCAACGGAATCAAGTTCAAGAGCTCTTTGACAGGGGAAGCCAGAGGCTTGTTTTTCTCTGTAATTTTCCTTCTTTATGCATAAAGACTTTGTGTTATTTACCCCCACTTTGAAAGGGATAATCTTATTTGTTCTTAATGCTGCCTATATAGTGATATGGTGAGGGAGGAGTTGTCTTGATAATTAACTCTGTTCATTCAGTAGGATGTCTTGTGTATTTGCAATCCTTTGCGTTTTCTTTGTCCTCTGCTTTGCCTTTTTTTTTTTTTTTTTTTTTTTTTTCTCCGGCTTATGTGAATGCAGCGCTTTGCATTCAGGCTCCTGCAACACTTTGAATAAAACTGTGAGAGATGAATGTCTAAAATGTGTTATTCAGTTCAATCAAACACTCCTGGAGTTTATAGTGCTTATTATACAGAAACTGCCTTCAACATGTTAATTACTGATCTGGTCAGTCTAGGCTATTCTTCTGGTGCCTTCCAGCGATGAAATACTTCATTAATGAGAAACTGTCACTGATATAAGGGTGAGAAAAAGCCTGAGCTACTGGAACTGCATGGGGAAGAATCATGTAAAATCCCCAGCAGCTAAATGAATAGGGAAGCACAGATCACCACAGTCAATACAGTTCAGAACACAGAACACAGAAGCTGCTGTGATTAAAAAGCATCAAAGACTTAATAGAAGACTAGTGAACCTGTGACACAGCAATATCTTAGTTAAATCCTGATAAACTCTCTTGTTTCATTTTTCTGCAATGCTTTCACTCCAAAGTAAATAGCACACAGCTGTCCAAAGGTTGCTTGGTTGCTGCTCAGACCATCTCCACAGGAGAACAGCATCGCAGAGGAGGAAGTCAAGTCTCATGCTGTCAGGGTAAACAGTAATTTACAAATATAAAGTCTAAAAAGCCTTCATGTTGATAGGGAACCTCTTATAAAAGTGATGCCATAAAAGTAACCCATGTAATAAATATACAGAAGCACACCACTAACATTACTTAGCAACTGGCTTTTAGATATTTGGGTGAGTTTGAGATACGTCATCCTGTTTGCAGCTCAGACGCAAGAATAAGCAACATATCCTTAAAAACGAATACATAATGCCCTTCACACTGAAGTTTCCTCCAGTTGAGATGTTATTAGCCCAGAAATTGTTTTTCTTTCTGACATTAGCTTGACACCAATACTTTAAACAAGCTTCTGTCATTGTAAGATATAGGGACTACCTCTGCCAATGAAAAAAAAAGAAATTTTTTGAATAAAATTTTTTCTCCACACCAAATGATCTCTATGTTTCCACAACAGTCCAGATCTTTAAATGTCATTATTTGAAAAAACATTCATTAAGGTGACCTCAGGCTTTTCACCTTTCTGTGAGTAGATTCACGTCCATTTAACCTACTGCAAAGAAATTTTCAGAGTAACATCATACCTTCAGGAAAGACAACAAGGCTACTCAAAGGTATGAAAAGACTAAGCAACAGTAATTCTCAGAAGACTAGTTTAATGAGCACATGATGTGTAATAACATTTCTATACAGGTTCTTTTTGAAAACAGACAGAAGATCAGAGCTTGGGCTCTCTGACAGCACAGGAACGAAATCCATACTGCTCGCCTGAAGAAACATGCAATGTTGTTCTACTATTCTCTGTACACTAGAAGCTATAGAATTCATTATGAACCTTGAGATAATGCCTACAACACCCTAAAAATCATCATCAAGCCATAGGAAACAATGAACTCTAAGATTTTTTCAGAGTCTAAAAATATTAGTTGTTCCTCAAGCATCGTTCTGATCCAATAGAATCAGAATGCACAAGCTGCATGTAACTTCCATCTCTGCAACTAAGAAGCACTGCTGGAAGTGAAAGGCATCAGACAGTGCTAAGTGACATTAATCAAAGTTGTAAACCATACCTTCTCCACCTAGCAATGTTTTAACAGTGTGTTAATCTCTCCTGAGAAGCAGACAGGAAGTATATTGCACAGTCCTTGCTTCGCTCATACTGACATAATCCAATAGCTTAAATGTAACTTCAAAGCTAGTATGAGCTTAATGTATCAATGAGGTAGGGGGCATAGAGGAGGGGAAAGGAGAGGATGACAGAGCTCTGGAACAGGCTGCCCAGAGAGGCTGTGGAGTCTCCTTCTCTGGAGATCTTCCAAACCCGCCTGGATGACATCCTGTGCCACGTGCCCTAGTGATCTCTACTTGAGCAGGGGGGTTGGACTAGATGATCTCTAGAGGTCTCTTCCAATCTCAACCATTATGTGGTTCTGTAATATCTCCTATACATAATTTTTCTGTTGCTGTGGTTGTCTTAAAATTCCCATACTCATATAAAAGTTACAAATTGTTTTTGGCTACACCTTCAAAGTCTTATAGAATGTATATACTTTTAGGCTATGGTATTTTAGTCAGCTTATATTTGTGTTTTAGTATTAATTAAATCCTAATTAATACATTAATAATTTCTAGGTTTCATACGCATCTATTTTGACTTCAATTAGTTGCACTACACAGTCCAGTTTCCCACTGTGGAATATAAAAACTCCTCAAAGAGACAAAGAAAAAAAAAAGAAAAAGAAAAATACTCTCTCTTTCATCTGTTCAAGATGCAGAGAGCTATTCTAGTATAGCAATTCCATATAGCATATCTCTAAACAAGGTTCATAAAAGCGACCAATTTCTGGCATATCTTGTCATAATTAACAGCTTAACAAGGTCTATTTACATCTATTTCCTTTTTGGGCATGCCCTTATGAACTGCTTGTTTTCAGAACTTTCTCCAAGACCAGAATGGAAGTAGTAAGGAAGAAAGGATCATGCAGATAGGATGTGTGCAGTTCTCACATGTGCAATGAGTTCTTTGTGATTCAAGTTCTCTCTTGCCAGGAAAAGTTTAGCTGCTGCTATCTTGCTAAAACAAACCTTCTCCATCTATGCTATTGTGACTTACCTCACATTTCTCTGAAATAAAAAAGCAGATTATAACATGAGTGCCCCTTCAGCATCAAGAGGCAAGGAGATTAATGTCCGTACTGAGGAGGCTTGGTTAAACAAAGGTAAATGTGGAAAGAAAGGGATATGGATATTTGCAAATGGAAAAAGACAGAGACACCTATGGAAGCAGAACCAGAGTGACAAATTAAACATGATATATTGGCATAGAATACTACTGACACTAATTTCACTCTTAGTTCTTGACACTAAGCCAGCACATAAAATCCATAAAACCAATCCAATACCTGTAGGAAAGCCACATCCTGTGAGTTGCCAATCCGCAATAATTAGGTAGAGCATGCCGACATCAGCTAGACTCGTTCTCTTCTAGTGTACGGGAAAAGGCATATGAAATTCCATCCCTTAAGGTCATCAGTAGAGCTGTTTATATAAACAACTGAGGTGCTCTCAAGCTATTCATTACAAATTAATCAAACATTCACATTAATCTCGTTTCTTTTTTACTTTTTCCTAGATAAAAAGTGCTACAGAATGAGTCTGGTTTTTTTCCAGAGCTTTTACCCTTTCAAAATCATTTGCAATATACTTTATACAAGCAAAATTAATCTCTGAAATTCTTCACAAATTCTTTGCTTTAAGTTTTACAGAGATGATCGCATGTTATTAATATCTGATGGTCACATTACATTCAGTTATTTCTACTTCTGGCTGTTTTGTCCTTTTTAGGTGTTAAGTAAATAATAACACCACATGAAAAATGTTATGTACACCTTAGAAAGCAATTTTGTACCATAGAAGAGAATCAATAGATCAGAAGACCAAAGGTAAAGCAACTACATCGGCATTACAGGCAGTTCAGAGTTTTTTTCTTTTAAATTAAACTTGTTCCTTTGGACAAATATCCATATCATCCTTAAGAGTTGAAGATCTAGAACTTCCAGTTTAGTTTCCTACAAGAATGATAAGTTTAAGCTAATCAAAATAACTTTCAAACTGAATGCTCAGTAACTAGGAACAGCCTCATTAGTCCTCTTGTCAAAAGTACTGAGAGGGACACAGAAAAGCGATATTCTTGCCTATATGTGAATAATCCTTGACTGAAAAGGTAAGATATTAATAAAGAAAACTATTCCTTAAGGATTAGTAGAAACACACATAGTTAAAAGTTATAACTATGCCCTGAAAGATAAAATGAATTACTATCATAGAATGCATTTCTTTTTAACTAGAGCTGTGATTTATTCAACTAAAGAATAAGATGCATGCTCATTTATGCAGCTTTCCAACACTGCTAATGAAATAGCATTAGAAAAGCATCAATTACTCAACTATAGTGCTGGATATACAGCATATATCTACAACAAAATTAATTTCACACCTCCTAAATTGCTTTATAAGTCCAAAGAAACTTCCTGCGTGACATGCCAGTAACACTGCACACAGGCATTTTTCCACTGTTGATCTGTCTATTAATATATATCATGTTCCAGCACCGAAGAAATCCATAAATGTTATATTATCACCAACAAACAAAATTTCATATTTTAGTGGTTTTCTTTGAAATCGACATGAAATATAACATGTATATTACAGCCATAGATTATGTAAATATTAGAGATGCATTTGAAAAACTTGTCAAATTGCAAACTTGTCAAAACTATGTAAAATATTTTACTATCATGCTTTTCTGTATTTTTTTATTATTATTATTTAACCTACTGGTTATGGTTATGATTCCTTTGTGATTTTTTTTCCCATTTTCTAGACATAAGGCTTACATTGCTTTGTGATAAATCTTTCACTTATGAGGTCTTTCAGCTTAGTGATTTTAATGCCTGTGAAAATAATTTTGGCAAATGTTATGTAGATTTAGAAGCAAGAAATACCTCAGACTTTAGAAATATATCTAGGCTTCCTCCTATGCTGACCTGTGCTAAAGATCATTGGTTGCGCTGTCGTGGAACTTGTGGTAAAAACTTACATTGTAGAGGCTGCTCTTCATCTGTTCTCCACTCCACCAACACTGAGACCCTTGTGCAGCCTTTGCTCAGGGAAAAGATCTGGTCCATAGAGCACGGGGTGGCTTTGAAAGTAGATATTTCCTAAAATGTTAGACATATCTGAATCATTATAAAGAATGATTTAGAAATATATGCATGAAATAAATTCACTTGCTTGTACAGTGCAAATTTTGACTTTTAAAAGTATTTTTATATGTTTTCATGCAAGAATTATACAAGATATGAAACACTATGTATTTCAAATAAGGGCAAAGGCTTGGGAGTCAAGATCATGAGTCATGGTTATTTTGTTGCTGATTTCCTATTATTTAGGAAGCCCTTTATTATTTTCTCCTCTTTCTATCTGGAAATTAAATCTAGTCGTACTGAAAAAAAAGAAAGAAAGAAAGAAAGAAAATTTTAAAAAGTACACTCTAAAGACACTTCTGCTTTGGAAGTGCAAAAGAATTCACATGGCCTTAAGACATCTCTAGTTATAAAAAGATTAGCATGCTTTCTTTTTTTCACCCATTACTGGGTTTTTCTTCCTTATGTTCTTCAAGTTGGAGAAAAGAATTTGTGACAGTGTAAAAGTGGAAATGCAGGAAGAGTACTAAATATATAGACAGCACTGAATATATAGACAGACTCATAACTCTTCCTATCCTTGTCTAGAGCTGTCAGCACTTGCTGTTTCCGGAAGCAAGTGAAAAAGTTACCTGTGTCTACCAAATAGTCCGACATGCAATTGGGGTGTAAATCCCCTGATCCAGAAGGCAGGAGGGTCTTTGCGAAGAGAAAACAGTGTATTTCTGAAATAAATGCATTCTGTATCTTCCTCTACCCTGTAAAAGGCTGTTTACAGATTACTGAATAAACAGCTAACTGTAACTCAGCAGTGAGTCAGCTGAAGATATCAGGAAATATCTATTTTAGACTATCAAGCTCACCTGAAAGTGGTCAGAAGAATCATTTTTCTATTGACTTTTGCCCAGTGTCAGGTTCATGTTAAGTTTATCCTTGACTTTCTTGGTTGGTGTAAGATTTGATGTCAACCCTGGCATTCCTGCCCTCCAGGATATGCTGCCATAGGTGTAAGACAATCTTTATGCTGTGAGAGAGGTTCATTCCTCCTAACTGAAATGGTGTAAAATTTGGAGACCAAGTGTAGACTCTTCGCAGTCAATGGAGAGAAAATGAAAAAGAGAACGAGAGAGAGAGCAAAATACCTTCAGTTCCTCTTATTTAATAGCAGGTGTCTCTGAAAGAAAATATAAATTTTTCTTTGGAAGACCCTATTTCCATATACTATCAAGGATGTTTAGATGATTGCATTAAATCAAATGCCTAACTTTTAAAGATTTAAAGCAGATCTTCTGAAAATGACTGTTCATGCCAGTGCTACAGCAACTGTCAATCTTTAACCTTCTCTATTTCTTGTACTAACTCCTTCTATGATTCTTCATTATTTATCATTTTCATTCTTAAAACTCTGTCTCTTCTTCAGCCAGCTCATGTCTTTCCTTCATCAGTTCTTCATTTTCCACTGCTCCAAACTATTTGAACAGATGATTAACATATGCTGATTTTTTTTTTATCAGAAGGTTTTATCCTTCTGTCCCTTGAAAAGTTTTCCAAATGCTCTAACATATTGTCTAGTTCTTACTTGCAATGTCACAATCTGATATTATTTTTATAATAATGTATTGTAATTATGTAATGTCTTATATTATATTACTGTTGTAACTGTAAAACATTGAGTCTTCAATTTGGTACAATGGCCTGTGTAACATAAATATTATATATGCCATATGTTGAAGGTGAGACAGTGAAAGCTATATGTTTATTGAATAGCATTTTTTCGACAAGATTTTCAAAATAAATAAGTACATTGACAACAGCAAATCTCTGAGGATGAAATAGGCATCCCTAATAAGCTCTTTACTCATGTTAGAGGAAAATGAGTGACAGGAAGTACAAGATCTTATCTAAAAGGCAAAATACATTACAGCACATGATAATGCACAGAATGGGTCTGCTCAGATATAAACTGTGGAAAAAAAATCAAGAAATCACTGCAATAATGTGTTTGAAGACAGGCACTTATTCTAGTTATGGGTGAGTGTGCTGTTGAGATCAATTAGATTACGCAACCTTTGCAGACAGTGAGAATGGTAGTAATAAAACTTAAAGCAATGAACATATTGAACAATATGCTGACAAGGTCAAATTGATAGTAATGATGTGTGATGGCAGTACTGCAATAAAATTGTCTAATACTGTATGCATCTGATATTGGTTTTCATTACCTATACCTCGGAGCACAGTCAGAAGTTCACTAAAATAATAGTGATTACCCAAAGGGTAAAGGCAAATAAGACAGGTAGTTCAGTACTTGTGCATCCCTGCTAACTGCATGAAGGCATACAAAATTGAATCTGATGCTGGATCTACAATGCTTAGTTCCACTGGGATCAAGTTGAGTGTATAATGCCTTTTATTCATTTTTAAACTGATGTGGTGCTTTAAAGAGTATGCTTAATGAGTTTACTAAGACACTTTGTCAGAGACCATGAGGGCTCTCTTCAGAGCATTATAAGTATATGCTGTAATTCAGTCTGTAATGTGTATCAGACACAAGATATAATGTTGTTCTGGACACTAATGCTTAAAAGTAGTACTAGGCAGACACTTCAAAGATCAGAGTTGTACCCAATATGGATATGACTCAAATATCTAGATGAGTATCTAAGGTCTTTATAACACAACCTCTTTGTCACTAATTTCTGTTGTTATGTTCTACATTCCATTGTTCCCCTAATTTACTCAATTCCTTTACTTCTTTTTTACAACAAAATAGATTTAAATATTTATATATGTATTCTCTGCTGGAGAAGATCTACTTGCAGGCAGAAGGGGTTAACAAAAACAGAAAGGTAAAGAAATGTACCCAGAAAGTTATTTCAGAACTTTATCTGTTTTCTTCTCAGTTCCTGCTGAATGAGTAGCGGAATAAAGCAGTGAAATGTTCAATAGGCCACTTCTCTGCCTCATTTGGAGATTTAGACAAGAGGTGGATTTTCAAAAATGCTCTTGTACGATGGAGGGTTTTTCTTTGTCTGAGTTTTTGTTTGTTTATTTTTCTGCAAAACCATCTCATTATCAAAACTCCAAGGCTACTTTTTGCAGGCAAAAAAATATAATTCAGCAAATGGGAGCTTGTGAACTTGGCTGCTCTTGACTCTCTTCCTCACTCTTACACTAACATGGACACCTGCTGTTTTCCTTTCTGCACAAGATTTCCTGAATGTTGTGGGTCTTGATTTTTGCAGTGTTAAGCATACCAGGAAGGGTGCTGGCATAACTGGTTTTCAATTAACTTTGATAATCAGCTAAGTGCACAGACTCTGAATCTTCCTGCCTGTGCACACAATGCTGCTTTGGCTTTTTGTGCAGCTCCTCTGACTTAGTTCAGGGCATTTTTGTTGCTCTAGCATTGTGAGAGGTGCACAGTTATGGAGAATGGAGGGAAAGAGGTTTCAGGTCTGGGCAAGCTTTTGGGGAGAAAGCGCTGGGCACTAACCCTGTTTCAAATGTAGTAGAAATGGGTAGAGACCTCAGGGAAAGGCTGCCCAAAATGTTTAGCTCACCCAGGCAAACGTCTTGCATGGGGTTAGCTTCCTAGGGTGGTAATCCTTCCCCAGCATAGGAGATGCAGCCATCTGAGATGCTCCATTGTTGCAGAAGAAACATGTGGCCGTCTGTCTTCTCCATAGCCCAAGACCTAATTTAATCTTTTAAGTGAAAGCTTGTCTGTTGGATGTGTCATGGATATACACAGGAGAATTCTGGAGAGCTGGCCTTAGCAGACCTTAGCAAACATATACCAATTCCCGGTGTCCAGTGATGGCTTCATTTCTGCCCCTCTGCCATCTCACTCCACATTAGCCTGGCAGTAACTACAATGTAGTCTTCCAGTGTTACTTTTATAGCTCTGTGTTCCTGTCAATCTCTTGTCCTTTGCCTCCTTCAAATCCTTATTTTAAAAGTGTGTGGTCTCTCTCTCATCAGTCATTACTTAATTGGGAAATTACACTGTTTGGAGAATCATTACTGGATATACACTTTCAGGAAAGGCATCATGTTGCCTCTTCTGGGTTATGTGAATATGCTCTTTGAATACCAATTAAGTCCAGATCATTCCTAGTGTTGCCGATTTGCGTCGGCAAGCCTCGCTCGGTTGCCGAACTGGGCTGAGGTTACCCTCGCCTCAGGGCCATTGAGCACAGGCACCAATATGAGGATGCAGCAAATGGCGTTTATTGCTTAACTTAGCTTGCATATATACTCAGGCTGAATGTGGAAGCTCACTTCTGACTGGAGATTGGTTACATAATACTGTTCACGCACACACTAGCATAATGATTGGCTAAAGGCACGCATCCTTATAATTTGGCTACAGTTGGTCCGGCTCTTATCTTGTTGAGCTCACTCAGTCCCACGTTTGAAGTCGGTTCCCACTCCTCCGCTCGCTCCACAGTGCTATTTCTTTACTTCTCTGCTGTGAGTGTCCTTGCAGCCTCAGCACTCCCAGTTCCTGGCTGCTCCGTTCCCAGCATCTTTATCTCTTTATTCTCAGAGTCCTTGTAGCGCAGCAGAATCAGCACGGTCTGCAGTCATGTCAAGACAGCCTGCAGTTATGCTGAGAGAAGAGTGAGTTTTGATAGGCCATAGATCCATATTCTTCTAAAACCATTACTACAACTCTTTTGCTTATTGCCTTATATGTCTTCTTCATTCATTCCTAGGCTACATGCCTCCTTCCCGTCTTTCCGTGACGTCGCAACATCTTTCGAGCGCCATGCCCTATACTATACTATATCATCTACTTATGCTAAGTCTAAGTTATACTAAGCTCCCTACCTTATTAAGCTCTAAACATTTCCCGCACCTAGCTTTACCCTTTTTTTCTTCCAAAGGCCTGGGTGTCTCCCAGACTTGTAGGGGCTTCAAATAAATAAATAAATAAAAATAAACAAAATGAAAATCCCACACTAACTTGTCCCTGTAAATATGGACCTAGGAGTTCACTATTATATCTGCAAACTCTCAGAAAAGTTGATATAAGTTAATAACAATTCTTAAAAAATGTTCAAATTTGTGGGTGCATAAAAAACCTTTAAAAATTAATAGCACTGATTTGTGAATAACAATTTTCAATATACACATGATTTCTGGAGAAAGAGATATGTATTGACTTTTTCATTAAACAACATTTTTGCTACAGGTTTTCTTTCTAAAAGAAGAAAAGACAGTTTGCTTATATCTATTTATTATTAACATAGACGTATCCTAACCTCATCTCTTATATACATTATGCACCTTCAATCAAAGTCAAGACTAAATAAGATTTGTTGGTGCTTTATTTATGCAATACATTTTCCTTGTGAGACCAGGTATGATTATGACTAATGTAGCCTACATCAACTTAGCTTCCCTAAAATGCTGAGATTAAAAAGAGGAAACAAAAATACATCCATTATGTTACTGTTATGAGGTTTTGTGCTGAATAAGAAAACATATACATGTATAAGCAATATTACAGTGGTTGTAATTAGTTCTGCAGTAAGAAATGTATTAAAATTTGCCATCCTTTATCATCTGGGAAACTTTCTTCTGCAGCACTGTGTGTGCCTCTGTAAATAACAGAGCAAGAGAGACTCCTGCTGGCTCAACTCTACAGGAATTAACACATTTTTATTAACTTTTTTTTTCCCATTCTTTACATACTTTCTATTATTCATTTGTTTTGTAATAATACCTTAAGGTTCTGTAAATGACTGAGTTTGCTTGGCACTATCCATCAGCTCTGATTATTAGAAGAGCTGACTTAGAAATTTTTAAAAATGCCTGAGACAAAAAAGTAGATGGAAGGGAGGAAGTTGAGGATACATTTGTACAACCACATTAACTATTTTCTAGTACATTTTCTATAGTTCTAAAATGTCTAGAGTGAACTAGACATGAGGATGCTCATTCAGTACATGCATATATTAGTTCAGCAAACAGTTTGGTGTAAATATTCTTGTTATCTATTAAAAAAAATGTCAAACTACACTATATCAAATGCTCAAGAAATGCACAGTTCATAAACTGATCTTGCTCAGGTTAATTCCAGCCTCAGGTTAAATTCTAACTTGTTATGAATAAGTATCAGGGATAGCAATTATATTATTACACCTAGTAATGCTTTGGTGTATTAATGTGATGCTTTTCCCACAGGATCCTTGCTTTGCTCTGTACACAGAATGGTGGTCACTGTACTGAGCAGAGGCAGCATCTGCTCAATATTCCTTTTAATCCTCTTGCTTCAAAATGCCTGCTATGCAAACCCTGCACTAAAGAATTATTCATTTCCTCTCAGGCTTTTTTTATAGTGCTCATCCAAGGGCTAGATCCCTAAAAGGATTTAAGGGCTAGATACACAAAGGCATTTAAATAACCAACTCTAAGGAGCTAGACATTGAAAAGTAACACTGCTGTATCTTTGAGGATTGAAAGTCATGGATCTGAATGTCCCCTAGCGTAACCTGTACCCCACAGATTAGTGTTCGCACATTAGGTAGTGCAAAGAGACTCAAGCCCCATGAAAATATATTTGCTGATCCTCCAAAATATAGCACCGCTCCTAACTAATATCTAGTTTGCAGGAGGACAAGTAATCCCAATAACTCCTGATTTTAGAATTAATAAGTATTTCTATCTCCTGATGTTTTGTATACTACAAATGTTTCTTTAGACACCTCGAGTCAAATATCTTCTAACCATCTGTTCAGTTGTCATTCAATTCTTGATTCGCCTAAACTTCTCTGATTTGCTTTGGTTTTGATTTTTTGGGTGTGTAGGGGGTTGTTAGCCACTTCCAGTTTCAAATTATTGGGGTTTTTTTGTCAGCTCTGAACAGTTTGGCCCTTGCCAACTTCTCAGGCACTACTGAGTTAAAAATTTAAGTTTTGACAATTACGTAAACTATAGTGAAAAATATAGGTTTTCTCAAATATATTCAACTTCCAGAAAATACAGCTGAAAGAATATCTTTTTTTTTTTTTTTTTAAACAAATAATTCTATAATTAGGGATTCTTCTGGGGAATGGAACATCTTCCTTAAAAACTCTTGTATATAAGGGTAGGAGCCAGAAGTGCTCAATATCTTCAACACACATTTTCAGAGATATTGAGCACCTCTGGCTCCCACCGCTTTAAGATTGCAGTTGTCAAGATGAAACATTTTTGAAAATAGATTTTATGTACTTCATCTTGAAACATGCATTTCTGAGTACTTGAAAGCATAGGGAGAAATATCAGTGATTTGCCTATTGTCTGCATTTGTTGAAGGTTTTACCACAGAATCCAACTTCTAGAATACTTCCAGATCTAACTTGAGTTCTGAACCATCCTCTCTCTGGCTCTCCTTCTCTCATGTCTTTTTCTAAAATTAAGAGAGTGACTTCCCTATCACATACATGATACAGGCAAAAAAGCAGCAAGCAAATAGGGAAAGATGATAACATAGTTAAAAGTCAGGAATAGTGCACAGAGGAGAGAGAGTCAGGAATGGTATGCATAAGTTCAAGGGAGTGAAATAAGGCTCAAGTAGTCCCTGTGATTAAATGTGTATCGTCACCCAGGTACCTAGACGCCCTTCATCTCTGCAGGGAACCTGAGGACACATCCACAGTCCTGCTCCTGGAGCTCCCTGGCCACTATATGACATGACCTTATAGGGAGACACATGCCCACGCTTCTGTCCTGCACATTGAGGTCACTCAGCACAACTCCTCCAGGTAGGACCCCAGCCCAGCCATGACTCCTGTGGCTCCCCGCTGAGCTGCCTTACAGGTACCAACATCTGCCATAATCGTGAACTTACCAAACTAGAGGAAGGAAAGTCAAGAAAAAAAAAAAAAAAAAAAGAAATTGTGTATCTGGAAAGTGTATTAATTATGGCTCTTAAGAGACTATCTTTATTGGAATAGGGGGAATCTTTTTCTCTAACCATGGTAAAAAAAAAAAAAAAAAAAAAAGCCCAGGAGAAGCTGAATATGTTGGAAGGGAAGGAAAATTTTCCCATACTGGAACCCATTGGTCCTGTCTGGTGGGGAAGGCAATGGGCCAATTTTCTTTCAGTCTGTTGCTGCTGACTATATTTTTTTCCAACTCTGTTAACCCAATTGGTAATTTTGCTTTGTAGGCACAACTACACCTCAATTGACTACACTATATCATTTCTGAATAATTATTGGCTGTTCTATTATTTAATATTGCCAGCTTTTTTAGCAGTTAAGTGTTAAATCACACTGTCTTCTGCATACAGAGGCTAGGCTAATTTTCAGCTACTTGATAACAATAAATTACTGAAGGCGCAGTGGAGAATCTATGTTTTCTTACTGCTTGACAGCTTGTGAAGTGTGAGCTAAGTGAGGAGGGAAGTTCCCGGACCAGAAGCAGGAAATCACAATCCATTTCCTCTGAAGTCTAAACCAGCAAAGAATAAGGGTATTTACAATATATAGCTGTCACTTTCCTGAGTGCATTTATGTTGCCTTGCCCTGGTGACCCTGGAGGGGTAGAAGGGTTCATAAAACTCCAGTATGATATTTAGATCTGCAGCTTAGTATTCAAAGCAGAACTGTAGATAAATTAATTTTGCCAGCTGAAAGTTAAATAGGATCTTGATGTATGGAGTTGAAAACACTGACTCAAGCAGGAAGAGGAACACATACTGCTCTTGAGAGCCAGGAACAGGGACAAGGAAAGGATCATGATGGGGGAAACTACTCTTCCATTCCTTTTGCATCATCAAAAGATGAGAAGAAGAGAGGTTCCTGGTCCTGAGTTGCTTCACTCCTCATTTCCCAGAGGAAGCAAAGATGCAGATGTATCTGCTCAGCAGTGTGAAGAAAAGGTTTTTGTGATTTCAGTATTGCCATAAATACTTTGAGATTTACAGAAGCACTTTGGTATGATACATTAGCAGACAGCATGAAGTGTGCTTGACTTTGCAAAGCTTGTTGCCAATCAATAAACAGCTAAGCTGAATTGCCTATAAGTTAAAAGTCATTAATCTTAAAGATTCAAAAGCACCACTTACCTTTTTTCAGATGAAGTTTTCTGCAGTTGCACAATGCAACCAAGTTCTTTGAGTTAAGAAAAAGAAAGTTTATATTTCATAAAAGTAACTTTACTGCAACATCCATTCATGTTATATTATTTGGCTGCATTTACAAGCGGCCATTCTTGTTTTTTTTTTTTTTTTAATTTTTCACAAATATAAGTAGCAATAACAAAAACTCTTGTTAAAATCGCTAGGTCTTTTTAATTGAGAAAATAAACTGAACAAGGTGTTTTACATAATTGCGAGCTAATGACTTGTGTCTGAAGGCTTTTTAAGAATATATATAAAAAGAACCCCACATTTTTCTATCGCAACTGTTGGGCCTGATCCTGAGACTGTCCATCAGAACAAAAAGTTGTGTAATACTTGTTCATACCTCAGCCTGGATATAGCTAATATTTAGTTTACTGAAATATAATGCTGCATGTGTTTATTACCTTGTTCTCTATTATTCAAACTCTATAGAAGTAGCAGTCTTACTTTTCAGTGGAGCTGTGAAAGTTACGTAATAAATGTTCTTGCTAGAGAAAATGCAATGAGGTATTTGTTTCTGTGCCTGGCCTGGGGGTATCAGCACAAGATTCATGTTAATGTTTTTAAAATAAACCATGATGCCAGCATAAATATAACATTTCCTTGTTTCTACCTAGAATATGCTAATTGCAGATTTCTTGCTGATGAATATCATACTGAGCATTAAATATGTACAATATTGGTGAACTGTCTGTTCTTTTCAGCACAGTTCCATTGAGAAGACAATACACTATATATGTAGCCTGAATGTTATTAAGAATTGATGTATGTATGTTAATTATATCTAAAAAGCTATTATAATTGCATTGTTATCCAGTTTTTGAACAAAAAGATATCATCTTCAACACTGTTGAAAATATGTAATTCTTAAAAGAAATAGATTCTATACACTCAGTTAAGTAGCAAGTTTTTCTATACTTAACATGTCCAACCCTAATAAGAACTTGGAGACATCAGTGCTACTGAAGATGATTAAAGCAATAGATTCAACAGGATTGTATTTCAATGTCCTTCAAGTATTTTTATGCTGAAATAAAACTTCCAAGTATATTAAGAAAAAACTTACTTATGAACATTTTTTCTCACTTCAATTGCTAAGATACTACAAGCTCTATCCATGCATGGAAATGTCTGTTGTACTGATGACTTTTATATCTAGAAGAGACTGTACTTTCTTCTGTTTCTGTACATTTACAGCTTATCTTCTCCTGCTTAATCCTGCAAAATCCTAAAAGGAGGAAGACAAAAGATTTGCAGTGATCTATTCCATTTCATTTGAAACACAGCATTAGAGATTCTCATCTAAGAAGCAAAAAGAAGTTGGAGAAAGAAGTTGATAAAACTTAGACTTCACAAAGCCAAAGCGGTTGGTGCAACTTTTTGAAGACACAGACTAAATACAAATCTTTAGTAGGCTGGAATGAAGGCACACAAATCAAGAATAGCAAATCCAATTTTATACCCATTGTTTTTGATTATGATCCCTTGAATTAATTTAAATTGAAATTAAAAGCAATGGTCTCTCAGTCTACTTTTTGTAATGCAGTGGTGTATACAGTTCTTTAAAAAGACTGCCCACATCCTGTTGTAGATAAAGAACCATTTGATAAATGAGTTAACACACAAATGTCTGCCTGAGATAAAATTCTGCCCAAATTTCAAGCAGGCATTTATGTATGAAATCCTTTTATCATATTGTCTAAGTTAGGATGTGACCAGCTCTTTTAATATGGGAAAAGCAGACTTGCCAGTAGTCCTTACAACAAACTGTTTGTGAATTACAGAAACAAAAATAAATATAGCTACACACTTTAAGAATAACAATGAGAAACCTAGTGATTTTGTTAGGAGGAGGTTGTTAGTTTCAGGATGCAGACACACATACATATATGCAGAAAACTGTGCCTTTCTGGCTACTGAACCTAATCCTACTCTCATTTCACAGCAGACCAGAATAAGTGGGTATGTCACTTTTTTTTTTTTTAATTTATTTATAAATAGCACTCTTCTTCAAAACAAGAACTTCATAATAGTTACATCTAGTGTGTAGACGTACCCACTATTATTTTAGGGGACACCCTAAATTTTAGGGGAGGACATTTGGGGAACTATTCTATGTCACTGTCATCTAAGAATGATTGAATGACTAAGACTGCTTCTTGGAATTTCTCTCTTTTTTTTTTTTTTTTTTTTTTTGTTACAGAATTACTTTTCACATTCAGTAAAAAAGTCATCCATAACTGCACACAGTATTGCATTCTTCTCAAAATTCTAGTCAGAGACAAGTTCTACGGAAAAAAAGAAAAAGCTTTCAGTTTTGTAAGTAATTTCTAAAATATGGGACTCTATCCCATACTGGATAAGGGAAGGTGAACATTTCTTGTTACCAACCTTACCTATAAAAGTATTTCAACAGAGCCGATCCCCAAATCTATGAGTAGTTTCTCTAAACTGCTAAGATAATATGGGAGAAGAAAGTTTTGCATTTTGTGGTTTTCCTTTTTTAAAGCAAGGTATGCATGTTTCCTGTTTATATACATGTAGTGTAACTATCATCATCATCAAGATTTATTCCAGCTTTTTCAGTTTTTCTATCCTTACGATTAGAATTCAGGGTAGTACCTCAGACTTGGCTCTGAAGAAAGGCTGATATTTTAGCAGTACTTATTACACAAAAAAGAAAAAAAAATACATTGGTACAAAATCAGAATAGTATATTATTGCAGGAGAAAGTCAGGTACTCTGACAGTAGCAGTGAAGTGAGTAGAGAATCAGATTATAAAAAGAAATTAATATTACATATCTTGAAGTATTTAAAATAAAATAGAACAATGTGTTAGAATATACATTTTAGGAATAAACATGTAGTGCCTGGAGGATGACTTCTTTTTAGAAACTTGGTAATTTAATAATTTAATACATACTGACTTCCATGCTTGTCAAATGAGTCCATATTAAACAATTTCTCTATAATGGCAATCTGTCTTTGATTGCCATTATTTTCTTTTATTTGGCTTACATAAGAATGACACACAATATGAAGTAAATGAAAGGACTATTCCTGACATGCTAATCCCAACAAAGTATCTTTGAAAATACATTGTCTAAGACATTCTGGGTGGGTTTTTTTTATGACAGTCTTTTGAAACTGAAAGTTTTGAAAAAGTTTGCAACAGGCTTTAATGTATCTATATACACCCCTGTTTAATGTGATCTGATTGCAAGGTAACTGAGGTTAATAAATACAATGCCTCCACCTTCAGCAGCCTTAGAACTGATTCACTTTTGCTGAAAGAGGAGAAATGCACCTAATGGAAGCTGCAGGTATTCATGATATATAACCCTGATCCTAATTAAAAACAGAAAATTCAAAATTTTAACTGTATATTTTCAAATTTTTAACTCTTCAATTTATGGCTTCCATGATAAGGATAATAAAAATATCTATACTGAAAATAAAATAAAATAAAATAAAATAAAATAAAATAAAATAAAATAAAATAAAATAAAATAAAATAAAATAAAATAAAATAAAATTTTAGTGACAAAACCAAAACCGACTTGGAATGAGAGTAGTTTGTGGGTTACTACTGAAAATACCAATTAGAAATTAAAATTGTATTTCTGTCCCTTTTTTGCAGTTTTAGTTATAGACAGGCTTCTTATGGCTACTTCAGAACTTTAAAGATTTGGAAAATTTTACTCAGCTGTTGCTGTTTCTGTTTTTATGCTGCACGCTGAAGGCATTCCTCAGTGCTCTTCCTCTAGCCTGACAGTTTTATCAGCTGCTGGGTGTCCTAATTCCTTCATCAGCTCTTCTGATGTGATCACACTATTTATTCTTCTTCCTCCCTCGGGAAATTTATGTCTATCTTAAAGGTATCCTTCATCACTCCTTTTTTAACACTGAGGCAAATCCTGTTTTCAAGTGATATCTGCCTCTTTTGACAATAGATTACTCTTATTGTCATTCAAAGGGTATGCTGTTTCTCCTGTTGACCTCTTGTTCCTCATATACTTGAACATTTTCTTCTTAATCATAACCTTTTATGTAATCTTTTCTTTCTACATTTGCTTTTCTTACCTTCTTTTACATTCAACTTAATTCTGGAATCCTTTCTTTACATTTTTGTACTTGATGTTTTAAACCACTTACATTGCTGTGTTCTACCATTGATATTGTTGTCTATATTAAGACTTGGTGGGGTGGAGTGAGGTGGGATGAGGAATGGTTGGGTGGTTGTTCTTACAGTAAAGAAGGGAAAGTCGGAAAATTCATCAAACTTAATTTCCTGTGATCTAGATATTAAATTTCTAGCACTTACTATTTACAGTCTTATTTCCAGACAGCTTCTGGAAATTCTAGCTCAGGGATTTTTAAATAAGGACCACTAGAAAACTTTAAAATAAATAAATAAACAAACAAACCTGTCTATTGAGACTGATAGGGAGTTTTCTCTGAAATATGAATAGTATTCCAAAAATAATACAGCCACTCTATACTCTTCCAAACTGGGTAAGCAATCTCAGACATACAGAAATATCCACCTGAAAAAATATTCTCAACAATACAGTTTTTTATCTGCCTTATCAGAAGCTCACATGGTTTTGTAAAGCACACAGATATATACACACATTTACTTTAAAAAATAGTAATTTATTTCAAATAAATTACTTGCTTGCTTGTAATAAACACTAGGAAAAATCTGATTTTCTGTCAAGGCATGATGTAAGTTTTATATAACAACAAATGTTTCCCAGGAGATATCTATCCTAATCACAGGTTCATTCACATCAACTTCCAATTTCACATTCTGCAAGATTCATAGCAAGATGAACTTGTATTATGTTCTTAAGCAAACACTACTGAACTTTTTCAAGAAACTATAAGTATAAATGCTACTGCTTCCTGGGAACCTCATTTTACTTAGGACATCTTAAATTCTAGCAAGAGCCCTTGTCTCTTCCTTGTTTTCAGGCCATAGAGCATGCAGGAGTTTCTTAATATAGATGGGAACAATGTAAACTCTTTCATATAAAATTCATCTATCTCCTCCAAAAGTTCTTCCACTACAGAGAAAACAAATATGATTTAAAAAAAAAAGTCACAGAAGTACTAACATAACTTGTTTTTAAATATAAGCAGTTCTAACTATTTTATTTTATTTTATTTTATTTTATTTTATTTTATTTTATTTTATTTTATTTTATTTTATTTTATTTTATTCACTGAATTACTAGTGTAAATTTCACCAGACTGTCAAGATATATGTACTTATGGGAGCTCTAAATTTCCAATTTTTTTTTCGGTCCCATGTGATAGTCTTTGAAACCAAAGATGCCAATAAAATGCATGAATATAATACATTTTTTTGACACTCAAAATATAGTTACATAAGAATTAATTTCTCTTTTAACATTAATGTAATCACATAATGGGGAATTACAGTATAAGGAATTCATAAGTTAGTTTTTCTGAGTAGTGTGATAAATCCCAAGAGATTCAAATGCAAGGTATATTAATTATTATTTTTAGATTTTATCCTTGTCAACATTTAGAGATACGATAATTTCTAGTCCCTAGAACATCATTATGTCTTTATTTGTGCAAAGATTAAAAAAAAATTATTTTAATTCTATAGAAATCTCTAACAACAAATAACTACAAGTTGATTATGTAAGAAAACCTTCAGAGAGAAAGAATAGTTAATTCTCAAAATAGGAAAGCTGATCTAATTTTCTGGTGATTCAAAAATTAGTATTCAAACAGTATGGATCCATAGTATGATACTAAATGATTCATTGATATTTTTGTATTTGATAAACCTTCTGCTTAGAGTTAGAACTGCAAGCTGTTTGTTTTCCTCTGTTCAGTATAGTGGCTCAATCCTGCAAATACTAAGAGAACTGAAAATTTCCACTGAACATAATGAGAATGCAAATGTAAGTAAAGTTACTTGTCTGAATATATATTTGTGAAATTTGACATCTCAAAATAATATCCCAATATTCAGATTGGAATGTGTTCAGTTATATATGTGACCTATCCTAATGGGAGTCATGCTGCTAAATCTCTATGAATCCCCTTGAAAATTTAAACACAGAAGAAAAAGTATTTGAAGTTTTTACTCATAATAGTACCATAGTTATTATGATGGCTAAATGGCTTAAGCTATTTGACCTTTTCTATGAGTAGATCTAAATCTACTTTGTCTTTTCCTACACAAGAAAAATGACAATTTTGCAAAGGATAGGTTGTTCTGTTTTCTAGAAACATGTCTCTACACAGAGAAAATGTTTTTATTTTATAAATCTATACTAAAAAATATATCAATGTGTTTGGGATTCATGCCATTTGCCGAGCTCTGTATTCTATAGACCATAGAATTTGGCCTATATTTAAATTAATTCAGTGTTTAGGATTAAATTAAATAACTTATACAGAGGTGGGTTTTACTAGAGGATCTCCAAAGGCTCCTTCCAACTTTAATCATTCTGTGATGCTGTGATTCTGTAATTCTGTGAAACGAAAATAAATTTGATGCTTCTCCTCCATTGCATTTCCTAAAATGCTTAGAAACTTTGCTCATACTATAGACGCATGTGAAGGTTTTTCTTCATGTTCAATCATACAGATAAATATTAAGGTAACGACAAACCAGTAGGAGAAAGTATCACTTTTTCTAGACTACTCTATATCCTGTCTGTGATTCCTGTTAAATAAATAAGTGATTTTGAGGAAAAGAGCGGGGAGAGGATGTTTTGATTTTTTCATGTCATGTTCATGTTTTGAATAGACTTACGATTCTTTGGCCTTTCTTCTTTTGCAAGCAAATGGCTCAGCTCAGCAAACTCCTAACAAAAACTGAGGGACATTATTTTGTCATATTGCCAAAATTTTGAGATCCTACGTTTAATGAACTGACTCAATAAAATTGAAACTATAGCAGTTGATGTATTTGTCTGGTTTCTCTAGACATCATTAGATATAAATACTCTATTATTCTGCACTATTTTGAACATAGATACTTGAAACTGGATTTCTTGGAATATATTCTAACTTTGGTGCTGGAGATACAGATCTCAATAGCAATGTGCTTGTCTTTTCTTCTTATAGATCTGATAGAGCAGATTATTTCAGCACTTGTGTCATTTCCTTAACTACAACTCAGTTGATGTTATCAGCCTCCTTATACTTAAAACAACTTATATGTGGTACATCACTACCTATATATAGACAGATTATAACTGTTCTCAAAAACATACACAACTTGTGTTGCAGACATAATGTATTCAGATACATTGACCATATTTTCACCCTTATCCTCTTTGCTATTTTTATTCTTTCCATTTGGAAAACACAGTCCCACTGTTGTTGCTGCAGATATTTCCTCTGTAGTTTTTCATCCTCTCCAGTAGACTGCTTTTATTTCTCATTTGACTTGCATGTCTTTATATATATTTTAAATCTCACACATCTTTCCCCTTTTCTTCTAAAATAAATATAATTGTAATAAAGTGGGCCTTGAGTGAGTCTATCTTTTAGAATCCAAAACATAAATTCCACAGGAAGAAGAATAAGTTTTGGTCAAGATATATAGTAAAATGCACATCATTCCCCTCTCCCTAGCATCTTAATAGTTCAGCCCTGTAAGAAATTTGCTTTAGATGAGTTAATTTCTTGTACTAGTATTCTACTAAATTATTAGAGTCTGAGAACATTTCTCAGAATATTAGAAAATACTGCCAAAACAAAGATCTTGAACTCATTAGCATGTATACTTACTACAGAAATATTATCCCAGGATTTTCTTTAGTTAAAGAATTTAGTTAAGTTTCTTTAGTTAACAAATTCAAAGAGTTATGTAACTGAAAACTTTCATTTAACTCTAAAGTATTTATTCTCCCTGGTTAAAACCCAGAATAGATCAGTCAACAAAGGGCACAGTTTCAATCCATGTGTTTCCTAGTCAGTGTACGGTACTCTTTGAGCCAGACAGAATCTGCCCCAATCTTCACACATAAATATATATTCAAGGATGTATAAAGGAATCCTGAGTGTATCATTTTCTGTTCTGTTATTACCCTCAACAAAGTCACAAATGAAATGAAAATGTATTTAACAGTCCAAATCTCCGATGCTTGCAAAGGCTGATCGCAGGCAGCTGGTCCATTGGGTGAGAGAGCAGATTTTGCATGTGCAAAGCCAAGGAAATCCAAAGATTTTCCTTTAAAGAAACAGCTACAAAGAAGAAAGGATGATTTTTGGGCAGGGCACTATATTTCAGGAATAAAAGTGAGTTTTTTATATTTCCAGAATACTTTGGGAAATTAAATCTTTGAAATCATTTACTTGGCTTGCTATCATTCCTTGAGGGCATTATAAATTGCTTCTGTTGAATTTCTCTGAATGTTTTTAAGGAGTTTGTTTTTTCCTGAACAAACAAGGAGTTTGTTCAGTCACCACTGACTGAAAACGTGCACTTATATTTTAAGAAAATTATTTCTGTTGCTGCTATTTATTATTAATAAATTAATTATTACTCTATATCATATGTCTATATTACATTCAGACATTGAATTGAAATAGCCACATGAAGACATGAACCACTTGTCAAAAACAATATTCCTAGCAAAGGTAAAACCCTAAAAACATTTAACCCAAACCCCAAACAAAAACCCAAAAAAGTTTCAGAACGACAGGAGAAAATTTGCTACATAGTTTTAAAATTATTCACATTCCAAAAGAGAGATACAGAAGGGCAAAAGATGAGGGGATTATTTTTCAAGTGAAAAATACCTTCAAAAACTTATTGTGTTGAACTAATCTACTAGTAAAGCTCTTTCTTTTTTTTTAATTAAATTCTAGATAAAAATACTATTAAAAAGAGACTATAACATTTTAGCTATGAAAATGAATATGAGATTCTACATTTACTCTAGCATAACTTCCCTATTTTCATCTAATGATATCACAGTATGCCTCATCAGATCTTCTGGGTATTTAGGCCTTTAAAAAAAAGAGAAGGTCCAGTTCAGCATAATAGTCTAAATGGTCTCTTCTCACAGAAGATTCTCATTCTGAGAGCAAAATACCTCTTTGTGGAGTAGTCAGTGATGACGGCACTTTTCAAGTCAGCTTTCTATAAAAGGCAGAAAGCAGTAATTCAAAGAATGAATTTATTTCTAAGTACAACTTGCTTGTTTACATGCTGTACAGCAAATTGTGAACTGAAGAGATTATCTTTTTTTAAGAAGACCATCAAAGCAACTGCACAGAAAAAGGATCGTTTTTTCTGACTGACTGCACCGTGCTTCTTACACAAAATCTTTTGTGAAAAAAAAAAAAAGGTTATGGCACTAACATTTGCTGAAGGGCCTAAAGTGATGTTTGCTTATAAGATAGAGAATTTAGAAGCTGTGTATATACTGTTCTACCATTGTTATGGTGGGCTGAGGTGATGACTACTACTTTAAAGCACAAACAAAGACAGATTTGCATATGAAAGGATGAAGCAATAGTGGTGCAGAGGGGGAACAGACAAATGAAAAATATGACTCACTAGTAAACTTGGCTGCCTGGATTATTATGATTAATGCTGGTTTGAGAAATAGTCCAACCACCAGAATTCAAAGGTAGCAATTTTTTTTGCAGTTTTTTTTCTATTACAGATTCATATTAATGTTTATTCATATTGATATTATTGTCTTTTCGGTTTCACAAAGTACATCCATTATGCTCCGGCCTTTCATTTCTGGTGGAATTCCTCTCCAGGGTTCCCCTGAACACTGTCCTACCTTGACCCTTCTCTGCTTTCAAGATTGTGCTCATTGAGGACTGTGACCCTATACAGAATACTCTCATTCAGTATTGGTGCTTACATGCACTTTTTCACATAAATCTTTCTTAATTGTCTCAAAGCCAGGATTGCAGCAAAACAACAACAACAACAACAACAAGCCTTAGGAGAAGAGTGAGCTAAAAGAGCAGGACCTTAGGATTTGTGCAGTCATAACTGAACTTCCAATACATATTGTACTATAGGACTATAGAATAGTACTATACCTGTTCTATGGAAAAGGAGAAGGAACAAGGTTAATAATCAAAACAAAATTAAAATTTCTCCAACCAGAAAGGATTCGTTTGAATTTGTGTATAATAAAGATGCAAATATTCAAATGTGTTCAAAAAATCAGATCTTTTTAGTGTCAAAATATACCTTTAATTTATTCAGAATTTTTTTCCACCAAAAAAACACCTAAGTCTCTTCTACTGTAACTTCTCAAAGTACTCAGTGCTTTTATCTTTATTGGTTTTGCTTTTAATATCCAGAGCCATGTGATTCACATGCGACAAATTCTTGAAGCACAATGAGGAAAGAAAGCAAGAAAGCATTTTAACAGCTTTTCTTTTCTTTGTTTTTTTTTTTTTTTTTTTAAGAAGTTTTATCTTGCTTGTTAAAGTAAGATGAGAAGTTTTCTATTAAATAGGCTGGGAAGCCTTAGGGGCCACTGAAAGCTTTTTAATTGCATATTTAATTAGAAATGTGCTGGAGCGCTGGCATTCAGCTTTTCTGAAGCTCATGACTCCTGACAAAATGTCTGCTTTTAAGCCATTTTGTCTCTTGAAATGTTTTCTAAAAAGTGGGTTAAAATAGAAAGAGCTTTAATTTTGGCTATTTTCACTTTAAAGGGAATGTATTGTTTCATCAGTCCTGCTATGAAATCAAGGTGAAATGACATCTTCCCAAGCAAGCATTTTCAGGTAAAATAAGAACTCTAAAAGAACAATCTTTAACATATCTAATAATTTAATGTCATTCTGTCTAAATCACCAAAAATGCTGGAAGACTGAAGAGAAAAGAAAGGGTAGGATTATGTTTGATTGCTGCAAGTGCATAGTTTCCAAAATCTCCAGTTTATCCAGTAAGCAGTGGCTGGACCTGAATGGAAATATAGGCGTAAATATTTCCTTTATATTCAGGGTAGGGCAATGTTGACAGCACTGCTCGCTAATTTCAAGAACCCATCCACTTGCTCTAAACTCAGACAAAATTTGACAAACCCAGTATGTCTTCTGCCCAGCGCTCAGTCTCACTGCTTTTATAGAAAGTTGTCTGATGGAAATTTGACTGAAATTTGAGTTGCCTCCAAAGTGCTATCTGAGGTAATTTAATGGATAAAGGAGGGCAGGTCCAACAAAAACTTACAGCATTTCAACTCCCAGCATTGCAGGTAAGAATACATGCTAGTTACACTGGATATAATTACTTCTGAAGCATAGGCCAAACCAGCAAAATAAACTGTTGATTTCTTAACGAAACTCAGTATTTGAATAAGTGCAGTCTCTTAGAGGAAGAATGGAAGGCCTTTCTATTGTCTTGTATGACATGCTTTGTTTTCAGGGTAGTGTGTAATAAATAAAAAGTTGAAATGCATGAAAATTAGTTAGTGAAAAGTGTGATTTTGTGCACTCCATAAAAATATATTCTGAAAAACTGCTACATAATTTAATTACCTATTATTATTAATACAGTTAAATGAAAAGAATGTGTAAAAGTCTTGATACACACAAAAGAGAAATTCATCCAACTTGACATAATATATTAATGGTCACGAAGCTTTATGAGAGCATGAAAGAGTATTACTGTCCTTATTTCACCTTTTTCAGAAACACAGAGATTCTGCATTCCCAAGAGTATCTCTGCTTGCACAGCTGAATCTATGTCTTTCATAACTGGTAAAATCAAGCTCATAGTTTCTGGCCCCTTTATCAGCATCTCAACAGTGTTTTTTTTTTTTTTTTTTTTGTGTGTGTGTGTATATATATATATATGTATGTATATATATAACACACACACATACATATGTATATATATACACACACCTTCTGGCTGACACACATTCATATTTTATGACAATCCATGTGCTTGGTGACAGAATACGCAAGGTATGTTTGAAGGCTGGGAGATATAGATGATCAGAAATAACTTGATTTGGGGAAAGAGCAGGTGCAAATGTCACCTTTTCCTATTTCTAATGAGACACTCATTTCTGCTGTCTATTACTCATTTGGTCATAATTATTCAAACACAATACCTTTAAAAGTTAACTAAACATTTTGCTTGAATGCTCAAGTTTTGGTCATTTGATAGTAATAATATTTCTGATTATCTCCTACTCTACAAATTTACTTCTTATGTGTGTGTGAAGAAGGTCAATACGTATTTAAACACAAATTCAAACAGTCAGGACTATGCAGACTTCAAAATTACTGATAAAGGAAATAAGTCAGTATACTACCACATAGCATCCAGAAGCAGTATCAGTATGTGCAACACTACCCACTTTTTAAATCATGTTTCATGTTGCAGATTTGACATAGGTTTATGGGGTTGCAGTGAGGTGGCATTCCAGTTTTCCTCACTGAATCAGATATGTAGATTCAGTTGTTTCTCCAGGTTTATGATTAATACAAATAGCCTTGTGCAGCTCTCAGTAATGTAACTAATTGCACACATCTGAAAAACACAAATAGGAAAGGTGAGAGGTACAATGATTTCTATCACCATCAGTATTCCAGTCATGGTCAGTCCCCAGTTTCATCATCAAAACCGAACAGAGCTGATTCTCTGATAGCTCTGTGCCTGGCATAGACAGAGTCCTGAGGGAAAAAGAGCTGGTTTAGGCTAAATCCTGATGTAGACATGATGCTTGCTGCAAAGCAAAAATAATTTGAAATAGTGCCTGACAGCCATAATTGCACTTTATGGTAAAAACATCTGCCAATGGTTTGCCAAGGCAAGGCATAGTCCTAAGACATAAGACATGGTTTGCCAAGGCTAGGTACAAGTTCTCTTACTGACTGGGCCATTGTTGGCCTTGGATGCAAAGACAAACACAATGACTGGGGGGGGAAGTTAATTCCAAATATCCAAAATTTTCATATAATCTGATAACTTCCTGGGCAAAATTAAGCTTCTCTAACACTATACAGATAGGATGACATTTTTATTTATGTATTTGCTTATTAAGGGATTAGTATGTACAAGCTGTACAAGCAGGATTTGAAAAAAGGTCCAGATGCCCAGATGATTAGGTTTGACTTGGTGTTTACTAGGAAACAGCAAAGATAATTTGTGATCCTCCTCCAGTGTAAGGACATCCAGTGCACCCACTAAAAACATATATGCAAAAAATCCCTAAAGATTAATGCAGTAGCTAGAAATAAGGTATGGATCAAAGTCCAAGCTGTCATCTGCCTCTAGCTCTTTTACTGTATATTGTATTACTTTTAGCCCAGACTGGCATTTTAGAGACAAACAATGGAGGATGAACTGCAGTCAAAAGAACTATGAATAAATGACAGTGTTTTACTAAGTTCATATTAGTTCTGCATTTTTAAAGTTTTCTAGTAATCAAATCAGTTAACACGTCCTCACTGATCCCCACTTAGCTCATAGACTCAAAAGAAGAAATGTCTAAAATTAAGGACTGAAATCAGGCTGCGTGCCATACCGACTTGGATTACTGACACAGTGCACCTAGGGTCACAATGTTCAGATTCATTAGTGAGATGGACAAACACTGTCCTCACTAACAACCGCTCTGACTTCAAGGTCTTTCTTATTTCTAAGATAAAAACTCAAAATGAGGAAAAATACCTTAAAGTATTGAATACAGCTCTTCTACGATTTCCTAAATTCAGCACTTTTCTTAGGTTTAGAAAGAAATTTAGAAATTTTGCTCAGGCAAAAATTCTACAACATCTTTAGTAGATTTTACTTCAAGTTTCTGCAGGACTAGCCTATTTACATACATTGTTCTTATAATGACAAAGGCATAATCTCTTCAATCTGTTAAACAGGCAGAGCACAAAGCACTTCCCAATTTCAGTTCCCAAAATCATAGAATCATAGAATCATAGAATGGCTAGGGTTGGAAGGGACCTGTAGAGGTCATCTAGTCCAACCCCCCTGCACACGCAGGGTCCCTTAGAGCATGTGGCACAGGGTGATGTCCAGGTGGCTTTTGAAGATCTCCAGAGAAGGAGACTCCACCACCTCTCTGGGCAGCCTGTTCCAGGGCTCTGTCACCCTCACCGTTAAGAAATTCTTCCTCAAGTTCCTGTGGAACTTTTGGTGCCTCAGTTTGTGGCCGTTTCCCCTAGTTCTATCACTGGCCACCACTGAGAAGAGGCCAGCCCCATCGTCTTCACTCCCTTTCTTGAGATATTTATATACATTAATCAGGTCCCCTCTCA